>SJYQ01096184.1:175071-198155 GCA_006410935.1 Redunca redunca | reverse complement strand
CTATCCTTGACCTATGAAATCTACTTTGTTTCTGACTGCATGCAATAAACAGTGATCCAGGTTAAAATTCAGTTATTAAATGGCTTTAAGTGTTTCAAAAAGTATTATTTAACTCCTACCTTCAACATTTCATAATTCATGGATTTTTATTCTCCTCCCCTAGACCTTGTTTTTGTTTAGCTAGTCCTTAGATACTTATTAGATAAACTGGGATCACACATTTGTTTTGTTATTACTCTTCACATAGTATGACTTCACTTCAAAAGGTGTTTTGGTTTTTAGTTGAAGTACACTTGACTTGGGCTTCGCACATGGTACTATTGGTAAAGAACCTGCCTGCCAATGCAGGAGATGCAAGAGAGAGATGCAGGTTTGATCCCAGGGTCGGGAAGATCCCCTGGAGAAGGGCATGGCAACCCACTCCAGTATTCTTGCCTGGAAAATCCCATGGACAGAGAACCCTGGCAGGCTACAGTCCATTGGGTCACAAAGAATCTGACATGACTGAAAGGACTTAGCATGCACGCATGCATACTTGACTTATAGTATTTTATTAGCTTCAGGTATACAACATAGTAATTCAATATTTTTATAGCTTATACTCTATATAAAAAAGTCAGTATAAAATACTGTCTATATTGCCTGTGCTGTATATTAGATCCTTGTAACTTGGAATTCTCCAGGCCAGAATATTGGAGTGGGTAGCCTTTCCCTTCTCCAGGGGATCTTCCCAACCTAGGGATCGAACTCAGGTCTCCCACATTGCAGGTCGATTCTTTATCAACTGAGCCAGAGGGGAAGCAAAAGAATACAGGAGTAGGTAGACTATCCCTTCTCCAGGGATCTTCCCAAACCAGGAATCAAACTGGCGTCTCCTGCATTCATTACAGGCGGATTCTTTACCAACTAAGCTATCAGGGAAGCCCCTTTATAGTTTGTAGTTTGTACCTTGAATCCCCCTCACCTATTTCCCCCTTCCCATCTCCGTCCTCTCTGGCAACCACCTGTCTGTTCTCTCTGTTAGTCTTTTTCTGTTTGTTATGTTTGTTCATTTGTTTTATTTTTTATTTTTTTAATTTTTATTTTAACTTTATTTTACTTTACAATACTGTATTGGTTTTGCCATACATTGATAGAATCCACATAGAAGTGAAAACAGTATTTGTCTTTCTCTGTCTGATTTACTTTGCTAACCATGATACCCCCTAGCTCCATCTATGTTGTAACAAATGACGTTTATTCTTTTTTATAGCCGAGTAATATTCCAAAGTGTGTGTGTGTGACATCTTCTTTATCCATTCATCTGTTAAAGAACATATAGTTTTTTACATTTAAATTTAATTTTTTAAAGAATGTCTCAGTTATTTAGACCAGTATTTCTTAAGGCATAAATTATGCCTTAAAGTTTGTCCTACCTCTTCCAGGCAAAGACCTGGGCCTTTTTCCTCATACACCAAAAGTCCTTGGCCACGGGCCACACATGGTGCTGGGGAATAACAGAATTCCCAGGCAGTTCCATCTCCCCTTACAGGCCAGGGGGCTTCAGTGCTAAAAACTAGATAGTGAAAAGGGGCAACTAAAACCAAAACACACAGAAGCTGCTAAAGAGACAACAGGGATCTGGACAAAGCACCAATGCTGCTGGCTACTCCCATAGCCAAGTGCAAACAGCAGGTGGGAGCAGCGGCTCCTGGGAGGAGTGAACCAGTGTACCTTCTGTTGGTGACCCTTTACCCCGCCCCCCTCACCTGGCCTTCCCTGTCTGTCACCCTCTCCCATCGAAGTGTAGACACTGGTAAGGCCACACCTGGACTTACCATCATTGCCAGGCTGCATCAACTGCATTTGGGCAGAAGCTTCCATTAACGGGTGGGCTTCCCAGGTGGCGCTGGTGTTAAAGAACCCGCCTTTCAACGCAGGAGATGTAAGAGACGTGCGTTCATCCTCTGGGTCCGGACGATCCCCTCAAGGATAATAGCATTCCATTATCACCTGCAAAACAGAGGGAAGGACGGCTCTTCTAAAATTCACACGTGAAAAGGGGGGGTGTCAGGTGAAGGATGTGCGGACACGGCGACCACAGGGTTTACCGCTTTATTAAAATTGTGATTGTTCAGGTAGAGACTCAAGCAGGTCACATATTAATAATTATCACTGACAATCTTAACATCAGCCGAAGTCCACATGTGAAGCAATATTACATCTCCCAGTCTCATTTATCTTACTGCTTATGGCCCCTCTGTGGTCAGCATGCCGCGAGCTTCGTGGACATTTAATTATGTGCACATCGTAAATGTGGCTGACAAGGCAGAGGTTGCCTGGGGAGGCTCCTGGCAAAGGAGTCAGTATGGAAAGTAGTGACTTGATGCCCCCCACCACAGGGCAGGGCGAAGACACTTCTCCATGAAGTCCTTCTGAAGTGCCCTGATGCCTGCTGGCTGGACACCGGCACCAGATGGGACAATACTTGGTGTGCTCCAGCCCCTCAAACTTTCAGATGCATCAGCTACACTGTCTTGAAACTTAAGGCCAGTTTGTTTTGTCTGTTTGTTTGGGGATGTTTTTTGCAGATTATATTCCATCATAGGTTGTTACCACATATTGGGTAGAATTGCCCCTGCCATACAGTACGTCCTTGTTACTTAATCTATTTTATGTACAGTAGTTTGTGTATGTTATTCTCATACTCCTAACTTTTCCCTCCCTCCTCTCCCTTTCCCTTCTGGTAACCAGAAGCTTGTTCAATTTGGGAAAAAAAACGGGGACTTCCCTGTGAGTTCAGTGGTTAAGACTCTACACTTCCAATGCAGGAGAAAGCGAAAGTGAAAGCATTAGTCACTCAGTCATGTCCAGCTCTTTGCAATCGCATGGACTCATAGCCCGCCAGGCTCCCCTGTCCATGGGATAGAGTGGGTAGCCTTTCCCTTCTCCTGGGGATCTTCCCAACCCCGAGGCTGAACCACCTCCTGCATTGCAGACAGATTCTTTACCATCTGAACCACCGGGGAAGAAGCCCTCCAATGAAGGAGGCACCAGTTCAATGCTTGATCGAGGAGCCAAGACCACATGCTGCATGAGGAGGCAAAAAAAAAAATCAGTTAAAGAAAAAAAAAAAACCCTAAGGCCAGCTGTGTTGTCACCTGTCCACTCAGCTCAGAGTATCTTGGTTCTCCCTGCTATCATCCCTGACCATTTACCTACCTGATGGGGCTGAAGAGGATGAGCCTCCACCCTAGAGCCCAGGGATCTAGGAAGCCCACCTGCCCCACGCACCCACCCACCCAAATCACTCAGTTCTACAGGGGCAAAGGCCAGTAACAGTGCTGAGAACACCCCACCACCCAGCTCTACTCCGGCCATAGCTTTCCACTACATCAGACAAGGAGGCTCCTGCAAGACAGACCTGCCATTTGTGTCTAATTAGCCACCACTCTGCCGTGAGGGCCACTGCAGGGCACCCATGAGGCCGTGTCCCTCTGCATGGGCCAGGGCAGCAGGAGGACTGATGTGGCATGTGTCAGAGCCTGTCTCTGTCCTCAGAGGGGCTGGGGCACCCGCCAGTGCCCCCACCATCCGGCAGACAAAGCATATAATCAGGGGGCACCATGGAGGAGCTCCTAGGAGAAAGCTGAAAAGTAGCTATCATGTTGGCAGATAAATTCTACACACAATTATTCATTCCTAGCCTCTTGACATGTAGATTAATGAGTTTGATAACCCGGGCTTCTAAGAAGTAGATTCCACTCTGTTCGCTGGCTCTCTCCCCCTCTACCTACAAACAGCACATGGGTCTATGGAGAAAAAACAAATCGATACATTTGCAGTAGCCATCACTGCTTTTTGTGATTGCAGTCCTACGTCAAAAATATGATATGTGCTCTCAAAACGGCCTCCCCTTCCCAGCCTGGGAGAAGCCAGTAGTGGCCAGGTAGAAGCTGGAGGGCACCGGAGGCCTCAGACCTTGACCTCACTTGCACCCTGGACCATCGGTGGTGGGCTGGGCAGCAAGCATTTCCCACACAGACGCCAGGGGGAAAGGGCTGTTCGTTGACACAGCAGTACAACCTGCAATCATACCTCAGGTCAGGGTCCTGCTGGACATGTCACTGCCCATCCCCAGGGGGCACCAAGCCACTAGAGTGAAACACACACCCTAAGCCTCCCCAGGCATTTCATTCTGGATGTGAACAGCATCGACTCGGTTTTTCTCCAACCTCAGTGTGAGGAGTTCAAATCCTCGAAAAGAGGAATCAGGTCCTCTGTGTGCATTTATCATCCTGATTCGGGTTTTATGCCATGGTTGCACCATCACCCCAACCAGGAGTGGGCAAAAGTTTGAAAATGTATTTGGAGTGTCAGGAGCGTATCCACTTGGTGTCCTCCTTAGCCATTGGGTAAAAGAGTTTGTAGAGCTCAGCACATTTTATTTCCTCTTGATCATCATCTGTGCTTATATTCTAAAAACAACACATGCTTTTTGCAACAAATTTAAACAATATGGAAGGAAACAAATTCATAAAAGTAGATGCTTCTCCACCCACCCTCAATCCCAATTGCAAAGGACAATCATGGCTAAAAGGGCTGAAGTGAACACCTCAGGACCTTTCCCTACACCTCGGCCTGTGCTGAAAGGAGGGAAGGAGGGCCATGGTGCTGGGAATGGAAGAGGTGGAGGGACTACAGAGGAAGACCCCTTACCTGCTAATCTGCTACCTGCTAAGAGCCTTGCCACCATCTTCCCCTGCCGGGCAAGCACTATGGGAAACAGAGCAGACGCCAAAGAGCCTGGACAGGGACTTCCCTGGTGGTCCAGTGGTTAAGAATCTGCTTTCTAGTACCAGCGACACAGGTTCAGTCCCTGGTCAGGGAACTAAGATCCCACAAGCTTCAGGGCAGCTAAGCCTGAGCGCCATTACCACTGAGCCCTCACAATGCAATGAAAGATTGTGTATGCCTCAACTAAAATCCCACACAGCCAAAAATAAGTAAAGAAACATTTTTTTAAAAGAAGACAGTATGATTGCCAACTGGAGAAGCCTAGGTGCACCACAACAAAGGCCCAGCACAGCAAAAAACAAAAAAAAATTTAATAAAAAACAAAAACCGGACAGAGCTCTCTCTGGGTACCAGATGCGCACATTCAATGTCTTGGAATCTCTGTGGATGCAGGGGGGAAGGGGAGATGGGGCATTCTGCAAGGCACCTTCCTTTATCCTACAGAAATAGAAGTGAATGAAGCAGAAATCCACCCAGCTCACAAAAACCCAATGAGAGCTTTGCTTAGCAACATGGACTAGTTGAAGCACTTCTGAAGAATTTCAGCATAACCTCCAATCTGCCTCTAAACAGACAGCCCTAAGCTATGCAAACAGGGTCAGGACTCCTTCCCTAACCAAGTAGTCTTGAAGAGTAGGCAATTGGTGTCTCAAGCACACAGAGTCTTGGGTTAGCATTGCCAGGTTTCACAAATAAAAACTCAGGAAGCTGGTGAAATTTGAATTTCAGATAAACAACAAATAAATTTTTAGTATCAGTGTCTCAAATATGCATGAGACATACTTATGCTTTAAAAGTTTCACTATATACCAACTACCAAAATAATACACTAAGAAAACAATTGTTAGTATGTCTCCCTGGTGGCTCAGTGGTGAAGAATCTGCCTGCAGTGTAGGAGACCCAAGTTCAAACCTTGGGTCAGGAAGATCCCGTGGAGAAGGGAATAGCTACCCACTCAAGTATTCTTGCCTGGAGCAGCCCATGGACAGAGGAGCCTGGCAGGCTACAGTCCATGGGGCTACAAACAGTCGGACACAACTAAGCGACTAATACTTTCACACATCTCTATAGTATCGGTTCAGTTCAGCCGCTCAGTCGTGTCCAACACTTTGCAACCCCAGGGACTGCAGCATGCCAGGATTCCCTGTCCATCACCAACTTCCAGAGCTTGCTCAAACTCATGTCCGTCGAGTAGGTGATGCCATCAAACCATCTCATCCTCTGTCGTCCCCTTCTCCTCCTGCCTTCAATCTTTCCCAGCATCAGGGTCTTTTCTTAGTCAGTTCTTCTCATCAGGTAGCCAAAGTATTGAAGCTTCAGCTTTAGCATCAGTCCTTCCAATGAATTTTCAGGACTGATTTCTTTTATGATTGACTGGTTTAATCTCCTTGCAGTCCAAGGGACTCTCAAGAGTTCTCCAACACCACAGTTCAAAAGCATCAATTCTCCTGCACTGAGTTTTCTTTATAGTCCAACTCTCACATCCATACGTGACTACTGGAAAAACCATAGTTTTAACTATACAGACCTTTGCTGGCAAAGTAATCTCTCTGCTTTGTAATACGTTGTCTGGGTTTTTCATAGCTTTTCATCCAAGGAGCAAGCATCTTTTAATTTCATGGCTACAGCCACCATCTGCAGTGATTTTGGAGCCCCCCAAAATGAAGTCTGTCACTGTTTCCATTGTTTCCCCATCTATTTGCCATGAAGTAATGGGACCAGATGCCATGGTCTTAGTTTTTAAATGTTGAGTTTTAAGTTTACTTTATCAACAGTTCACTTCATGAAAATTCACTTTATCAAGAGGCTGTTTAGTTCCTCTTCGCTTTCTGCCATAAGGGTGGTGTTATATGAATATCTGAGGCTATTGATACTTCTCCCAGTAATCTTGATTTCACTTTTAATATGGGTATTAGTGTTATATTAGAGACATATGTATGCTAAAAAAAGTTCAGTTAGGGAGTTTGGGATTGATATATACACACTGCTATATTTAAAATGGATAAACAGAGACTTCCTGGTGGTCTAGCAGTTGAGACTCCATGCTTCTAACGCAGGGACACAAGTTCGATTCCTGGTCAAGGAACTGGGATTCCACATGCAGTGTAGCCAAAAAATAAAAAATAAATAAAATGAATAACCAACAAGGACCTATTATAAGTACAAGGAACATTATACAATATTATATAACAATCTAAATCAGGCTGAAAAAGAACAGATGCATGTATATGTATAACTTAATCACTTTGCTATACACCTGAAACTAACACAACTGTTCATCAGTGATACTCCCAATATAAAATAAAAAGTTAAAAGATAATAGCATCTATCTAACTGGAGAAGGAAATGGCAGCCCACTCCAGTGTTCTTGCCTGGAGAATCCCAGGGATGGGGGAGCCTGGTGGGCTGATATGGGGTCACACAGAGTCGGACACGACTGAAGCGCTTAGTAGTAGTAGTAATAGCATCTATCTCATGGGGGTTTTATGGGAATTAAATGAGATAATCCATGTAAACTGATACTTTGTACTCATTAAATGCTAGCATAGACTTTTTGGGGAAAAAAAAGATCGGTTATCTGAAATTCAAATTTAACCAGACATCCTGTCTTTCATCTAGCAATCCTGTGAAATCTCTGTGAAAGTACTCAGGGCAGAACCTGAGTGGGACCAGGGAGGATAAAGCAAAAACAGGGCACCATACATAGGAGCCCCCTCCACCCTCCCTCCAGCCCCTCCTCAAACTCCCAGGATCCTGGGCCATAACACTGGAGGAAGACCTGGACCCCAGGTCCCAAGCAGATGAGACGACCCTGTGTCTGGATTCTGGGGAACTGTATATAAGAGCCTACGTGAGGGATATGAGGGTTTGGGGAGGTGGATCTCAGGCTGATACATCAGAGCAGCAGCACAAGAGATCATGGCCCAGGGGAATTCTGGACAAATCCCTCCCCACTCTCAGAACATCAGTCCCTCCCCACAACCTGGCTGGGGCTTCTTCTAGAAGATGGTGGAAGTTTGGAGGTCCCAGTCTCCACATGGCCTGGCAGCCATCCCAGAACAGAACAACATAATGAGCTTGGGGCAGGTGGGGCGGGGGCAGGGAAGAGAGGAGAAAAGCCAACTCTGCTTCCTGTTTCAAGTCAGTTATGGCCAGACTGACTCATCTTCTCTCATAGACCAGAGAGTTCTCGCATCTTGTTGCTTCTTAATCACATGGAAACCTAAATAGAGATGTCTGCAGAAGGACAAGCCTGAGAAAACCGGTGTCCTGGTTCTCACAGGGAAAGCTCGATCCTCATGATTTTCCCCTGAATTGAGAGTTCTGGGCTGCCTGTGGGTTTGGGACAGTGTCCGTGGCATTGATCCTATCAGAGTGAGTGGGGCAGGGGCCTGTCAGAATCACAGAGGTAACCCGGACCTGGCTCCTGGTCGGCTGCTGTGCAAGAGTCCCATGCACCCCCAATTACTCCCCTCTGGATAAATCTCAAGCTCCATCCCACCATGATGGTGGCGCAGTGACAAGGACATCAGCACTTGCTGCCTCACAGCAGAACGTCTTGGCCAAAGGAACACTCACTGCCCTCTACCCTGGAGTACCAGCCCTGGGTTGCAGGCTCTGGAGAAGATTTCTGCAGCAGAATCTCACCGAGTGCCCAGCTGCTTAGGAATCACTGTAGCCAGCACCCAGGAGGCAGCAGGAGCCCTGCATCTGCAGGCTTTCCCACATTCTGCATGCAGGCTAAGTCACTTCAGTCGTGTCCCTCTCTTTGTGACCCTGTGGACTGTAGCCCACCAGGCTCCTCTGTCCATGGGACTCTCCAGGCAAGAAAACTGGAGTGGGTTGCCATGCCCTCCTCCAGGGGATCTTCCTAACCCAGGATCAAACCCACATCTCTTATAGCTCCTGTGTTGGCAGGCAGGGTCTTTACCACTAGCGCCACCTGGGAAGCCCCACGTTATGCATCTGAGTTCAACTCATCTCACTCGATTCTGGGGAAAAGCATACAAGATGCCCCTTTTTTGACAAAGAGTTCAATACCCTTCAGGAAAATTCTTTAGCCTTCTTTAAAGGTTCCACAGGCTAGGGCACAGTAGCAAATACAGCTCTTTTGGAAAACACGGCTACACATGAGACAGCTGTGAACAGTCCCAACAAACACTGGTTTGTCCAGGGAAAAATTTCAGAAGAGATCAACAGCCTATTACAGTAGCTGCTAAAGGCATCTCCAAAGCACAGTGATCATTACTCCCTGGTGGTCCACAGCTAAGACTCCATGCTCCCAGTGCAGGGAGCCTGAGTTCGATCCCTGGTCAGGGAACTAGATGCCACACAACACAAGAGTTCACGTGCTGCAACTAAAGATCCTGCATCCCGCAACAAAGACTGAAGATCCACGTGTCACAGCTAAGACCTGGCACTGCCAAAAAACAATTCTTTTTCTTTAAAAGCACAGTGGTCAAATTAAGCAGTAAGAATAATGAGACCTGAGAGCCAGGCCAACAGCCCTGGCTCTCCTCTCGGCATCCCTCAACTAGACACCAAAACTGCGCAGCTCACAGTCCTCAATGCAGGCCATGGGCTTGTTTGGTTTGCACAGTAGTTCATAAAAGTTTGAATTAATTTCAAAATTGTGATATTTTACAGGAAAATCCTGATTTCAGGTTTCCCTTGAAAAATCAGAATTTCTGACAGTACTGGGTCTGGATCTGTCTACTTGGCAGGAGCCAGGGAATAGTGGCCCTCTTTGATGGGGTACACATTTGCCAGTTCTCCACAGTCATCAAATGTCCTTCAGAGGGGGCACCATGGAGGCCCTGCCCGTGACCCCGAGGAACCCAACAGAACATGGACAACCACTGGCCTCGTTTGTGGTCCTCCCACCTCTCAGAAGAACCATCACCCAGACACTTTTCTTCTTGTAGCCATAGGTTCACTCCCCTTTAGATCCTCCAGCACCTGAGATTTACTGTCTATAATCTAAAATTGAACAGCAGTGTCAGTTAATAAGACAAACAACTCCAGAGTCTTGGAAACCATTTAGAAGATAATTTAAACTGAGGAAGAATCACTTTGGCCAAAACAAGAACTGTCATGCCCAGGGCCGAAGGCAACAGTGAGAGCATGCCTTACGTGCCCATTTCACAGATTGTGGCAACTAAGGTCACAGTCCTATTTCCCCAAATTCCAGGATGAGTGGCCCACCAATGAGGGCAGAGGGGAGCAAGGCTTCATCAATGTGTTAAATGTTGACGGAAAAAAAGTTCTGATAGGCTGATTCAGGAATTGGGATTCTGGGCAGAGCTTTACAAAAGGATAATGTATCTTTAAGCCTAGGTGCCCTTCAGGGAATGTATTGGATAAATGTCTTCTGAAAAGCCTGTAAATATTCCATCGCCTCACTGTCATTACTACCATGAAATGATAATGAAGCATGAAAGAAATATAATTCCATATTCAGATGACAGCATTAGCCTCCATAAGCAAACTGAAATATTTATTAGTAAAATGTTCAGTATCTACGCCTGTAATCTAAAAAAAGGACAAAAATGTTTTATAATAAAAAAGAGATTGAATGCAGAGGTAAAATCTGGTTGGCTGATTTTATTGCTTATTATTAAATCCTGGCAAAACAATTATTTTTTTCTTTTCATTAGTAAGACACCCAAATTAAAACTATGCCCTCCGGCTGCAAGGTTTACAGTAGTGATTAAAAACAAGGAATTGTGATGCATGGGGCTTTTGACAATGGCATAATCAAATTCATTCATATTGTTCAATCTTTCACTGACAAATATTTTTACAGTGAAATATACCAAACAAAGAATCACATACAACAACTATCAATACAGAGAAATTAGGAAACCTTGTTATTATTTAAATAGTGAAGTGATACAACGTTGCCATAATGTTGAATACAAACATTAGAGTGTAGTTAATTAGGGTAATTATTGCCTAAATTGTGCTTAATTGTCTTATACTGAATAGGATGTGTGAATGAAGCCTTTTGAGCTTTTTATAATACATTAAGTGCCGCCAAACTCTTTAGTTATAATTTGATAAGTTTTGATGGTGTTTCCTGTAAGTCAAGAAATACATCTGAATACAAGCTGGGAGATAAGCATGAGCCACAGGCCTTGACCTCTGTTTCACCTTATCGAAAAAGAGGCATAAGAGAGTCATTTAGTAGCCCAGCATCACGGAATGTTCCGGAGCTGGCGCACATTCCTTTAAGGAAAGGGGAAAGAAAAAAATCAGGGTCTTTGAAGTGAATGAAAAATTAGAAATTCAAGTGACCACGATCAATTCTGAAACACTGCACAAAATTAATTACAGTTTTGCATCAGAAGCAAGAATGTAGATTTCAGACAGTCCGTGTCATTTATCTCGAGCCGCACAATATACAAGGCGATTAAAAAGCCAAATCTGTCCCCACCTCCCAAGTCTAAGGCCTCTCGGAGGCTGTGAAGTACAAATGATTAACTCCAAATTATGCAAGGGACTGTGCGGCTGCTTCAGCTTGAATGGAGTGTGTGGCAAGTTGCAGGAGCTGGAAAGGGACCGGTTCTGCAGCTCTTTATCAAAATCCAGTCTGGCCACCACTGATGGAATCCAGATAAATTGCACAGAGATCTGACAGTGGCTGCAGAAAGCTTGCTCGGCAAAATCCAAATCTCTAATTTCTATCTGTTTCTAATTGCTAGCTTGAAATTTGCATTTTTCTACAATTGGTTTAAAGGATGTATTCTGTTCCATAGGCTACTCTGTCTGACCAAACTGCTTCCCATTTCACACTGCAGAACTCTGTCTTGGTTGAGGGCAGGGCAGGGGTGGAAATCTGGCTTGGCAATCACCTTTCACAAGAAAGCTCAGTGTCCAAATGCATCTCGACTGGCGAGGTCCTCTGCCCTCTCTGACCCTCAGGACTAGCCCAAGGAGCCATCAGCATTCAGGAGGCACCCAGATGCCCCAAGCCTTTGTCCCCAGAAGAAATCCAATGAGCAAACATCCCACAAAGAAACCCAGCACCCTCCTTCTTTCCTCTGGGCCCCCCGCTCTCATTAGCTCCCCCCAACTTGGAAAAGGCAGGACGGACATGTGTTCAAAATACATCTTATTCTGTTGTCAAAACTAACTCGGTATTAGAAAGGCTGACAGATTTTCCCTGACTCAAAAACCACACATGGTGTTTCACACACACACCAGCACACGCACTCACAAGCTGAGTGCCTGCCTCATTTAACCCTGCATTCGGAACCGACTTATTAAGACGAGACATTGCCAAGCGAAAAACTGTCTTTTTAAGATTTGTAAATTGAGCCTCACCTAACGAACTCTTAGATCCTGAGCAGTTGGCTCTGGGTCCTGGTGAAACCCCCGCTGCACCTTAATAAGCTCTACTCAACTTAACCCAGGTCCTTCTCAACGTGCATCTGCTGAATCCCCTCAAACCTGCCCCCAGAGGTTTTGTGAACACACATATGGAGACATCACACCACAGAAGCATCTCTTCACCCCACCCTTTCATCTAGGGAAGTCTGTCTGTGTATCCCAATGTTCCTGGATACAAATGGTCGCTGAGCCCAGAGAGGTCACACAGTGGGGAAGAAGGTAGGGTATGAGAAAAGACCAGTTTCCCATTTCCCCCTTCGGGCAAAGACATGGAAACAGAGAGTTCTTCATTTCCTGTCAGAAAAATAACAATGCAGGCACAATATTAACAGCGACCGGCCCCCTGCCAGGGATCCTGGAGAGGGGCGCAGACTGTGGCTAACTTGAAACACTCTGCCTCTGCGGAGGCAGCTGCACCTCTGCTCAAACGGACGTGGCCTGCAGATGAGCCGCTCCCTGTGGCCAGACAGTCCAGCCTTTTTTATGGAATCTGGACTGTTTCAGAGAATTCCTTCACTTTTTTCATGTTGATTCACATTTCTAAAGTAAATAAAAGAACCATTCTTCTAGCTGAATATAAGCTCTTCTGATGGCCAGATCCAGCTCTCGGCCCCCAGCTTGAGACTTCAGGCCCACACCTCTGATGGATATATGTGTTTTCACTATAGAATGGTTGTAAAAAAGGATTCTGAAGGGCGGATCACCCTCTTGATCCCCTGTGATGGAAAGATGCTATAACCAAAGTCACTAAATTCCTCCCTGTGTTGTTCTAACCACTCCCCAATAGCCCCACCCTGCAGTGACTACTTGTGCTCACAAGCCTGGACTGCTTGTGGGCTTTGGCCCAGCTCAAGTGACGTTCAGGTTCTAGAACCAGCCTTGACTCACCTTTTCTTTGTTTTCCCAATCCTTGAACTTTTAGAGACGTTAAATAAATGCCCAGTAGCATGAGCCTAAGACTTGTACTCAAGTGTGCTGGCCTGGCCACTATGATTCTTGCTGCTCTAGGCTGGGCCCTTCCCTACTGGGTGCAAACCTAGGCTTCCTCCCCTCTGCTCTCGCTGCTGGGCTGTGTTCCTTCTCTAGGTGGACTTTCCCATGACCCCGAGCAGCTCAGCGGCACCTCCTAGAGAAAGAAAGATGTGTTCAGGCACTGCAGGGAGCCCTCAGGCTGCCCCTGCTGCTGCCTATCAGTAACCCTCATAGAGTGAGGAGGAGGTAAAAGACATGATCCTGGGTCCCCAACCAAATGCCTCCCTGAAAACACTCGGCTCCCACACCCTGGCTTCTTCCTGTCCCGGCTCTCCTGTCAAGGCCACAACAGTGACCACATGAACCCATGAGCCTCTGGATAGCACCCTGTTCTTGCGCTGAGTTATTTATACTCCACTCTGTGGCTGAGGAGGTGTGGCCTGAATGTAGATTCAGAAGCTTACAGTTACTGTAGCACCCTGGGCAAGCCATGTGAGCTAAGAGCTTCTGTTGTCGCATCCAGAGTTTACACCACCTGCCTTGCAGGTGCCGGAAGAATTAAATTTGCTGTTCAAAGATGTCAAATCATCATGTAAACACCATGAATGAGTCTCTTCTTTTTTTAGGATTACACAGCGATGGGGACAATGTACAGTGACTGGGTTCAGCCTTGAGTCACAAAACTTCCCTTCTAGGACAGTGGCTCAACACACCTTTGAAATGAAATTGGTGGAAATGTATTTTGCTAAGAAACTCACTCTAATCATTTTAAGATGCATTTAGGAGGCCCTCAGTTCAGTTCAGTTCAATCACTCAGTCGTGTCTGACTCTTTGCAGCCCCATGGACTGCAGCACGCCAGGCCTCCCTGTCCATCACCAACTCCCAGAGTTTACCCAAACCCATGTCCATTGAGTCGGTGATGCCACCCAACCATCTCATCCTCTGTTGTTCCCTTCTCCTCCCACTTTCAATCTTTCCCAGCATCAGGGTCTTTTCAAATGAGTCAGCTCTTCATATCAAGTGGCCAAAGTACTGGGAATTTCAGCTTCAGCATCAGTCCTTCCAATGAACACTCAGGACTGATCTCCTTTAGGATGGATTGGTTGGATCTCCTTGCAGTCCAAGGGACTCTCAAGAGTCTTCTCCAACACCACAGTTCAAAAGCATCAATTCTTCTGTGCTCAGCTTTCTTTATGGTCCAACTCTCATATCCATAGATGGCCACTGGAAAAACCACAGCTTTGACAAGACAGACCTTTGTTGACAAAGCAATGTCTCTGCTTTTTAATATGCTGTCTAGGCTGGTCATAAATTCATGGCTGCAGTCACCATCTGCAGTGATTTTGGAGCCCAAAAAAAAAATAAAGTCTGCCACTGTTTTCCCATCTATTTGCCATGAAGTGATGGGACCCTTAGGAAGAACCTAAGAAAATAAGAGTGTAAGATTCCTGCCCTCATGGAGTTTCTAATCTCTTTTCAGTGGAGAGATGGTGGTGGGATAAAGTGGCCATGAAGTGCAGACACCTGAAATCAGGCCCCCGCCTCCAGCCCTGGCTGGGGCTGCTGTCCTTACTTTCCCTGCTCCAGGAAACAGCTTCTCAAAGGCTCACTCTAGAACCAAAAAGGCAGAACTAGTATTTTTGATGCTTACGCTATGTTGTTTGAATATCCTGAAAATAAACACTCACCTTCCTAAAAACAGAAAGCAGACAGGGGTCTTTTTTGTCTCTGCACCCCAAAGTGGCTAGATGGGGAAGGAATTCAGGGGGTTGCTGCTCCAAGTTGAGTTCATCACCAGGACTTCTGTGTTAATCAAATGAGATGACATTTGAGACAGCGTCTTGTAAACAAGTCTAGTCTTATGAAATACTCCAGTATTGTCTTCATCTAAGGGATTATAGTTTATGACTTCAGAGTATTAAGGAGAACACAGAAAGGCTGGCTTTGGTAATCTATGAATCATGGAGCTCAAGGTTTAACAATTTAGGAAGGCTTTTTCTATAATATCACAAGTTTGAGTGCGTTCTGGCAATATTTATCTATTAACATTTTTTTCACTCTGCATCATGATTTAAAATGCAAGAATTTACTATGAAATTAACAGAATGTCTATCTTGTCATTGATTACATGAAATTAGAACCACCAGTATTCATGTTAATATCTCTGAATTACTCCAAGTAATTTGGGCTAGGATGCCACAAATCTTCTTGAACAACCAAATTCTCTTTGAGGCAGAAAAAGACAATAGGCCCTGGAGCAAAGACCAGGGCCTGGTTTACCTGCTGGAGGTTTACAATTTGCAGTTTTCTGAATCAGGGAGTGCACTTACAATGAGGAAATGAGGGATCAGAGAGGTGGAGTGACTTACAGAAAGAGTCACAGCAAGCTGGTGACCTAAGCCTAGAATGTAGAGCTCACTTTCTACTCCCCCGGGGTAGGGAAGCCTCTCTAGGAACCCTTGAATATCTCAATGTTCACAGGGGCTTGTCTTAAACCTTGAAGAAGGGAAAGGTTAACCATCAGCCAGCCCAAGGGCAGTCCTTACCTGACTGCAATTGCTGAGTTCCCCATCTGCTTCACCCTATGGATGGGTGTTATCAGAGAAGAACTGTGCATCAGAGGCACTCCAAATCACTGGCAGAGCTGGAAACGGGAAACCCATGTAGGTCTTCAGGAAAACATGAGTGAAACAAATCTCAAATTATAGGAAAATCTTGCCAAGCATAGCTGTTGGGAGGGTATATGTGTGGTTGTCTCTGAAAATTTCCAGAAAAAGGGACACTTCATTTAAACTAGAGATGCACAAAGTTCGTGGTATATTTTTCATTGACTCTGTCCTTGGCAACGTACCTTAGAGAGACTCTGACAATGACAATGCAAATAAGATGATTTTCATTTCAAATTAGCTATTGGATACCTCACAAGCCAAAGCTTAGTCTTCTAGGAGAATATCTACAGTCAAAAGCAATTGTGTCACGCTGTTAAATAAGAGCCCAAAATGTTTGATTAGAAAAGAGAATGATCCAGGTGTCACAGTGGGCCACTGCTGATGATGAGTCAGGATTGTGAAGCAAAATGGAAAAAAGTTGAACCGTAGAGTCAGAACTCCCCACTCTGCAGCTGACCTTGGACAACCCTCTTCTTATATCTCAGTTTTTTTAGCCACAAAGTGAGAGTTACATGATACTGCTCCTATCTTTCTCACAACGCTGGTTTGGAGGCTCAAGAGAAAATGCAGATGACAGCATTTGGAAAGTACAAGATGCTTCACATGCATCAGGGTTTACTAAGATGCTGGCCCCAGGAACTAGCAAAGTTATGGACTTCATCCCCTTTAAATGATTTTTTAATAGACTTAAGAAGAAAATACATATGCACAACAGAATATAACTCAGCCATAAAAAAGAAAGAAAGAATGCCATTTACAGCAGCGTGGATGGGCCTAGAGATTGTTATACTGAGTGAAGTTAAGTCAGACAGAGAAGGACAAATATCATATGCTATTTATTTATATGTGGAACCTAAAATGATACAAATAAACTTATCTACAAAACAGAAGTAGAGTCACAGATGTAGACAACAATCTTATGGTTACCAGGAGGGAAGGGGGTAGGGATAAACTGGCTGATTGGGATTGACATATACACACTGCTACAGATAAAATAGGTAACTATAAAGACCTACTGTATAGCGCAGGGAACTCAATACTCTGTGATGACCTATATAGGGAAAGAATCTAAAAAGAGTGGATATGTGTATATGTGTAACTGATTCACTTTACTGTACATCAGAAAGTATCACAACATCATAAGTCAACTATACTTCAATAAAAAACAAAACAAAAAGATGATGATGAAGAATATTCCCAACATGGAATATGTCCTGCGTCATTTCTTTTCCCCTTTAACACAGGAACATACACAAATAACTCTGGTGTCAATAATAACATCTATCGTTATTAGAGCGCTCACTCCAAGCCCAGACGTGGAGAGAGGTTACTTCTGCATGTCCGTGTAAGCTAAAGGGTTAGATCAGAGATGCAGCCAGTGGCAGAAGTGAGGGAAGGAGAGGACAGTGCTCACTGTCTGACTCCTGCCCCAGAGGATGAGAGCCCACACAAAGCAGACTGCAGGCGCCCCAGCCAAGCGCCAGCCCGCCACCAGACATGCAAGTCAGGCCAGCCTAGGCCACCAGCTCCCCAGTAGCCTGCCAGCTCACTGCGGATGCACGAGGAAGCCCAGCAGGCCCAGGCCAACCAGGCTGGTCCAGACAGTACGGCTGCCCAGCAAGCCACAGAATGGCAGTTCCTTGAAGCCACTGTCCTGAGGTGCTTTGTTATGCAGCTGAGACACCAATTAAAGGACTTCACTGTTCAAAATGAAGCATTGGAGGCCCAGAGGACTCTTCTTCCTCTCCTCTCTGCAGCCTAGGCCCATCTGATCCACCCCTCTCTCAGCCTCCAGAGTGTCAGTTCCAAACTTACCATGTCTCTGCCTCCCAGGAGAGCCTTGCGTGGCTCTTCTGCATCACAAAGAACTGCCCCAACTCCTCCTCACCTGACAGTCCTGGGCCCCACCTTCCATCCACACCTCTCCAGATGGGTCTTCAGCCACCCATCAGTGGCTCTCCAAGGACACCCCAGCACCACCAGCACCAAGCCTGGTGCTGTCTCAGGGGATCCAAGCTCCAGGGAGACCAAGGCAGCTGGCCCTTTCATGGACTGGCACCTCCCCTCTCCTACCCCTACACCTGGCCCTGCCCTCACCGCATCTGGTACTGTCACTCAGAGTCTGCCCTGCCCTTAAAGCTCAGTCCCCAGAGACTAGGGGCCTCTTCCTCGCTTCAGGACACCCCCGAAGAGCCTGGGAGGGATCTCAGATTCCCTGGACACTAATAAGGGTTTGTTGTGGCTACTGCAGTTGCTGGTGGCGATGCTTACTAACCCTAACAGGTGTGACACAGGGAAGATTCCAAGTGTATGATGAAATGGAAAGAATCCCGGGTCCCAGTCGCTCCCCTTGTTACCTGTGATCACGGGGCAGGCTACCCGAGAGCTGAGTCCAGTTTCCTCCTTTGCGAAAGGAAGCAGGTGAGTCTTGTCCAATCCACAGCGACACTGTGAGTTGAAAGTAATGCAGATCCGTTTATAATACAGTTCACCTGACCAGCATGCTCCTTCCACTGAGTAACAGCAACGCTGCAACCTTCACATCCCGGCTTCGGCCCCTTGAGAGTCCAAACACGGAGAGCCCCCATGAAAGCTGTGCTGCGCATGCGCAAGTGCCCTCCCCCACCTCCCCTTCCCGGGGAAAAGACCACCCCAGTCTCCCTGGTGAGACAAAGACATCATGGCTCTCTGCTTCTTAGATTTTAGAAACTCTACAGGAGGCAGCCCCCAACATATTTTGCGAAAAGCCCTCTCCAGGCCCCAAGCAGGGAGTCTGGGGGAGTCCGTCGTTTTACCAAATTGCCCCATTTCACAGATCCCAACAGTCCTTCAAACCACAATCTCTAGTCCTTGGCAACATGCATCAGTTCAGTCAGTTCAGTTGCTCAGTCGTGTCCGACTCTTTGCAACCCCATGAATCGCGGCACACCAGGCCTCCCTGTCCATCACCAACTCCCGGAGTTCACTCAGACTCACGTCCATCCAGTCAGTGATGCCATCCAGCCATCTCATCCTCTGTCGTCCCCTTCTCCTCCTGCCCCCAATCCCTCCCAGCATCAGAATCTTTTCCAATGAGTCAACTCTTCGCATGAGGTGGCCAAAGTACTGGAGTTTCAGCTTTAGCATCATTCCCTCCAAAGAAATCCCAGGGCTGATCTCCTTTAGAATGGACTGGTTGGATCTCCTTGCAGTCCAAGGGACTCTCAAGAGTCTTCTCCAACACCACAGTTCAAAAGCATCAGTTCTTTGGCGCTCAGCCTTCTTCACAGTCCAACTCTCACATCCATACATAGTAATCCTTAAAAACAAGGCCTTAGACACGGCCTGCCCTAGACACAGCCTACCAGTCTGGTTGGGGACAGATGACAGCGCCACCTAGATGCTGTTGTTCAGTAGCCCAGTCGTGTCTGACTCTTCGGGACCCTGTGGGCTGCAGCACACCAGGCCTCCCTGTCCCTCACCATCTCCCGGAGTTTGCCCAAGTTCATGTCCATTGCATCCGTGATGCCATCCAGCCATCTCATCCTCTGATGCCCTCTTCTCCTTCCGCCTTCAATATTTCACAGCAACAGGGACTTTTCCAATGAGTCGGCTGTTCACATCAGATGACCAAAATACCTAGATAGTGGGGTTTAAAAGCAGCACCCCCCACTCCCCACCCTGTGTGTGCAGCCCCTGCCCCCAGGCTCCGTTCCCCAGACGGCCCACCACACGCTTGGTGGGCACACAGGAGGTGTGAAGACCCACTTTAGAGAAATGAAAACGCAATTGTCTGACCAATAAAAAGCATCCCTGTATGTAATCTCTGTAATAGATTTTTAAATTCTCCATGCTGACACACTGTTATGTGTTCACGGTTATTATCTGTCCACTTCCAAACCTTAAGAGGTTAGATTGTTTAAAGATTTGTTAGCTATGAACTGCTTAAAGAAGGCAAACTAGAAAACTCCTGGCTAATTGAAAAATAGCATTTTATCAGATTCTTCTCTGATATGATATTGTAATGGTCCTACTTAGAGTACTCTCAATACTTCAATAAGTGGTAAAATTTTAAAAAAATAACATCTTCAGGGCTTTGCAGAAAATGTGGCTGTTACCAATTTATACTGCTTTTTTAACCATTATTTTCTTATATTTCCCACAATGCCTCGGATCAGAAGCAAACAGAAACTGAGTGATTACCCCAAAGTGTGCTAGATGAACTGGAAAAAGTCTATTCAAACAAAGCTCATTAGTTCTGATACCTCCAGGGCTATGACAAATTAAGCGGCTGGTGAGTGTGCTTGCAGACAAAAGGAGGATGCCGAAACGAGGGCTGAGCTAGGCACTGTGTCAATAAATTCCCCTGAAAAAGGTAAAAATTACAATTGGAGCTAAAATGGAATCCCTTTAAGGAACATGTACAAAATAGATCATCCCTTCCTTCTTAAGTACATTTGTGAACCCGCCTGCGATGAATTATTGCAGCCGGGGAAGTGGCCACTCCAGAGGGGCTGCCGGGCCAGGTGTGCACCCGAGGTGCTGCTCGTTCCAACTCATCCCTCCTCTCGCCTCTGCGAACACTTGGCCCTGCCCAGAGGGAAGGGATTCCAAACCCAACAAGCAGAACGCTCGCTTTCGAAGCCAAAGAGCAGAGATCTGGCTTGCCTGTCTGGCTCCAAAAGGCCACTGCCCCACTTCGAATGGTTCCTCGACCTTAAGATAACCTTGGGTTCCTGGCCAAAAGAGGAACAGCCGTAGAACCACAGCTTTCCTTTTCCTGGTTTGTGAATTCACCAATGTGAGGAACCTTAGAAAATTCTAAGATGTCCATTGTTGTTGCCATGAATCCAACTTCTAGTAGCTCTAATAATTATTCGCTGGGTAACTGAATGAAGGATGAACAAGCCAGGCCTTCAGGTAGGGCCACCTGATGAGGAACTGGGTCCCTGGGTTTCTGGCACACCTACATGGTGGCCACGTGTGTCCTTTTAGCTACGGTGTTTGTGGGAGCCTCACGTCGAATTTTGACCTCATTGGCAGTATTCCTGTGCCACGGAGAATCATGCTGCTGCTGCTGCTAAGTCTCTTCAGTCGTGTCCGACTCTGTGCAACCCCATAGACGGCAGCCCACCAGGCTTCCCCATCCCTGGGATTCTCTAGGCAAGAACACTGGAGTGGGTTGCCATTTCCTTCTCCGGTGCATGAAAGTGAAAGGTGAAAGTGAAGTCGCTCAGTCGTGTCTGACTCTTAGCGACCCCATGGACTGCAGCCTACCAGGCTCCTCTGTCCATAGGATTTTCCAGGCAAGAGTACGGAGTGGGGTGCCATTGCCTTCTCCACGGAGAATCATGGTTTAACGGTATTTCTCAGACCAACAGAGTGGGGGAAACCCTCAGAGAGCACCCAGTCTTCAGGTCAAAACCTAGAAGAGGGACTTTCCTGGCAGTCCACTGGTTAAGACTCCACACTTGCACTGCAGAGGGCACAGGTTCGATCCCTGGTCAGGGAACTAAGATCCTGCATGCCATGTGGCCAAAACAAACAACAACAAGACTAGAAAACCCAGAGTCAGATTATACCCACGAGTTCTTAGCCCCATGCAATGCTGCTTTTCTTTTTTATTTGAAATACTTGCCACATAAAAATTCAGAGATTTCTCACAATTGTTCAGATTCCCAGCTGCTTTGGAAACCTGAATGATCTGGCCAAACCAAGCCCATATTTCTTCATGGCACATATGACCAGAATGCAGTTACAGTTGCCCGTTTAACAAGGATCCCCATCCCAGTGTGCTGGCCCCTCCCAGCCCCCTTTGTCCACATAGTTTACCAACCTGGCCCCTGAAGGCATCTGAGTTCACAGCCCTGGGTGTAATCAACCATCAGTCTAGTAGATAAAGACAAAATAAGACCCAGAAATTGGGGGTGGTTTTGGGCCAAGAGAGTGCCCATGGCAGTGTCGGGATTAGATGCCAAGACTGGGTATTCTCGGGGCCAGGTTCACTGGAGCCATCCCTCCCCCTCTGCCAAGCAGAATGACTGCTTCCCTCTTTTGTTTTGACTTCTGTACCTTGTTCATCTCTCTCAGGGTTCTATCCAGCCAGCTAGCCGTGCAGGCAGGCACCAGGCTTTGGGCTGCATGTTCTCATGCAATCGCCTATGTGCTGTCTCTACCACTAAACCTGGAGAATTTCGAGAGCAGGGGGTCGGTGGTAAGCATCTCATCTTCAGTGCCTGGTACACGGGGGTCCTCAGCACGATCTCTGTTTTCCTTTCATCACAGTGTCATGGCATCCTTCTGGCTCTGGGTCCCAGATCTCGAGGGATGCGTGTAGTCACTGGAATGTGTCACCCGTGAGCACCGTGACCACCGGTCTCTTCTTTAGTCCTTGATTCATCACCTGTCTCAAGCCCCTCTCCTGGTGCAGGTGTCCACATTCTGGCTTTCCTTAGCTTTACTAAGGCTGCTAAGAGAAGCACCTGGTGGCCCCCGAAGGTTCATTTCATCCACACAGGCAGGGAAATGACTTCCTTCTTTGTGATCCTTCTGCTTTATTTACAGTTTACTTATATTTTCAGAATCAGAGACTTTGAGGGGCAGTTCTCAAGCTGATAAATGCTCTTACCTACGTGTGGTCTTGCCCTTGTATTCCTGCCTCCCTGTGACATGGCTGTGGCTTGAAGGTTTGTGATCATGGAGACGGAGGACCAGAAGGGGAGCAGGGAGTAGGAGCTGTGGGCCCCAGTGTTGAGGAAAACACCACCCCGTGAAGCAGGGACCCCGGGGCTCCTCCCGCACTGTCTTCCCCTCACAGACAGCTCATTGCAACACATACACTATCGTAGAGAAGCTAAAAACAAAGGCACAAACAAAAAAGAAGATGACGAGCAAAACTTGCTAAATAAGCAGCATCTTTGTATATGTGCATGCCTGCGCAGTCGCTTCAGCCGTGTCTAACTCCTTGCAACCCTATGGATAGTTACCCGCCAGGCTTCTCTATCTGTGGAATTTCCCAGGCAAGAATACTGGAGTAAGTTGCCATGCCCTCCGCTAAGGGATCTTCTCAACCCAGGCATCAAACCCATGTCTCTTAGGTCTCCTGCATTGGCAGGCGGGTTCTTTACCACTAGCACCATCTGGGAAGGCCATCTTTGCATATAAACAGACCAAGAAAAAGGGATGAAGACTTGGGATTTTACAATACAATTAGATCCCTCCTGATGGTTTCTTTTTGTAAAAAATATATAATTTTTTAATAAAAATTATATACTTTTAATAAAAAATTTAATAAA
>SJYQ01096184.1:116291-174066 GCA_006410935.1 Redunca redunca | reverse complement strand
CTGCTCATCCCTCCTTCTTCACATCCCTGCTTGAATAATGCCACTCCCTCCAGGAAGCCTGCCCTGACTACCAAGACAGGTGAGTCTCTCTATATACATTCTCTTTCTTCAAAATATTTATCAAGATTCTGATCAATAAATGGTGTGTGTGATAATTAATCTCATACATCCCTTCTCCTGGTTAGATGGTAAATTTCACAGCAGCAGTGATGGGTGATCTCTTACTTGCATGGTACCTGCCTATATGCAATAAGCTCTCAGTAATGCTTGAATGAGAGAGGGTCAGGCTCATTAACTTATTCAGGTGTTTATAATGCTTGGCGAAAACTGACCACACACAAATTGGAGTTTGTATTACATGTCCTTATTTGTGGTAAATTTGTACCAACATCACCTATTTAGGGAGAACTTCCTTGGTGGCTCAGACGGTAAGGCATCTGCCTATAATGCAGGAGACTCAGGTTTGATCCCTGGGTTGGGAAGATCCTCTGGAGAAGAAAATGGCAACCCACTCCAATACTCTTGCCTGGAAAATCCCATGGACAGAGGAGCCTGGTAGGCTATAGTCCATGGGGTCACAAAGAGTCGGACACGACTGAGTGACTTCACTTCACTTTCACCTATTTAGGAATCTAGAAGGCTGGACATAAGGCCCACGTTTTCTAGAAAGATGGCCCTGCCTCTCGTCAAGGAACCCAGTTATGCCCCGCCAACCTCCACCCTCAAAAAGAAGGCTTCCTTGGGGGAAAACTTCTTAATCCAGTTTAAGCTTTTGTGGTCAAAGCAAACACTAGTGAATAGCCCAGCTGAGAAAGATTGAAGGCGGGAGGAGAAGGGGACAACAGAGGATGAGATGGTTGGATGGCATCACCGACTCAATGGACATTAGTTTGAGTAAGCTCCAGGAGTTGGTGATGGACAGGGAAGCCTGGCGTGCTGCATTCCATGGGTCACCAAGAGTCAGACACAACTGGGTGACTGAATTGAACTGAACTGAGCATTCCTGAGCTTCAACATACTAGGGGGCTCCAGAAATATGGCAGACCCACCCCAGTGCCCATCATCAGCCAAAGGCAGGCATAGAAGTGGCAGGACCAGTCGTAGGAGTCTAGCCCTGGGAGTCCCAGCATATTAGGACTGAGCACTTCTTGAGAAGCTGTTTCAAGAATTTTCTTCTCTGCACATGCGCCTGTCAGCACGGCAGTATCTTTGCAATGTGGGAACTTTTTTCATTGCTCCAGGAATAGATGTCTATTCTTAGTTAAACAATATAATTCAAAAAGACACATGGGCCCCAATAATCATAGCAGCACTATTTACAATAGCCAAGACATGGAAGCAACCTAAATGTCCATCAGCAGAGCAATGGATAAAGAAGTTGTGGTAGATATACACACGGGAATATTACTTAATCATAAAAAGGAACAAAATTGGGTTATTTGTACTGCTATGGATGAACCTAAGTCATACAGAGTGTGAAGAAAGTCAGAAAGAGAAAAACAGACACATTAACGCATATAGATAGAATCTAGAAAAACGGTACTGATGAATCTATTTGCAGGGCAGCTATCGGGACATTGGAGAAGGAAATGGAAAGCCATTCCAGTATTCTTGTCTAGAAAATTCCATGGACAGAGGAGCCTGGCAAGTTCGTGGGATCACAAAGTGTCGACACAACTGAGTGTGCACGCATACACACACACAATAGAGGCACAGACATAGAGAACAGATTTGTGAGTACAGGTCGGGAATAAAAGGGTAGGACGAACTTTGGCATATATACACTACCATGCAAAATAGAAAACTAGCAGGAAGCTGCTGTATAGCGCAGGGAGCACAGCTCAGTGCTCCGTGATGACCTGGAGGGGTAGGATGGGGGTGGGGAGGGAGGTTCACAAGGGATGGGATATTGTGTATACAGAGCTGATTCATGTTGTGCAGCAGAAACTAACACAATATTATAAAGCCATTATACTCCAGTTTTACAAAAGAATACATAAAAAAGAAAAGAGAAAGAAAATAAATGTGCCCATACAGACAAGCAAAATGAAAGCACCCATAATTCCAGCACCACTGTTGGCGTTTTGATACGATCCTCAGCTAGTGACATTTTGGGCTCCCCGGAGCTCAGTCCTTGAGCTTGTCTCCTCTTTCGGTATTCTCTCTGTCGCAGATGTGAGAGTTGGACCATAAAGAAGGCTGAGCATGGAAGAACTGATGCTTTTGAATTGTGGTGCTGCAGAAGATTCTAGAGAGTCCCTTGGACTGCAAGGAGATTCAGCCAGTCCATCCTAAAGGAAATCAGTCCTGGAGATCAAACGTCAATCCTAAAGGAAATCAACTGATTATTCATTGGAAGGACTGATGCTGATACTGAAGCTCCAATACTTTGGCCACCTGATGTGAAGAGCCTACTCATTGGAAAAGCCTCTGATGCTGGACAAGACTGAAAGCCAAATAAGAAGTGGGCAGCAGAGGATGAGGTGGTTAGATAGCATCACTGACTCAGTGGCTGTGAATCTGAGCAGACTCCGGGAGACAGGGAAACCTCCATTAAGGACAGGGAAACCTGGCATGCTGGAGTCCATGGGGTCACAAATGGTCAGATGTGACTTAGCGATTGAATAAAAACAACCAGCCCCTTGGCTTCAGATACCAACATTCAACTGGGTGCTGCAAGGGGAGACCTCAGGCCAGCCTCCGTCCCCAGCCCCAGCTCTGAGCTTCCACTGCCCAGTTGTGACCACTCGGATAGCTATCCCACATCTGAAAATATCCCTTCAAACCTCCATATACATGAGCAGGATCAGTACTTTGTCTGAATCCCAGCTCTCTCCAATCTTGTCATTATTTACAATTTTGATATTTGTTCAGCATAAGTTTTTGCATTAATTTTGATTTTTTTCAGCACCACGTTCAGAATGATTTTGCCCAATTGCCGAGTTTGTTGGCACTCCCTTAAATTTTGCTCCTGAGGCGACAACCTCACTTGCCTGACCCCATGTTGATCACCACTGTGCAGCCAGCAGCCAAGCCACAATGCTTCACGTTTCTGACATCTCCAGCCAGCCGTAGGCTGTGGGAAATACCTCACCTCTGGGTATGGGGCTAGTGTGGTGAGAAGCTGCCAGAGATATAAACGGAAGATGCATAGTACATCTTTCATTTATATCTTTGGGAGATACCACCAAGGGGATGAACCAGAGGGAAACAGGAGATGAGGGTGGCGGGCACACAAATTCCCTCTTTGCTTTCACTCTCAACTACTCTGAGACAGAGTTTCTGTGCTCAGCCCCCCTGGAGAAAACTGCAGAGCCAAGCAAAGCCCCTCATCGCCATGCAGGCCCAATCATGGCTTCCCGCCCCTGCTTGCCCTCCTTATCCTGCCTCACACTCTGCCCAGCTTTTGCCTCCCAAATAAAGCACTGGCACGTTCATCCTTGCCTCAAGCTGTGTTTTCTAGGTAGCCTGGGCTATAACACGTCTGCTTCTGGATTTTATTTTGTTCTACCTTGATCTTTTGTGGCTTTAAAATATGTTTTAATATCTAGTACAAATTCTCCATCCCTCTTTTTTTCCCAAAAAATATCCTTGCCTATTATTAACCATTTAATCATCCAAATAAACCTTCCCAGAAGTTGAGTTCTGAGGAAAAGAAAGGGCTTTCTATATTTTTTCAATCACATTTTTTTCTAAATCCAACACAAAAATTTATCAACAGCTTGGAAGTAAGCACAGTGCTGGGCTCTATGGGACCCCAAAGGAATTGGATTCTAACCAGGGTGTAAAGGATGGTAAACAAACCTAACCCCTCAGTGTAGAGGGTAGTGTCCCAGGTTTGCATGGAGCTAGACCCAGAAGGCACAGAGCTGCCTGAAAGGAACAGGGGGAGCCCTGGTTGATGTTAGAGCCCTGGTCCCTATGACCCCCAAGCCCCTGGTCTGCACACTTGCCAGCCTGGAAGAGGGTTGACTGCAAAGCCAGTGAGCCTCAGGAATGTGGAGGAAAGTCGGGGAATGTTTCATGAAGAACATAAGGAAAATGAGGTAACATCCTTCCAAAAGAAGAGAACATCTGCTGAAGATTCCAAAAGCAATTGGAATCGGATTCCAGCAAGCACCCAGAGGCACCCAGACCCCAGTGGACAGGGCGCTCATACAGCAGGCACTCACAAGTGCTGGGGTGCACCGCTGGCGGTCATCCATGGCTTCCCACTCTAGGAGTGCACACTCCTGCTTCCTAAGAATTTTGCTCTGCTCTCCCTGCTATGGCCCCAGAGTGGGGAGAGCCCTGAGCTTGTCCCACACACTGTTTGGTGGCCCATGTCTCCTGGCCAGAATGTTCCAGAGAAAGAGTCCCAAGCCAGGAGAGTGAAGCCCAACCCTTGTTTTGCAGCATTTTTTGTTCAGTTATCTTCAAATGTTCCATTTTCTTGAGCCTCTCAAAAAAAACAGAATTTGACATGAAAATAATACCTTTTACTACGCTAGTGGTCTGTGTGCTTCTTAAATATTCTTCAACTGAAATCTGCTCACATGACCACAATATGTCATCCACCCAGTCCTGTGCACACCCAGACTCATCAGGGGTGCCACCTCTGAAAAATGCATGACGACCGTCTCCCCTTTGTGGACGGGGGCCCTTCTCTTTGTGCTGAGCAGTTATCACCATACCCAGAGCATCGACGCATCCTAGATCCCTTAGTGAGTGAAAGAATGAGTAAGAGGAACAGTGGAGCAGACCCTGAGCCCCTGGTGCCAGGGAAAGAGCAGGTGAGGGAGCAGGGCTGCACAGGCAGGGACGCGGTTGAGGGAGCGGAAATGGGGACCATGGCTGAAGCATCTGCCTGTTCTCTCAATTCCTGCTCAGCTTCCCTGATAGCTCAGTTGGTAAAGAATCCACCTGCAATGCAGGAGACCCCGGTTCAATTCCTGGGTCAGGAAGAGCCCCTAGAGAAGGAATAGGCCACCCACTCCAGTGTCCTTGGGCTTCCCTTGTGGCTTAGCTGGAGACCTGGGTTTGATCCCTGGGTTGGAAACATCCCCTGGAGAAGGGAAAGGCTACCCACTCCAGTATTCTGGCCTAGAGAATTCCATGGACTACAGTCCATGAAGTCGAAAAGAGTCGGACAGGACTGAGTGACTTTCACTTTCACAACCAGGGGACCGAATCAGCCCATATTGTCCAAGGATCAGTGTGAAATGATGAACCAACCGTGATTCCTCAGAAGGCAAATGCCACCTTAGGGTATGGGAGCGTGAGGGGAGAGGGGACATGTTCCTGAAACAGGGCTTTTAGAATCCTCTGGAAAATCTTGAGTTGGATATTTCAGGGAGCTGGGAAGTCTTTTGCAAAAGCAAGAGGCGAGAGTGTGCTCTGAGTCTGCAGAGTAGTCTGATATAACTGGAGCCCCTCTGCACAGCATGGGGCCAAAGGGCGGGGATGGGGAATCCCACAAGGAAAGCCTGAGCAGAAGAATGGATGGATGCTGGTAGAGGGCGAGGGGAGGCTCTGAAGATACTCTGAGTTCCCCCACGCTATCCCAGGAGAAAGGCTCAGAGAGGCACGCTCCTCCATCAGATGTTGGCGGTGCACCACCGACGGGCCAGGCGCTGCTCTGAAGCTACAGTTGCAGCCAACAGGCCAGAGGGACGAGATGCTTGTGGAGCTGATGTTCTAACCAGAAGACGAAGCCTTCTGTAGGTAGGAACTTTGAAGAAATGCCCCAGCGGTGGCGTGACAGAGCGACAGTTGGCCCTCAGGAAGTCAAGACCCAGGCGACGAATTAACATTTCGTGAGCAGAGAGAGTGACAAACGCTGAGGCTCAAATTTAAGGAACCAGAAGTCAGTGACTGGAGGCTCCTGAGCAGCAGGGAAAGTGACCTGGGGTCAAAGATCAGGCTGGTCCGAATCGCTGAGGACCATGGAGACTGTGATGAGAGGTAGGGGGTTGCTCTAATGCACTGTGAATCCATTGGCAGGGTGGTGGCAGGACCAGGTTTCTGTTCTAACAGTCACTGCCTCTCCCATGTGGAATCACAGGGAGAAGGTGGCATCCACAAGCCAGGAAGAGCTCTCACCAAAACCCAGCCATCCTGGCACCCAGATCTCAGACTTCCAGCCTCCATGACTGCAAGAAAAGCCATTTCTGCTGTTGAAGCCATTCAGTGTGCAGTATTTTGTTAAGAGAACTTGAGTTGCCCAATCCAGGCGTTCTACTGCCATGTAGCACTCTGGTCTTCCAGGGCCTGCTGTGGAGTACTGGGGATTGTGGGTGCTAAGTTGCTTCTGTCGTGTCCAACTCTTTGCAACCCAATGGACTGTAGCCCATCAGGCTCCTCGGTTCATGGGATTCTCCAGGCAAGATACTGGAGTGGGTTGCCATGCCCTCCTTCAGAGGATCTTTCCAATCCAGGGATCAAACCCATGTCTTTTATGTCTCCTGCATTGGCAGCTGGGATCTTTACCACTAGCCCCACCTGGGAAGCCGTGTGGGTTGAAAGGAGTCCAATTTTCATAGAATGTCAAACTCTGCAGAAGCTAACAGCCCACAGTGCACGCCCTATAGAAGGGACCGTCTCACCATTCCAGGCTCCAGTGCAGATTCGTTCATGCGTTTCATTATAATTCCCATCATTATGGGGGATCCAAAAGCTCCTGCAAACTTCTTTCCAAAACATAGAACAAAAAGCAAGAAAAAACACCTCCACCAAAGATCTCAGAGGAACGCATAAGTGACCTCAGATCGTTCAGATGAGCTCAAGCATGCAGTTTCAAAACTGTAACTCTTGCAACTTAGCCACAAGATCTGGCCTACATGCCAGGCCAATTGCTAGGATGTTGTTTTTGTCCTTTGCTCAGGAAGATGCCCTCGAGAAGGAAATGGCAACCCACTCCAGTATTCATGCCTGGAAAATTCCATGAACCAAGGAGCCTGGTAGGCTACAGTCCATGGGGTTGCAAAGAGTTGGACACGACTGAGCAACTTCACTTTCTTTCACTTTCTATGGCAGTCCCCCACCATTCATACCAACGTGTATAAGGCTCAGGAATAAAAGATGAAAGGCAAAACAGCCACATAGAAGAGCAAATCTGCCTCAGCATTTAGACTCTAAAAGCTGGTCCTACATCACCTTTAGAGTCTTGTTTTTTCCAGAACTCAGACATCTTGTCCACATGCTCAGTTCAGTTCAATTCAGTTCAGTCACTCAGTCATGTCTGATTCTTTGCGACCTCATGGTCAGCATGCAGTCCTATCCACCATGAACTGTCCAACTCCCGAAGCTTGCGCAAACTCATGTCCATCAAGTCAGTAATGCCATCCAACCATCTCATCCTCTGTCATCCCCTTCTCCTCCCACCTTCAATCTTTCCCAGTTCTTCTTTTCCAGGGAGTCCATTCTTCATATTAGGTGGCCAAAGTATTGGAGCTTCAGCTTCAGCATCAGTCCTTCCAATGAATATTCAGGACTGATTTCCTTTAGGATGGACTGGTTGGATCTCCTTGCAGTCCAAGGGACTCTCAAGAGTCTTCTCCAGCATCACACTTCCAAAGTGTCAGTTCTTTGGTGCTCAGCTTTCTTTATGGTCCAACTCTCACATCCATACATGACTACTGGAAAAACCATAGCTTTGACTAGACGGACCTTTGTTAGCAAAGCAATATCTCTGCTTTTTAATATTCTGTCTAGGTTGGTCATAGCTTTTCTTCCAAAGAGCAAGCATCTTTTAATTTCTTGGCTGCAGTCACTATCTGCAGTGATTTTGGAGCCCAAGAAAATACTGTCACTATTTTCATTGTTTCCCCATCTATTTGCCATGAAGAACTGTAGGCCATGATCTTTGTTTTTTGAATATTGAGCCTTAAGCCAGCTTTTTCACTCTCCTCTTTCACTTTATTCACGAGGCATTTATTTCCTCTTCACTTTCTGCCATAAGGATGATGTCATCTGCATAGCTGAGGTTATTGATATTTCTCCTGGTAATCTTGATTCCAGCTTGTGCTTCATCCAGCCCAACGTTTTGCATGATGTACTCTGCATTTAAGTTAAGTAAGCAGGGGCACAATATACAGCCTTGACGTACTCCTTTCCCAATTTGGAACCAGTCTGTAGTTCCATGTCTGGTTCTAACTGTTGCTTCTTGACCTGCATACAGATTTCTCAGGAGGCAGGTCAGATGATCTGGTATTCCCATCTCTTGAAAAATTTTCCACAGTTTGTTGTGATCCACACAGTCAAAGGCTTTGGTATAGTCAATAAAGCAGAAGTAGATGTTTTTCTGGAATTCTCTTGCTTTTTTGATGATCCAACAGATATTGGCAATTTGAGCTCTGACTCCTCTGCCTTTTCTAAATCCACCTTGAACATCTGGAAGCTCATGGTTCACGTAATATTGAAGCTTGGCTTGGAGAATTTTGAGCATTACTTTGCTAGTGTGTGAGATGAGTACAATTGTGTGGTAGTTTGAACATTCTTTGGCATTGCCTTTCCTTGGGACTGCAATGAAAACTGACCATTCCAGTCCTGTGGCCACTGCTGAGTTTTCCAAATTTGCTGGCATATTGAGGGCAGCACTTTAACAGCATCATCTTTTAAGATTTGAGATAGCTCAACTGGAATTCCATCCAGTTGCTCACCATTCCATCCATATGCTCACCCAGGACCATATATCAGACCCAAGCAGCAAGATACAGTTTCACTGCTTGCTGCTTAGGTCTGATACATTGTCCAAAATGAGCATGCGGACAAGATGACCAAGGAAAGAGGGTTGACCAGCTGTCCCAGGAGGCATCTCCACTTGCATTTCCTTTCCCTTCTGCATCCTTGTCTGCTCTTGAGGGCAAGAATCACCATTGACTCAGAGGCTGCCTTGCCGTAGAGGAGCCTCAAGTTGTAAGAAGGACAGATAAAAAGATGAAACACACCTAAATAGAGAAGCAAGAAGTCTGGAGACCCAAAAGAAGAAAAGATCAGTAGGGGAAACACTTGAAAGCCTCATGGAGGCTGTGATGGGAAGAGCCATTTTGATGAGGCTGCTGGTGACCTCGTGTACATACACAGTGCTGCGTGTGCCTGTGACAATGATGTCACAGGGCTGCCCACGCTGGGAAGGTGGAGGACATGCAGGAAGCATCCATCCTGGGGCTGCTGGAGCTTCCCTGATGGTCCAGAGGCTAAGAATCCACCTTCCAATGCAGGGGATGCAGGTTCAATCCCTGCTTGGGGAACTAAGATCACACATGAGTCAAGGCAAGTGGAAAAGCCTGCACACCACAGCCAAGAACCCGCACAGACAAAATTTAATAAATAAAATCATCCAATCCCTGTCAAAATACCTGTTAAAAAGGGGGCGCTGCAGCCTCTTCTACAGGCATGCCCTCACGTCCAGACCATGCCCACTCATTCCGGATTTTACACTCTGATCACCCCTCTGACTCCAGGACCATACCCAAGTAGGGTGATCAACGACCTGGTGTGCATGAAACTGAGGTGTTTCTCAGATGTGGACACTCAGGAGTAAAACCCAGAAAGTCCTGGGCAAACTGGAACCAGTTTGCCAAAGCTCAAGGGCCCAAAAGACCAAAAGCCCATGGTCTGAAGCCCGGGGCCTCCAGGACGGAGTGGAGCCGCCTTGCCCCGCCAGCCTCCGCTCTTTCCTGCTGGCCGGGCAGTGATATCCCCCAGCAGGGCCAAGGGTGCTCTGCGGAGCTTCTTGGGTTCACAGGGTTTCTCAGCCTCCCTCAGAAGCCCTTTCTTGCTAGAGATTTCCTCAACCTGTCAAACACCTCACTACCCAGGTGGCCTCCGCGCAGAGCCATGGAAGCAGGCAGGTATGGTCGGTCATCTCTTGCAGGTTCTGACTTATGGAGGGACATGGACCCCAGAAGAGAGGCTAGCAGGCAGGTGATGCCACAGCTCACGGGTCTGCAGGGGAGGCCTGTGGCAGCTCTGGGCCTGCTCAGACACTTTTGTGCTCTTGGAAACCCAAGTCTTGGCCACAGACAAAGGGCCACCACCTCAGAGTCTGGGTGGGAAGGTCCTAGCCCACCTAGTCTGAAGGTGGCCAGCATCTTCAGACCAAGGCTTGACCTTCCCCAGCAGACTGCCTGTCGCCTCCCAAATCCACTTGACCTCCAGTCAAAATGGCTGTCCTCAGCCTGCTTCTCCAGACGGCAGCCTCTCTCTGAGAATCAGGGAAGACTCTCCGGAGGACATGTCCTAACAGATCCAGAGAATTTCTCCTCAGGGAGATGGGGGACCCCTCTAGAGTGTAACTCCATTTTCTAGCAAAGGACCCCAAGGTGCATCGCTGGTAACACAGCAGCTCAGTGACTGAAGCTTGTTCTTAGATGATGGTCATACCCCCGAGACTGTCCCCTCCCAACAGAAGGCCACGAGTGGGCCGAGAATGCAGGGACATCTCTGAGACAGGCAGTCATACTGCATAACCCCGTCACAGAAAGGCCCAGCAAAGGGACCCTCTGTACCTGGTGTGGCTAAACTCCAGCCCACCCACAGTCAGTAGGCTTTCTGGAAAGCGGTGGCTCTGGGCCACATGCAAAGCAACATTTAACCTGGTGCTGCTGAAGGCTGCGTCTTCCCACCGCTGCATACATCACCCTTCATTTAATTCAGCTGGGCCCCAGCCTACCAGATGGCCAATTAACAGGGTAGTATTGGAAAGAAGGGTTGCTTCCTTAGTTGGACATTGTGGCAGCCCTGCTTTCCTTGCTTTCACCATCTTCCCATTTCTGCAAAAACTTTGTTCTCGCCTTGCCAGAATGCCGAGACAGGCCAACACCTGCTGGGCAGCAGAGATGGTTCCTGTAGAATGGCCTGAGGGACAGAAGGAGGTTGAGGCACAGGCTTCTCTCCAGGGACCAAGGTCGAGAAGCAGCCACAAGCAAGAGGCCCCTGGGCCTTGACTTTGCCTCTTGACTCTTGGGCTGAGGGATGTGTTATGGGCATAGGTCCTGTACGAGGCAACCACTGCGGCCAGCTCAGCTGACCTCCCTCGGTGGAGGTCACTCAGAAAACATGCCTGCCTTCCAGCCTCTCCACAGCCAGGGAGGCAGGCCCTGGGCAGAGCGTGAGCTGGATCCCAGGAAGGGGCCACTGTGTGGAGCTGAGGGTTTATCTCTTTTGAAGCATCCAGGAGTGACCTGTTAGAAGCTGCTCCATCAGTCAATTATAGGCACAGGCTTTCCGTAGGAGAGGAACACAGTTTAGGGAGCGTGCTTTTCAAAGAGGAGATTGCAGTGATGCAGATTCATGTTTCAGCAAGTAGAGGCTGAGAGCAGTTGGCAAAAGCTCTGTCCACGTGCCCTCAGCCGCCTCTTTTTGCCCCTCCTTCTCGCTGTGCCCTTCACTCTGCTCTCAATGAGCAGTAGGAAATACCCAGGCCAATAACCTGATCACCAGCATCAATCAAGCACTTTCTCAGAGTGCAAGGAAAGGGTGGGAACAGTGTGAACATTTCCTCCCCATCTATGCTTCTACATCCCCCAACACTGAGCCATTTTCCATCAGCAAAGCACCACAGGAAACTTCTAAATGAGAAGAAAAGAGGTAAAGTGCCTACAGGACCCAGGAAGTCCACCCAAACGAGTGATGCCAGCCAGGTGTAGGAAGCACTACAGTGCAAACCCAACTCAATGGGGACTGCCCCTCACTGCAGGGATGGGAGAGGGTGCTGAGCCTTGGGGTCCAGGACAACCTGCAGAGCATGGCCTCGCCTGAAGGGAGCAGCCTGCTCGGCACCCTGATAACGATCACGTGGGAATCTCCAGATTGCTTTCAAGAGAAGCCAGAAATCTGGGGGTTTATATGCAGACTTCTGATTTTTAAAGTTTGCACCTAATTCAGGTTTTGGTAAAGCAAAGCACATGGGGAAAGAAGGAAAGAAAGAAAGGGAAAAGAGAGAAGGAAGGAGAGAGAAGGAAAGAAAGGAAAGAAGGGAGGGAGGGAAAGAAAGGCAGAGAGAAAGAGAGAGGGAGAGAGACAGAGAAAGAAAAGGAAGGAGAGAGGGAGAAAGAGAGGGAGGGAGAGAAAGGGAGAGAGGAAGAAGAGAGGGAAGAGAGAGGGAGGGAGAGAGAGAAAGGAAGGAAGCAAGAAATGATGAAGGAAGAAAGGAAGTCTTCAACCTGAAGACAGCGTCTGTTGGCAACCTCTGCACTGCCCCATGGAAATCCAACCAGTAAGGGATCCTGGGCTGAAACCCCACCATAGGCTCTGATTCAGGGATCTGCCCTCCTGGGTATTGGCCTGCCCAGCCCCCACCTCTGGTCTATGGGTGATGCTAGGACTTGATCTTAGAGAACAATAGGGAGACCAGGGAGAGAGGGCCTTGTCCAGTTCAGGCACCTCACTGCTGGCACACTCAATACAGTGACCTCTGTGGGTGGTGAGGGGGCGGGGCGGGGGGGAACCCACCCACAGCAGGAGCAGGAAGAAGGTGTATGTTCCCTGCTCCACAGCCTTGCTGTCACCCTGATTGAAACGAATTAAATTCCACAAAAAAGTTCTGTTTCCCTTCAAAGCAGCACCTATTTCCAAGTGTCTGTGACTGACATGACTCTTAATGTGCATTTTTAAACGAGACCATTTTGTGTGCAAATATTGCAGGAAAAAGAATTCCTTGGTCCAACGATCCTGAGGCTCCTCTTCTGGTGAGACGCTCAGAGATGAAATTGCCCTTGAATGTTATCCTGTTCTTCTATTATTTTTATCTTAGGTTCCAGACGCAAATGAGACGCATTGGGAAAATAAGATTCTGTGGCCACTTGTGGAAGCCTGTGGAAGGTGCTTCCATCCTCGTTGATCCAGTGTCCCTCCCCCAGGCCCCATCAAACTGACCTGACCACAGCTAAGGTAGAAGAGGACCAGTTCTGTCACCAGGGAACCCCAGGCTCCAACTTTGGGTCTCTGCTCAAGCTATAGAACAGAGCCTGCCACCTATGCAATGTTTAGGGTCCCTTATTCAGAAGGGTTTAAGATTCTGCTCTTGAAACTCTTAATTTTGTAACAACGGCCCATGAATTGTCATCTGACCCTGGTCCCAACAAATCGCGTAGCTAGACCTGCCCTGAAGGGCGCACCCCCCCATGGCAGCCCTGTCATCAACTTGAGGGAATTCCCTGCTCCAGAAGGTGAAGGCACATTGAATTTGAGGACACCTTCACAGCCAAGGAAGCCTCACTTAAAGCTGTAAGTGTGGTGTTGTGTGAGGTACCCGGGAGCCTGCAAGGAGGGAGACAGGCGCTCACCAGAATGCATAGACACACCACTGGAAAAGCAGAGTCCCCTGTGGGCTTCCTGGAGGAGGTGGCTCAGAGCTGGGGTTGAACTGGATGGACAGGCAGGGTCTGGAGGAGCCATGAGGATGGAAGGTGGGGTATATGAAGCACAGGAAGAAGTGAGATCAGCAGGAAGGGGGGCCCACGACTGGGGAGGAGGGTGTCTCGGAACCCCTTTCCCCAGCCACCCCAGCCACTGAGCCATGACTTGACTCATCCTCCCAGGGCCACAGCACCCGCCACCCCCTAGGCGCCCCCAGCCTCTCATCTCTCAGCACAAAGGGCTGCTCCAATTCTCCTTGCAGCCCGGGTGAGAGGCAGTCAGGGAACAATGCTATCTGTGCATGGTGGCGCCCAAAATACGACTGTCATTTATTTCGTTGTATGAAATTAGAGCACGCCTTGTAGCCATAATGAATCATTTCCTTCTTGCCTCGGCCACGGTGTCAGGCAGGAGCTCGGCATCCCCCATTCAGGGCCTTTCACTTCATCGCAGGCTAATAATAACCCACCCGGGTGAGCGCACATCTTCCCCAGACAATGGAGGGCCTGGACAGGCATCATGGGCAGGAGTGCGATGCCCCGTGGGAGGACGAGGAAAGACCAGGGTGGGGCTATCGCGGCAGGAGGAAGACAGTGCCCATGGGGAGGGGAGGGGCAACACCAGGGCGGCGGCCCCAGTGGGAGCCTGGGTTCCCCGGGTCCTTTTCCAGCTGCTCCACCTGATGGGGCAGGAGATAGAGCCCACTCCTAGGCTGCCCTTCTACTAGCACTTTTTTCAATCAGTGCCCAGGTGCACTCAGAAGCCTCCTTCCTGAGGAAGCCATAGCCTGATCCCCCATCACCCCTAGTGCCCACATTCCCATTCAAGGGTGAGCTTTCAAGACACTGATTGTTTCCACAGCCTCGTTCCAGCCCCGCCCGGGCCTGGAGCTGCCAGGAGCTGGCCTTTCCTCTCTCATCTCACATTCCGCATCCCAGTGTCGGCTCAGCATTGGCAGACAGATGCTCAGTACCTGAGCATGTCCTGTTGGGGCCAAACCTCCAGATGTATCCACTGGGACTGGGACTGGGAGGCACATCTCATCCTGGGCAGAGAAGCAAGGCCCAGACCCTGCGCCCTAGAATCTCCTCCTCAAGGACAAGGCAAGGTCAGCCCAGGAGAAACCGTCCTCCCAGACCCTGTGGTTACTCTTTGTCTCTTCCACTACCTGTAACTCATAAGGTTTTTCAATCACTGTATCTGCAGAAATAGGCTATCACCAATTTTGTTGAACAAGTGAACGAGGGCCAATGGCCATGTGCTGGATGACATAGAACAAATCCCCAAGGGAGAGTGATTAGGGAAGGGAGACTGCCCACTGATCCCAGAGGAGGTAGAAAGACAAAAGTAGATCGGCCAAGACCTCAAGGCCCAAGAAATGACATAGTAGTCAGTTCCCTTGATTTTCTTTTTTGCTTCATATATGCTAGACGTGGAATAGAAGAAGACAGAAGTCTGGAAACTACAATAGGGACAGTCAAAAGAAAATCCCAATGAAAGTCTGATCTCTCTGGCCAAAGGACAAGGAAAGTGGCGGCCTAGTAAGAAAGAAAACTTTTAAGCAATAATCAACCACTCTACTCCACCCACTCTACTCTAATCTGCCTGCAATGCAGGAGACCCTGGTTTGATTCCTGGGTTGGGAAGATCCACTGGAGAAGGGATAGGCTACTGGTTACCCACCCCAGTATTCTTGGGCTTCCCTTGTGGCTCAGCTGGTAAAGAATCCACCTGCAAGGCAGGAGATGTGGGTTTGATCCCTGGGTTGGGAAGATCCCCTGGAGAAGGGAAGGGCTACCCACTCCAGTACTCTGGCCTGGAGAATCCCGACAGTGTCTGTGGAGACAGTGGGGAGCCTGTACTTCACCTCTCTCTTGGCAGTAACCAAGCACCCCTCCCATTCCTGGTGTAGTTTAAAACAGGCCTGGTGGAGAATCGAGACTTCCACCGTTGCCCAGGTAACAAGGCCAGCCCATCACTGTGTCAGTTGAGTCCACATGGGGAGCCAGTTCACCTACCCACATCCAAAAACAGTAAGGATCCTACTTCCTCCATAGATAACAGCATGGGGAAACTGGAAGTAGACTGTTTCTACCAGAAAAAATTGACTTCAAAGCAAAGGAAATGATCAAAGGCAGAGACGCTTCATAATAATAAAAATGTTAATTTACCAAGAAGACATAGCAATCCTAAATGTGTATGCACCAAACAGAGCTGCAAAATATGTTAGTTTTGAACTCAAAACTAACAAGCAGCATCCCCTTTCCCCAACTACAACAGTGTCAGAGAAAACCATCCAAAACAAAAAGTTTAAGTAAGATCCAGAATCTCCTAAGATAATGCAAACGTCCAGGTTTCAATAAAAAATCATCATACCACAAAACTGAAAGATCTCAAACTGAATTTTAAAGGACAACCAGATATATGGGAATAGAATCTAGAAGAGAGTGGATATATGTATATGTATAACTGATTCAGTTTACTGTACAGCAGAAACTAATGCAACATTGTAAATCAACTATACCCCAATAAAAATTAATTTAAAAAAGAAAATGTTGTACAAAAAATTAATAAATAAAAAGACAATCAAATGCCAACAACAATATGGAAAAAAATGTTAGAATTATCTGATGAAGATTTTAGAGCAATCATCACTTAAAATGTTTCAGTGACCAATTAATTACAGACCAATTTGAAACAAATGAGGGGAGAAAGAGTCTCAACAATAAACAGAAAATATAAAGGAGAACCAAAGAGAAATTTTAGAACTGAAAAATACAGTAACCAAAAAAAAAAGTTCAGTAGTTGGGCTTAAAGAGCAGAATGGAGGGGGAAGAGGAAATAATTAGTGACCTGGAAGGAAAATAGGCATTACCCAACCCGAACAACAGAGAGAAAAATAGGCTGAGAAAAATAGTAGAGGCTCAGGTTCCCATGGGATTATAACAAAAGACCTAACATTAATTTCATCAGAATCCTAGCAGAGGAGAAAGAGGACAGGACTGAAAAGTATCCAAAGAAAGAATGGTTGAAAACTTCCCAGACTTGACAAAAGACATAAGCCTACAGATTCTAGGAGCTAAGTTTACCCAAACAGTATAAATTTTTTAAAAACCTACACAAGATGCACTATCAATAAACTTCTGAAAACTAAAAACAAAGACAAAATCTTGAAAATAGCCAGAGAAAAATGATATGTTAACACCGGGAGAAGGCAATGGGAATAACAGTAGATTTCTCATCAGAAATTATGGAGGCCAGGGGAAATAAAACAATATTCTTTGAGTGCTGGGGAAAAAAGACTGTGAACCCCAAATTTTATACCCAACAAAACTGCTCTTCATTAATTAAAGGGAAATCAAGATATTCTCCAGTGAAAGTAAATTAAGAGACATTCTACCCTAAAAGAAAGGCTGAAGAAGTTTCTGTAAGCAGAAAAGATTCTATTTAAAAAAAGAAAGAAAGAAAAGAAAACTTGGAACAGAGGAAAGAGGAGCGAATACAATAAATAAAAATATGGGTAAATATTATGCAATAGGTTTCCCTTCTTTTGAGTTTTCCAAACATGTTTGATGATCAAAGCAAAAACTATAACACTGCTTGATGTAATTCTAAATTTATGTAATGAAAAAATTTTAAACAATATTATAAATGGGGAAGATAAAGGTAAAGGGAGGTAATGTTTCTATACTTTATTCAAACTCATGAAATGATGATACCAGTGGAAGCTGATGAGCTGTATACAAAGAATGCAATGACTAGAGCAACCACTTAAAAAGTTATACAAACAGATATACTCAAAAACACTATAGATAAATCAAAGCAGGACTTTTTAATGTTTCACAGGCACACAGGAAAAAGAAAACAAGAAAACAAACCTCAGAAAACAAATGAATGACAAGAGCAGAATTAAGCTCTAATATATCAATAGCTATATTAAATGTAAATGGTCTAAGTATACCAATTAAGAGAGGTGGCAGAAATGAATTGAAAAACATGACCTTCCTTACATCTCACTGTCTCCTACCATATGTAAAATGCATAGCCAATGAGAATTTACTGTATGGCTCAGGAAACTCAAACAGGGGTTCTGTATCAATCTAGAGGGGTGGGACAGGGAGGGAGATGGGAGGAAGGTTCAAAAGGGAGGGGATATATGTATACCTATGGCTGATTCATGTTGAGGTTTGACAGAAAACATCAAAATTCTGTAAAGCAATTATCCTTTAATTAAAAAATAAATAAATTATTTTAAAAAAAGAAGAAAAAGAAAACATGACCTAATGACATATTGTCAACAAAAATCTCATTTCAAATACAATAATATAGGTGGGTTGAAAGCAAAAGATATATTGTGCAAATGTTAAATAAACAAAAGGAATATTTGCATTAATATCAGATAAAAGGGACTTCAAAGAAAATTACCATAGATAGAAAAGGATAATACATAATGATAAAAGGATCGGTCCATCAAGAATATGTTTGCATTCTTATATTCATTATTCTTGTATACTCGTGCATACACTTAGAGTGTGTGTATATCCTAAATGTATTCATACCAAACGAAAGAGCTACAAAGTATAAGAAGTAAAAACTGACAGGACTGAAAAGAGAAAGAAATAAATCCACAATTATAGCTGAGAGCTTTAAGTCCCTTCTGTCAAAAACTAGACAGAAAACCAACAAGGATATGGAAGAACTCAACACTATCAGCCAGGAATTAACTGACATTTACAGAACAATTCACACAACAGCAGTAGGATGCACAGGTTTTTTAAGTGTCCATGGAACATATACAAAAATAGACTATATCCTAGGCCATAAAAAAGTCTCAACAAACTTGAAGGAATTTAAGTCATATAGAGTATGTTCTTCAACCACAATAAAACCAAATGGAAATCAATAACAGAAAGATAACAAAATTTTCCAAACACTTGGAAACTAAACAACACACTTATAAATAACCCATGGATTATGAAAAATCTCAATGGAAATTTTTTAATGAAACAGTGAAAATGAGAATACAAAAATCAGAAGTTGTAGGACATAACTAAGGCAGTGCTGAGAGGGAAATTTATACTACTAAATGCAGACAGAAAGGAAAGAGGAAAGATCTCAAATAAATAGTCTAAGCTGCCACTGATAAAAGAAGAGCAGAATAAACTCAAAGCAAAAAGACAGTGAAAGCTAATAATAAAGATAAGAATATAAATAAAGGAAATTAAAAACAATAGAGAAGATCAATGAAACAAAAAGTTACTTCTTCGGAAAGATCAATAAAACTGACAAAAAAAGAAAAAAATAGAAAAAATAGAAAAACACAAATTGTCCTGACGGGAATAAAACAGAAGATATCAGCGCAAACTCTGTACTTATAAAAACGATGATAAGGAAATCTGTAAACAACTCTACACTGCTAACTTTGACAAGTGAAACAAAATGGGTTGATTCTTCAAAAAACACATAATTCACCCAATGTGAAAACAAGAGTGTGAATAGTCCTATAATGATTAATAAATTTGCATTTGAGATTTTAAATATCCAAAAAGGAAACCCCTAGGCCTAGATGGTGTTACTGATAGAGTCTCTCAAATGTTTAAAGAAAAATTAATGCTATTCTATAGGATTTCTTCCAGAAAATAAAAAGAAGAAAACACTTCCCAATGCAGATTATTAAGCTTGTATTACTCTGCTACCAAAATCAAACACTGTGAAAGAAAAGAAGAGAGAGAGGAAGAGAAGAAGGGGAGGAGGGAAGAGGGGAGGAGGAAGGTAGAAAAGGGAGGGTGGAAGCGAGCAAGAGCCAGGAGGCAGGGAGGGAAGAGAAGGAAAGGATGAAACTACATGAATGGAGGCACAAAAATCCTTCACAATATTAGCAAATAGAATTCAGCAATATATATAAAGAATTACACACAGTAACCAAATGGGATGTGTTTCATAGATGCAAAGCTGGTTCAATATTAACAAGCTAAAAAAATAAAAATCATATGATGATATGATGTTGACAGAATATTTTGATAAAATATCTCAGAAAATTAGGAATAGTGGGGAACTTACTCTATTTGATACAGGGAATCTACAAACAACCTACAGCTAACATTATACTTAATGATAAAAGACAATATTTTTCCCCAGGGATCTGGAACAAGGCAAGGTGTCACGCTCACTACTCTTATTTAACATATTGGCGAAAGTTCTAGCTAGTGCAATAATGAAACAAAAAAGGAAATAAAAGGCATGCATGCAAATCAGAAGAGAAAAAACAAAACTATTTCTGTTTGTAGATGATATGATTATCTATGTATAAATCTGTAAAAAGTCTCCTAGAAAGAACAAATGAATTCAGCTAGGTTGCAAGGTAAAAGATAAATATACAAAAATCAATTATATTTCTATAAACTAGCAATAAATGCATGAACACAAAAATTTTGTAATATAATACATTAATAATTTCTCAGAAAAAATTAAGATATAAATCTAACAAAACTTGTATAAGAGTTGTGCAGACAACTACACAATGCTGATGAAAGAAATCAAACAAGATCTAAATAATTGTTCATAGATTAGAAGCCTCAACAATAAGATTCTCCTCAAATTGATACACAGGTTTAATATAATTTCTATCAAAATCCCATAAAGACATATATATATATATCTACACACACACACAATGGTATTCTAAAATTTATTTCAAAAACAAAGGAGCTAGCATAGCAAAAACAATTTTAGAAAAAGAGGAATAAAGTAGAAGGAATTGGTTTACCCAAGTTCAAGACTTACCATATAGCTACAGTGATCAAGACTGTATATTGGCAGAGAGATAAAGCTGCATATCAATAGAATAGGATAGAGAGCCCCAAAGTAACCCACAAAAATATGCCCAGCAAATTTTTTGTTGAAATATAATTGATGTACAATTTTATATAAGTTACAGGTGTACAATATTCACCATTTTAAAGGTTACACTTCATTTATAATTATTATAAAATGTTGGCTATATTCCCTGTGCTTTACAATATTGCGTTGTAGCTTATATTATGCACAATATTTTGAAACTTAATCTCTTACCCCAGAGTCCCTCCCCCTTCCCTCATCCCACTGGTAACCACTAATTTGTTCTCTATAACTGTAAGTGTGTTTCTTTTTTGTTATATTCACTAGTCTGTGGTATTTTTTAGATTCCACATGTAAGTGATAAGATACAGCATTTGTCTCTATCTGGCTTATTTCATTAAGCATAATACTTTCCAACTCCACTCATGTTGTTGCAAATGGCAAAATGTCATTCTTTTTATGGCTGAGTAGTATTGTGTGTGTGTGTGTGTGTCCATCTTTTTTATCCATTCATGTGTTGATGGGCACTTAGGCTGCTTCCATATCTAGTATATCCAGCTGACTTTTTACAAAGGTACAAAAGCAATCTAATGAAAGAAAGATACTGGTTTTCAACCAGTGGTTCTGGAGCAATTGGACATCCACAGGCAAAAACAAACAAACGAACAGAAAGAACATTGATATAAAGTTTAACACTTTACAAAATAATTAACTCAAATTGATCACAGACTAAAATGTAAAACTACAAAACTCTTAGTAAATAGCACATGAGAAAAATCTTTAGAATCTAGAGCTAGGCAGAGTCCTTGACAGGAGAAACGATAGGAAAAGCACTATTCATAAAGAAAAAGCTAATAAAGTATATTTAATCAAAATTCAAAACTTTTGCTCTTCAAAAGATCATGTAAAGAAGATGAAAAGACAAGGTCCAGAAAATATTGTATATCTGACAAAGAGCTAAAATCTAGACTATAATGATTAAGAAATTTGAACTTGAGATTTAAAATATTCATAAAGGAAATCTCCAGGCCTAGATGGTGTTACTGATGGATTCTATCAAATGTTTAAAGACAACCTAATGCTATTCTATAGGATTTCTTCCAGAAAATAAAGAAAAAGAACTCTCAAAAACTCATCAGTTTAAAAAAAAAAAATCAGTCGTATTTTTTAAATGAGCAAAAACCAAAATAAATGTGCATATTCATTTGCTAATCAACTAACAAGGTCTAGTGACAGATCCAATAATTTCTTAGTAGAGATGTGTGTGTATGTTCAATCGTGTCCAACTCTTTGCGACCCCACGGACTATAGCCCACCAGGCTCCTCTGTCCATGGAATTCTCCAGGCAAGAATACTGGAGTGGGTTGCCATTTCCTACTTCATATTAGAGATGAGCACAAATTATATTTTGAAACACCCACAATAGCTATAATGCTACATGGAAATACCGGTGGTTTCCATTAGTGACAAAGTCACAGGATATATAAGAAACAGCAACAAAAACAAAGCAATCAGCAAAATCAAGTCTGTAGGAAATGGTACAATTTATCCAGTTCTTTCAGTAAATTCCAAGGGGAAAAGAGGAAGAGAAGGTGGGGACTCAGAGATGGAAAAGATGAGGTACGTGGACCGGTTGCAGTGGATGGAACTTATTTGATTCAAATTCCCAAGAAAGCAGTCTGAAAGAAGAAAGAAAGATTTTGAGACAAGTAGGGAATATTGACCATTCACTGGATGTTTGACAATATGAAGGGATTTTTGTTAAAATGAGATAAAGTTACTGTGCTTCCTTTTCTAAGGAGTCCTTGTCCGTTACGGATGCCTTCTGAATTATTGAAGGAAGACATAACACAGTATCTGAGATTTGCTTCAGTAAATCAAGGGACAAAGAAAGGGAAAAGCAAATATCGGATAATACTCTTATATGTGGAATCTAGAGAAATGGTACTGCTGTGGGCTGTGCTTAGTCATTCAATCATGTCCAACTCTGCCACCCCAGGGACTGTAGCCCACCAGGCTCCTCAGTCCATGGGGATTCTCCAGGCAGGAATACTGGAGTAGGTTGCCATTCCCTTCTCCAGGGCATCTTCCCAACCCAGGGATCGAACCCAGGTCTTTCACACTGCATGCGGATTCTTAACCATCTGAGCCACCAGTACAGATGAGCTTACTTGCAAAGCAGAAATAGAGACGTGGATGCAGAGTGTTAGTTGCTGGGGAACGGGTACATGTGGGTTTGCTTTTCTGATCACGCTACTTTGTATGTTTTTATAGTTTTGTACAATAAAACGTCAAAAATAAAGTTGCAATAAGCATCATTGTATATGATCCTCTGTTTTTATTAAGCAGACATCACCTGAAAGTAACACTGCGGCGTTCAAGGCTGTGCACAGCTTAACCCTTTTGAAATGCACTGCCTGTGTGAATTAGAGGAACATGAAAAGCCAGTAGTAGCCCAGGACCACTCCACGCAAGGAACCAGGGAATACTGTCAGGTGAGGATTGGCCCCCTCTGCCCTGCCTCTCCTCCTTGCCCAGATGTGTCTCTCCTCTATGAAAAAAGACAAATGTTAGTCAGCTTCTGACACCTGGTTTTTACCACTGTTGCAGCCTCCCCGGGTCTTGTGCCCATCTGTTGCATTTAAGTCTGCGCACACTGCTATATTTAAAATGGATAACTAACAAGGACCTGCTGTATAGCACAGGGAACTCTGCTCAGTGTTGTGCGGCAGCCTGGATGGGAGGGGAGTTTGGGGGAGAATGGATACATGTGTGTATATATATATATATGGCTGAGCTGCTCTGCTGTGAACCGGAAACCTGTGTACCTGCATACCTGCTCTGTTGGGTACCGCAACATCAAGCTAAGCTATGAAAGAGTGTTAGTTGCTCAGTCATGTCTGACACTTTGCGACCCCATGGACTGGGGCCCACCAGGCTCCTCTGTCCATAGAATTCTCCAAGAAAGAATACTGGAGTGGGTAGCCATTTCCTTCTCCAGGGGATCTCCCCAATCCCGAGATAGAACCTGGGTCTACCGCATTGCAGGCAGATTCTCTACCATCTGAGCCACTATACTGCAATTAAAAAAAAAAAAAAGCTTAAAAAAGTCATTTCATCTAGTCTAGTGATTAGACTTGTTTCATCAGTGACCTCTTTTTATACAAGATGCTGTAACAATACACCTGTACTAAATTACTGCACTCATTTTTAATAATGTCCTCAGGATAAACCCTTAGAGAAGCCTGCTGGGTCAGAAGAAAGTATACTTTACCCTCCTGGAAACTCCTCTCCCAAGCAGCCAGCAGGGCTGCTGGTTCCTTGCCTCTGAGTCCATACCACCAAGTCTACAAATAAACAGCGACCAGTTTTGGGGGTTAAAATAAAGTCACCTCGCTATTAACATTAGCATCTTTTATTACAAGGAGGTTGACTCTTCTCATGTGGTAAACCCTTAGGAGCACAGGAGAAAGTTTAATTCCTTAGACTCCCAAGGAACATAAGGTCTAGCGTGGATCCTTCCTCTGGAGCGTGGATTTTCTGTTACCAACCCTTCCACAGCCAAAGCGCACATGTTCCCCGAGCTGTGATCCCTGCATGGGGCCCCAACTCCTGGCACAGGAACCGCAGGAGAGGAGGCTCCCAGAGGGCAGCGTCTCTGGGAGAGGAGACCCAGCATGACTGCGGAACTCTGATGAAGACTTCTTACCAGCGCCGCAACCCTGAAAACTGAGTGGCTGTGGCAGTTGGGGCTGTTTCCCAGGAAGCAGTCAAAACCACGGCTCACTGAAAGAAGCAATAAGGAAGAAAGAAGGAAGGGAGGAAGGGAAAGGAATTGCTTAATTAACTGAGCAATAAATTCATTAATGAACAAATGAGTTAATTCACTAACAAATGAAGAAATGAGTGAGTGGGTGAGTTAATAAATGAAAGTCTATGAGTGAGTTAGGGGACCTGGCAGAGATGGAAGTCTGCCAGCCTGACCCTGGTACAGGCAGCCAGGTTGGAAGAAGAGACAGAACTACATCCTCCCTGGAAGTGCCCTGGGATGCTGACTGGTGCACCCCAGGACCAGAGCACCAACAGCGCCCGGAAGCCGCCAGCACAAAGTATCAGAGTTTTATGTTTTATGCATGATTTTTCAAGAAAGTTTTGCACATGTCCCCACTACAAATAAAATGATTATTTTGAGGCAAGGGGAAGAAAGCTTTCAATATCTGAAATAAAATAACAGAAGCTGCTGAGAAAATGAACACTTGCCTTCTGAGTAAGCAGAATGGATTTTCCAAATTTCCCCCAGAGAAGAGCGCTCTGAGCAGGTTGGGACCTGGATCCTTCTTCCCTTCTCTCCTGCCCACTCCCACCTCCACCTTTTATTTCTTCATCTTCCTAAGAAGGATTAGCACAGGCCAAGAAGAAAGCCACTGGCCACCTCCTAAGGTGCCCAAACCCCTCCACGCAGCAGGCAGGAGGGGAGGCCTACACCCCCTGGCCAATCCCACCCACAGGCCAGAGGAACGATGACATGTCTGGGGTCCCTGGGTAGCCACAGGGGTCTCTGCTGTCTGTGTCGAAACCCCGGCCCCAGTTTCCCGGGGGACCCACAGGCACATGGGGTGGGATGAGACCCCTGACAGGCACAGGCCAATGGCCACACGCTGGCAGGGGACGCACTGCCTCATGTCTGCAGCAGCTCTCGGCCACGGCAGACTTCTCTCCATAGCAAACCTGAAATGACTCATTTTTACTGCTTCTCCTATAAGTTCTTGAAAATGAGTGGCCCAAAACTTGGGCAGGTTTTCCCGAGGGGTTTCTTTTGCTCCTTTGCTCTGCCTTCTAGAATATATCTCCCCCTCCCAGCAAAGCAGCGGGGCCTCTGCAGCCGGGGAAAACGAGGGTTGCTCAGCCGTGCCTCGCTGCTGTTCAACAGTCAGCACCACCCGCTTTGTGTCCGTCACTACCCAGTTCTGTGACAAAGAAACAGCCCTGGCTACACCTGCCCCCGTCTCCACCCCGGAGGTCAGGCAGGGTAGCAAAAATGGGGACCACTCCCTCGGCCCCCAGGACGCTCATCACCTGTCAGTCCAGCTGCACCCACTCTGGGCTCCTCCTCGGCTGCCAGCCGGCACTCCTCCCTTACCTTCAGGGGGACCCGTCCGGCCGTGCACCTCTTCCTTCCAATGTTACTTCAACTTCTCATCATAAAACGAAATGATTCCGCTGTTTGCGCTGTTGGCTACATTTATCTTTAAGAGCAAAATGTTGAGTTTAGTTTTAATGATGAAAAAAGCCTTTCAAAGGATAACTCATTGGAACTCATTATGTACCATAAAGGCCACTATTTAAAGATTCAGTAATTCCAGTGATGATTTTTTTAAAGCAGATTTATAGCAGAAAATAGTTAGATTCTTTGACTTCGGTTATAATTTTCCATTCTGTAATTTAATACTCCTTTAGTTTATATTTGCACATTAAAAATATAGCATCTAAAAGTCCATCATTAAATACTTTTAATAAGTGCAATAAATAAGTTTTACAGTGNTAATTGCAATACATAAACATATGTTTTATACAAAGATATTTGCTACAAAATAAGTATAATAAATACAGTTTACCACATGTATTAATCTTAATAGTTACAAGCTGTTAATCTTATATATTAGGTAATAATTTGCAATAAATAATTGTTTATTATCTTGATGTTTGCTTGTCTTGGGTTTTAGCAATATGCAATAAAGAAATGCAATTTTGAATAATTTGATTGTAAGACTGCTGGAGAAATACTGTATGTTATAATTAGCTGGGTAGACGATTCTGTTCACAAGAAGAACTATGGAAATGGGGTGAAATAACCAAAGCATACTTTTAGTGAGTCCATAAATAATTTAAGAAAAGTCTAGTTTCAAATAATATATTATTTCGAACACTTAAATGCAAATGCAATTAGTGAAACATGTCACATTCTCTCACGCTTTCATCGTTACATATTCAACGACGGAGAAAATGGGAAACCTCACGGAAATCGCCCAGTTCCAGGCTGGGATGCAAGTGTGGCTGCCTTTGGTGGAAAGAGCCAACTGCCAGCCCCGCCAGCCTGAGGCTCCCATAGCCTGTAAACGCAGTTTCTGGAACAGCTGGCAGGAACCTGCACAGATGCAGCCCCGCCCAGACCCAACCTTCCGCGGGTGCTTGCCCCATTCCACATGAAAACCGCAGACTCATTTTTCAGGGAGGGGCCGTCACCTTTACCGCACCTAACGGAAATGGTTCATCTTATGTGTAAAAGTAATAATTTGTCATAAATAATTGTTCATTATCTGGGTATTTGCTTGTCTTGGAGTTTAGCAATATGCAATAAAGCAGTGCAATTTTGAGTAATTTGATTGTAAGACTGCTGGGGAAATGAGGTGGATTTGTAATGAGCTGAGGGAGGGTCCTGTGGGCAAGAGACATCGAGACGCTGTCTCCCAGCAAATGTAAACCAGGGTCCTCACCGATGACAACATGAGGTCTTTATATATTCGAGATAGAGAGTGAATCAGTTTCCTTTTCTTCCTGGTTAGAGGACACCAGCTCCGGCTGAAGGAAGACTTGATCCTTCAGTGATGCAGAGGGGGCTCAGGTGGTATTCACGGGTCCTGGGGCTGCAGCTGCAGAAGAAGGCCTTGGCCAAGTCCCGCGCTAAGGCCCTCGTGCTGGCCAGTTGGTCTGATGCTGCACCCTGCAGCGCCCACACCCTGTCACACCCTTGCAGACACAGAGCTGGAGGGACCCCAGCCACCACCATGCAATAGTATTGGTCCTGGAGCCAGGACCCTGTGAGGTCTGCCATCACACCACCCCAAGGTCACGTCATGAAAACATCCCCCAGAAAGGAAAAGAGGGCGGGAAGGACAGAAGGAAGGAAGGAAGGCATGGAGGGAGGGGGAGAGGGAGGGGGAGAGGGAGGGAGAGAGGAAAAGAGGGAGGGAGAGGAGACAGAGAAAGGAAGGAGGGAAGAAAGAAAAGAAGGAAGGAGAAAACAGAATCCAGGATCCACTGTAACCACGAACAACTTTTCCCACTGTAGACAATATTAACGCGCGCGCGCACACACACACACACAAGTGATGCAAAAGACTCCACAACGAAGCACACTAGCAGTGTGTTCATGTCAGTAATTCTTGTGGCTTTAACATCTCTTTCTTCTATGCTTCCGTTACCACGTGTCCCTGGTATAGCCAGCCTGGCTTCTTCTTTTTACACTCAGCTCCATGGGCTTCCCAGGTGGCACCAGTGGTAAAGAACCTGTCTGCCAATGCAGAGGACATAAGAGACATGGGTTCGATCCCTGCGTGAGCAAGATCCCCTGGAGGAGGGCATGGCAACCCACTCCAGAATCCCACCTGAGTTTGAGCAAACTCCAGGAGACAGTGAAAGACAGGGAAGCCTGGCATGCTGCAGTCTACGGGGTTGCAGAGTTGGACACGACTGAGCAAATGGACATCAACGTGGCACAACGTGGACAGCCCTCTCGGCCTCACCTGGAGGGTGAGCCCCTGGCATCCTCTGCCCAGGCTGGGTGTGTCCCATAGGCTGGGAGGAGGCTGTTCAACAGAGCAACAGATCAGCTCAGTCCCTGGACGTTTCCCTGGGCTGGGCTTCAGGCACACCTGGTTCCAGGTTCCTGGGAGCAACTTCCATGAGCCTGAGGCTCAAGGGGTCTTTTGAAGATATAACAGACTCATCGACTTGTCCTCACCTTGGTCACAGCCAGCAACTCCCACGGCCTGGCCTGGCTCTCTGCAGGACAGGGACAGAAACCCACCCTGCCACTCACAGCTCCCACCTCCTCCCAGGCACACCTCTCCAACAAAGCCCTCAGTTCCCTGGTGTCGCCACCCCAGTTTCCCCAGCCCCAGCTCCGGATATAAGACCACAGGTCTCAGGAGGCAGCTAGGACTGTGAGCGTAAGGACTGGCCCACCCACACTCCATCTCCCATCTCATGACTCTGGAGAGGCCTCCTAAAGTTCCTGAGGGGTCAGCAGAGCCCCATCCCAGCTCCTTGAAGGGAAGGAATTTTAGAACATCCCTGGATAGCCAGGAAATCCTGGCTAATTTGGACTTCTGTTGGAGCGCCTGGCTTGAAATCGGGACCACGCTGATACACCGGAAGGTGATGTGAAGGTCCTCTCCAACTTAAGGGGAAGGAAAAGAAGTCTGGAAAAGTCTGCTGTTCAGCGGCAACTGCCTCTAAAACCCAAGATGACGAACACTAAAGAGCGTTCCGGCAGATGGAAACGCGCCTGCCTCCTCGCCTGAAGATGCAAAAAGCAATCCAAGTCCCTGGGCGGCGCAGGGCAACTACGGAAATCTCGCAGCCAGATGAACCTCATAAATTTCCCCTATGAACAATTGTTTTCATTTCCCTCCCATGCCACTAGATATTATAAGTGGAAAGCAAAACACAAGTAAATATGTTCATTCCACTCTTGTGATCAGTGATAAACGAGAGGCCGCCGAGGCTGACAAAGGTCAGCGGGCCGCGCGGTGGGTCTGCGAGCGGACACTGCCACCCTCCGGCCACGCGCGGCACTGCACTGGCCCGCCCGCTGGAGCCACAAGCGTGGTCGGCAGGCTCACTTCCCGTAAACGTTCACTTCGCTCCAGTTAGGGCATCCATACATATGAAGCGCAGAAAAATGGGACAGTACCGAAAACCCCAAATTAAAAACAGACATGATTCATAACACCTCTCCCAATATAACCACTCTTATTAACATTTTGGTATATTTTTCTCCTATTATGTGACCATCCAACCGATACGTATAGAAGATGAACATACAATATAAAAGTGTCCATATGATATTCAACCCTGATTTCCTGTGTAACATTTCCACTAAAGTAATTTCCATAAATGTGGAGTATCTTTTTAAGGGCTGCATAATATTTCGACTTACGACTGAATTAAAAGTTCTTTAATCACCTTCCAATTATTGTCCATTTAAAGTATCTCTGATGTTTAATGCACCTAATCCAGGTTATAATGTAAATAATACTGTGACTGAAATCTTTATGTGTAGACCTTTGTCCACATTGTTAAGACTGATCAATAAAGGTGGAATTACTAAGGGAATTAGTTTTTCAAGGTTCTTAATGACACTATTTTCTAGATGCGCAATACCTACGTGAAAAACATTACAGAAAATGATGGGTGAACATAAAACCGTGCTCAAGTAAATAATGCAAGGCAAACCACTAGCTCCTGGACAGAAAGGCTCTGTACTGTCAACATGTCAGTCTTCCCATATCTAATCTTTCAATTGAATGCAAGCCCAATCCAACTTCCATCAGAAGTTTTTTGAGATTTTTGTCACACTGATTTCCAATTTCATCCAAAAGTATGAATAAGTAAAAAAATTTCCAGGAAACATTTTTTAAAGGAAAAAAGGGGAAAGAGAGAGAGAAATTAGAAGAAAGTTGCTCAGCCAGTTATTAAAGTATATTGCAGAAAGCAACTTTTAAAAAATATTTATTTATTTATTGGCTGTGTCAACTCTTGTTGGGGCATACTGGCTCTTCACTGAGCATGCAGGCTTCTCCCCAGCTGCGGTGCAAGGGCTCTAGAGTGTGCGGGCTTCACTCTCGTTCCAGCACGAGGGCTCTAGAGCATGTGAGCTCTGCAGGTTGTGGTGCAGGGGCTTAGTTGCTCCCGGGCCTGTGGGATCTTAGTTCCCCAAGCAGGGATCAAACCCTCATCCCCTGGATTAGAAGGCAGATTCTTAACCCCTGGACCATCAGGGAAGTCCCACCAACGATTAAAACAGCAAATATATATACGTTTATGAAGGCATTTATATCAGTGAGGGAAGGATAGATAGTTGATAAAGTTATGGGTACATTCTGTCACTCGTTCAAAAAATAAGTAAAGCTAGCACCCTACTTCATGTCATATATCAAAACAAATCGTATATGAATTCAAGATTTTAATTTTTAAGTGAAACTACAAAAGTAACATTTACATAAATTGTAATGGGGAAGCCTTTTCTAAGACCAATTCCCAAGGCAGAAACTAGAAAGGGAAAAAAAAAAAGATAGCTAGATTTTAGTTCTGCAAATCTAAAATATTCATAAGGGAAAAATGCAGTTTTGAAATTTCAAGGTAAACCAAAAACAGGAAAAAAACATTTTTAACATATATAGCAGAGAGAAGGTTAATGCCCCCAGTGTAGAAAGCTTTCTTACAAATTAATAACAAAGACAAATATTTCAACAGAAAAAGAATGTATTGAGGACCTGAGTGGCAATTCACAAAAGAATAAATACAAAGGACAAATAAACACATAAAAGATGCTCAAAGACATCACAAATTGAAACAAAAATTAGAAATCATTTTTGCTTCTATATTGGTAAAGATAAAAGCAATGATAATATATGGTGCTTATGGAGGGGGCAAAATGAATCGTTTCAACACCAGTGATGATAGGATAAATTAGGTGACCTTTATGAAGGGTAATTTAGTAATATTATCAAATTCCTTAAAAATGTATGAGTCAAAGAATCTACTTCCAAAGGAATCAGTTATGGATATGTATAAGGATTTACCTGTAAGTTGTTCGTTATTATTGGAAACAAACCGAATGCCCAACAATAGAAGAGTAGAAAATTACATATATTCTCCACACAATAGAGTCCTTAAAAATGATGGTATAGAAATGATCCTAATAACTTCTAGGGATGTTCATGACATACTACTAAGTAATAAAAAGCAAATTTGTAATTACAAATTACATTACAAAAGCAAATGTAACTATGTTCTCTACACACATGGAAAAAAACTATAGGCGTGTACCTCCAAAAAATAATTGCCATTTGTTTTTTGCATCGATGGTGCTGAGTCTGTGCAGATAATCAATACAGATAAACAGGTAAACTCCATATGTAGTTATCAAAACTTTTTTCTATTTTATTGAAGTATAGTTAGTTGATTTACAAAGTTGTGCTAATGTCCGCTGTATAGAAAATACATATATATATATACACACACACATATATTCTCTTCCATATTCTTTTCCATTATGGTTTATCACAGGATATTGAATATAGTTCCCTGTGCTAAACAGTGTGACCTTTTTGCTTATTCATCCTATATACACTAGTTTGCATCTGCTAGTTTGGAATTAGCAGTGTGCAAAGCAATAGTTTCTTATACAGTTCATGTTTCTGTATTTCAACACTATCTTATTTACACTCTGTTGATACACGTTAGAATCTAAAGTCAGTACATTGTCAACACATTTTATACAGTAATTTACAAGGCGAATGTGCTGCTGCTGCTAAGTCACTTCAGTCGTGTCCGACTCTGTGCGACCCCATAGATGGCAGCCCACCAGGCTTCCCTGTCCATGGGATTTTCCAGGCAAGAGTACTGGAGTGGGGTGCCATTGCCTTCTCCAATGCATGAAAGTGAAGTCGCTCAGTCGTGTCCGACTCTTCACGACCTCATGGACTGCAGCCCACCAGTCTCCTCCGTCCATGGGATTTTCCAGGCAAGAGTTCTCGAGTGGGGTGCCATTGCCTTCTCCGACAAGGCGAATGCAGTTAATAGTTAATTTCATATATAAGTCATTTGTAATATTTTTGCTGATTGGTATTTTCTCCATTTAATGATTTCTTATCAATTGTTAATGAGAAAATCAGTTTTTAGGGCTTTTCTAGAAAGGTACTGATTTACATTTCTTACCAGCACTGCATTTGGCTGTTCATTCACTCATTCATCAACTTTTCTCAGAAAATAGACTCGGAGCAAGGCACATTCTAAAAGCTGCCAGGCATGAACCTTTAAGGAGTTCCAGGGTCAGGGAGACAACCAAGGAAGGAAGCAGTACTGGGGTGAGACATGTGCTGAGCAGATATCAGATAAAGAAGGCTGGGGAAAGGAGCTCTCTTAGGGAAGGGTTCAGGAAAGCCGCTCTCAGCAGGAGAGGAATGAAGTGAGTAGCAAGGATTTCTGGCAGAGGGAACAGCGCAAGGTTGAAGGTGCAAGAAGGCTTGTATGGAGACTTCCCTGGTGTTCCAGAGGTTAAGAATCCGCCTTGCAATGCAGGGAGGCAGGTTCGATCCACCTTGGTCGGGGAACTAAGCTCCCACATGCTGCAGACCAGCTAAACCCATGCATAGCACCTGAAGAGTTCAAAACCGAAAGAGTCCGTGTACAGCAACAACGAGAGATCTCGCATGATGCAACTAAGAATCGTCACAGATAAATAGATATTTAAAAAAAAAAAAGAAAAAGAAGCTAGTCAATGGTAACCCACTCCAGTACTCTTGCCTGGAAAATCCCATGGGTGGAGCAGCCTGGTAGGCTGCAATCCATGGGGTCGCTAGGACACGACTGAGGGACTTCACTTTCCCTTTTCACTTTCATGCACTGGAGAAGGAAATGGCAACCCACTCCAGTGTTCTTGCCTGGAGAATCCCAGGGACGGAGGAGCCTGGTGGGCTGCCATCTCTGGGGTCCCACAGAGTCGGACACAACTGAAGCGACTTAGCAGCAGCAGCAGTGTAACTGCAGGAGAGAAGGCAAAGGTGAGATAGCAGAAGATGGGATCCAAGACATCGAGGGAAAGGATAGAGAACCTTCTAGGCCACAGTGGGGAGTTTTAATTTTCTTCTGGATGTAATGGGAGTCATTGGAGGTTTTGTGCAGAATGACGTGATCCAGTTTTTTTGCCCATGAGACCACTGGTTCTGGGCTGAGAGTGGTATACAGCAGGCACGTTCAGAAGCCAGGAGACCCCAGGCACTGGAGACCCCAGATGCCAGGCTTGGGCTGGAGTGGCCTGGCTTGTGAGAACTGGGCAGCACCGGCCATCACACTTGCTAATTTAATGAGCAGCCACAAGGGCATCTTGGGGTTGGAATCTGGATGGATTTCTTCTAGTCACTGAGGATGCTCAGGAAGCCCATCCCTCAGTAGGTCTGGACATTCCTGAAAGTGAACAAGCTGAGGGGATGACCACCCTACCCCTCCTGAACCCAGAAACTGTCCTCGAGTCCAAAACGTTGACCAGTTGGTAGCTAAACAAAGAAAGGAGAACAGGAATCATGGAGTCAGAGTTGCCACCTTCCCTTACAGGAGCCGTCATTCCGATCATCACATGGACCAGCACAGAAGGCATGCTTTCCCAAAAGTGTAGATCTGAAGTTTTCCTGCATTCAATGCCCCGTGTTATGGAAGGAGGGCTATATGTGATCTTATATTTTTTTTCGGGATTAGGATATTCCTAATGGCTTTCTAGGACCTACTTTCTCCCAATGTGAGTCCACTGTGTTTATATGGGGGCAGGGGGAGGAATCTGTGTTTTCCCTACTAAATAATTTTTTAAATCATTATCATCATTTGGATAATAAAAATGAACCCCTCAAAATTTAATTATTCTTGTAAAACTGTTCTAAACCTATGTATCTTATAAACCATCAATTACAATGTCTTTGCCTTTCCTGGTGCCCTATTTCCATTTCTTTGTGCACTAGGTCCCCAGTTTGTGAAGCAGTCTGGGTCTCCTCTGTTTCTCTGTAGCCAGAAAGCACCCTTGGGGTGCTGGGGAACAGAGGGCCTGGGGGACAGGCCCTGGGGACAGTCTTAGGTTTGTCCTGTGCCTTTTTAGGGCTCAGACAGTAGGGTTCACAGCCTCTGTGCAAACACATCAGAGAGGAATTAGTGGCTTCCCTCATCCTCACCCAGAGCTGGCCATGGCTGTTCTGTGTGTATGTAGAGGGCCATACGGTCAGGATAGGGGTAGGGGGATTCTCTCATACCAGGCAGCTTAGTTCAGTCAGTGCCCTAATGCCCAGAGGCATCACCCGGCTGAGCAGATGTAAGGGCACCAGAGAAGGGGGTGCCTGTGTGGTTGCAGATACTGCAACTCCAGTTTGAGGTCCTCTCAGCCACTTAACTGTAATCCATTTGTCTCCAGGGCTTCCCTGGTGGCTCAGACAGTAAAGAATCTGCCTGCAGGGTGGGAGACCCAGGTTCAATCCCTGGGTTGGGAAGATCCCCTACAGGAGGGCATGGCTACCCACTCTAGTATTCTTGCCTAGAGAATCCCCATGGACAGAGGAGCCTGAAGGGTTACAGTCCATGGGGTCACAATGAGTCAGACATGGCCAAGCAACTAACACACACACAAGGGATGTGATAAGAGAAGGGCATCCCCCAAAGAATCCCCAGGCATGGTGCTACCGGAACCTGCTGCCTTGGCATGGAAAGGTTTCAGGAGGTGACAGGCAGAGCCCACCATGGACATCTTAGTATCAGCTTCTCTGATGTGCCCCCGGGACCCCTGAGGTATCACAGCTGGCCAAATGCCATGGTCCAGCCTGGACAGCATCACCACGGCATGAAGTCAGAGCCCTTTCCTTTCCACTCTGGCTGCAACAACAAAGGAACTCACCTAAAAGCAGCTGAGAAACACACGCAGCATCTGTGAGCTTCTCGACCCACTGCTCAGCCAGCGCTCAGTGAGATGCCTGGAACACGGTAGAGGCTGAACAAGTGTTTACTAAATATAGGCAGGCACGGCGGGCAGTGGAAGGGATGTGTAGACACAGCCCAATGGCTTGTTTCTCTCCCGGTTTCGCATCCAAAGGCAACACAGCTCAATGCCGGGTCAAGCCGTCATCAATTTCATACTGAGAGCGTCAGCTGAAAAAGTCAGCAGTCTAGGTGGCTCTTACCTCTGTGACAAATCCCGGTCCCACAGACACTCCCCAGGTGCTGCTGGGGAAGGACCCGCCACGGTCAGAACTGCCCCCGGGGATGCCTGCAAAGCAGAGGCAGGTGGGCTGGAAGTTGAGCACGTGCTACTCACTTGGCAGCAGGAAAACTTGGACCAAGCTGGGTCTCTGCTTCCCCATCTGTGAGATGGCTCTAATTACCGGGCTGGTCCCAAGACGCTAGTGACGTAATGAGCACAAAAGCCCCTCATTAACCGAGGCTAAAGGCATCGCTGTGCCATGTTTGAGAGAAGCCCTGTGTGCCACTGGGCAGAGCAGGAAGGGGGATGAAGGGATGAGTAACCCCCCAGCATCACATCAAGCCCTGAATCTTAGCCCATCAGCTCCGGCCCCTCCGCATGGGGACCAGAACTGCCTGGTGGCTGAGTCCCTGCTGAGCGCTCAGGTGCAGGTGGCTCTGCCCCGGAGGGTGGGGAGGGCTCGTGGTTGAGGGGCAGGGCAAGGTGCCCCCCACCCCAGATAAGGGTCTGTGCTCCAAGTTCCTCCTTTCTCCGGTTCAAAAGTCCTCCCCACCAGCTCAGTGTCTGTCTGTCCAGGGCCTCACTGGCCATAACAATAGCATGTCCAGCGGGGTTCCTCAACTTTTTCTGTCTCAGAACAGTTAGGGGATGAGAGGTGACACAAATCAGGAAATAGGTAAGCACATTTAATAGACGTCAAGATGGTCTTTTTTTCTTTTTGGTCCCAACTCACAGGGTGCAGGATCTTAGTTCTGCGAAACTGCGGCTGCTGCAGACCACCAGGGGAATCCCCATTAAGACAACTGACTCTTTTTTTTAACCCAACGTGGGACTCCTCAGCAGACACTCAGACATGCCCACTCCCCAGGATTAGTGTTGGACATTCCCACCAGGCTCTGGGCTCTAGGAAAGGTCTCTGTCCTGCTGCTCACATGATCAGGGATGCCCCTCCACTGGAAACGCAGGGGAGAGCCCATCAACAGCAAAAGCAGCACCCACTGCCCCCGCCCCGCCGCCTGCCCCCTCCTCATATATACCTGTGGGCAGGAGGGTGCCCCCTGCACTGACCTTTGCCATAATCCCGCTCACCAAAGAGACACAACACGTTTTAATTCAGAACGCTCCCCTTCAAACTGTTCCATCAAGGGACTCAAGGACAAAACCAGGAAGCTGGAAACTGGCAAGTGTGTCCTGAGAATCCATGGCACCCAAGCCCTCCTCAGGCCTGAGATGATCAGAAAAGAGAGAGGCGGTTCCAGCCCAGGGAGCTCACAGTGAGCCTGGAGGAAGAAGACCCATGCGTGGAGGGAACCCTGGAGGAAGCGGCAACAGGGCATTGCCCTGTGCTCTGTGGCCCCACAGAGTCCCGCAGAGCTGAGCAGGCAGCAGGGGCCCATCAAGGCTGGGCAGTCAGGGCCTTTATAGAGCAGTGTTTTGGGTCAAAAAGTGGCCTTGGAGGAACATGATACATTGGACTTCCTGACCTGGGCATGGCTGTTGGCCCAGAGGAGCTGGCTAGGGCCCTCCACGCTGCCCCTGGGGAAGAGCGTGAGAATCACAGGGAAGATCTCATTTTGTGCACGCCTGCGGCCTGGCACATCTTACTCATGCCTCTGAAAACCAAGCCAGTGGTGAGGGAGACGTGGGACAGCGTGCTGCTCACAGGAAGCCACGGACGGAGGTCACAGGGCCTTTTGCTGGGAGGTGAGTGCCCCGAATGTCTGGAGAGGGAGGGGGGGTTCACCAAGCCCCTTTTCTGCTCTGTTCTGCCTCACATTGAGCACACCAAGCCCTCTTCCATCTACAGCAGAGCGTGAGTGTCCCTCTCTCTGGGATGTTCTTCCTGGTCATCCGATAGCCACGCATCTAGTTGTAGGCCAACCCCCCTTCCTCGGGGCATCTTCTCCACCAACCCCAGACCTGGTCTAGTTGCCCTGATTCACAGGAATAGGGCAAAAACTCAACAACTGGGATAAGTGCAATATTTTTAGACATCTAAATTAATGGGGAAAATCTATATGAGCAAAATCTCAAATTTTAAAATAAAGATGACCCCACCTCTGCGACTCCCCCTCACCTCAGCCCTGCCATGTCCCACTGTCACAGGGCCCGAGGCTTTGTCCTCACTGTGAGCACCACGGCTATAACTGAGCCTTCATGGGGAAGCGTCTCTGAACCCACAAGGACAAGGGCAGAGCACCTCACCAACCCCGGTGTGCCCGGCACCCGGTTGAGAGCGTGGCGCACGTACCTGGTCATCCAGGAGTGGACATCACAGGCGGAAAACAGACTACTGTTTGTGACAGCTCAGGTGAGCGGTTCCCTACTTAAGATGCCACAACTCAGCTGGAGGCCCAACTCCCAGCCCTGGGGGACTTGCCCGATAGACCAGTCAGTGCCAGCAGACAAGCCCCCCTCTTCCCACAGGAAGGAGCCAGGTTGGGCTCTGAAGAGCAACTCTGCTGTCATCTGAAATGACACATTAAGTGCAGCGCCAACAGGATGTAAGAGCTGATGAGACACACAAAACTATCCTGAGATAAATCACCCATTCATCTCCTATGGATCCTGTGACTGTTTCCCACCTTTCTCACAAGGGCCACTGCCGAACAACGTAGGAGGGGGGGTCCTGCCAGTCCAGGCGCTTGGGTGCCTGGGCTTCCGCCGCTGGGGACCCAGGTTGGATCTGTTCCAAGGCAGTCGCTCCCTGTCCAGTTCTCCACAGAGAACATGTCTATTTTGAGGAAGTGTAATTTGAGGCTGGTCGGAATCACAGTGGAGAGGTTTGCCTGAAACATGCTAAAATGCAGGCAACCGCTAAATAAAAATCCCCAAATAACCATGCTCTATTTTTGTGCCTTTATAAGTTCTTTGAAAGGAAAGAGAGAAAGAGATTAAGAAATGCGGCATTTTTCCACTTTCTTACCTGACGTGCTGGTCGCAGGAGAAATGGGACATGACGGACGAAAGCAGGGGGAGTCCCAGGGTGAGTCCCACGTGGGCCATCGGCTGGCCCACCCAGCCCTCCTGCTCTGCAGGTGGGCACGGCCCCAACCCTCCGGATGCACCCGCCTTGTCCCTCTGGTTTGGAGGGGTGGCTGAGCTGTTCTACCTCAGAGGATAGAAAAGGGGAGAAGAACCCCAATTTTCAGCTTTGGCTCCCCAGCTCCAGGAAAGATGCCCAGCTGGATAGGTGCCAGAGCATCGGCCCCGATGTCAGCAGCCCAGCGCTGCTCCTGGGGACCCGGGCCAAGCCAGAGACCAGCCTAGGCTCATGGCTGAGGAGACAAGGATGAAGAGGGGGAAGCAACACGCTGTTTCGATTCTTGTTTAAAAATTCACCAGCCCTGGCAAAGGGTCAGTCTCTCTTCCAGAAAGGACGTTGGGTGCCGTTTTCCTCCTGGAAGCTCCATAAATCCCCACGTCTCCTCGATATACAATTCAAAAAAGGCCTCAAAATTGCCACTGCTGTCATGCTAAGCACTGGAAAGTTCTGCTTGACCTTTTATTAACATTTTTCTAAACCAATATGCTTTTTTTTTTTGCTACAAGCACCCTGAGGAATTATGACAAATACTTTTTTCTGTAGTTTATCCCATATACACTTAATATGCTCACAAATATAATACCATTATAAACAAGAAAAACTGCCAACTCGGCTAAAAAAACTGTCATAACACTAAATTATTATATAAATATAAAAGGAGTGTGTCTGTAAAATATTCACTCAATGAACATCCCAAGGTGATGGTTTTGCTATGTTGTTTTTATTCCTGAGAGATCCATAACGCATTTGGATATGCCACATGTCACCACATGAATCAGGCAGTTAATGCATGTGCTTTTTAGAAGCAGGGATGTCTTCCCAATAGAATGTGCTATAAAAAAATGTAGAGATCCGGCTGCTTTGTCTGATAGGCATAATTTAATGTCTTGCTTATAATACTGCATCTTAAGGAAAAATACACAGTGTCCTACGTAGTTATTTACAATATATTGCTAAGTCTATGCAAATATGTTTCCCCAAGCCTGGGATTATATAACAAAGGTCAACAATGTTTGAAATATTTTGAAGCATATTCCCAATATGCTTAGTGTATGATGCTAATGTCCAATATATGCACATATATCTTAATATATTTCCAGATATTTCTGTTCATTGTTCTTGCCGTAGATTCCCACAGAATACTATTAGAGGAAGGTTTTCTTCCGAAGAAAGCCAAACATCACCTATCCATCTTGGAAAAAATTTATTAAGGTGGCTAATTATGCAGTCCTTAATATTGCATTAGTATGAAGGTTGCTCAGTGCCCCTGCAGAAGAGAAAAAGATGGAAGCCAATTCAACAATCCTGAAACCAGAGATTTGACATATGTAGAATGAGCACACACCTATGTGATCTTATTTTTCTGTCACCGATTTCCAAATCTGGCAATGACACAGAGGCATCACACCCACGCGCGCACACACACACACACACATATACACACGTGCTTGTGATCTGGTGCGCACAAAACAAAGATGACAAGCCACACAGTCTGCCTCTCATTTCTAAATATTGCAAATTCTGGCCTTATTTTTCTGAGGGGAATTTTGTGATCACATGTAAATTTCATTTAGACCACTTTCTTAAGGAAAGAAAACCTGGTTAGTTGCACAAGGATCGGGGGGAGAGCCGTAAAAACCATACCTCCATCAGTTACCCATTTCATACATAGCAGTGTGTGTATGTGAATCCAAATCTTCCATTTCACCCCACCCTCCCCTTCTGCCTTGGGTCCATACATTTGTTCTCTACGTCTGTGTCGCTATTCCTGCTTTGCAAATAGGTTCATCTGTACCATGTTTCTAGATTCCACATATATGCATTAATATGCAATATTTGTTTTTCTGACTTACCTCACTCTGTATGACAATCTCTAGATCCATCTGAGAATATATTGTATAGCACAGGGAACTCTGCTCAATGCTCTGAGGTGACCTAAACCAGAGGGAAATCCAAAAACAGTGGGGATATATGTAGACGCATGGCTGATTCACTTTTCAGTACAGCAGAAAGTAACACAACATTGTAAAGCAACAATACTCCAATGAAAATTTTATAAAAAAGGTTTTCTAAAAAAAACCATACCTCCAGTATCCAAGCTATTCCCAGAAGAAATCTGTTGTATCAAAGGTCTCTGAGACCTGGACCCTCAACTCCATTCTCCACTCCAAACACGCTGTTCTCATACCACTCCCCAATCACTGGGTTGAACCAAATTTTATTTTGTTTTGTTTTATTTTTTGGCCATGCTGTGTGGCTTATGGGATCTTAGTTTCCCCCACCAGGGATTCAACCCAGGCCACAGCAGTGAAAGCAGTGAGTCCTAACCACCGGACCTCCAGGGAACTTCCGGAACCAAATTTTTAAAACCTACAGTCACCCAGACAACAAAGCAAGCAATTGGTGACTTTAAGAAGTCACTTCTAGGAAAAGATCCTCATCCCCAGTGTGTGGACCAAACTGGACTGGTCAGCTGGCTTTTCATATCTGTTCTGCTGTGACATCATGTAGCTGTCACCACCCCTGGGCCACATCATTGCAGAAGTTCACTCTGCCAGCTTCACACCCCACTGGTCTTTAAGGTCCTCAGAAACCCCAAGGCAAAACCCTTCCAAAGAATCCACTACTTAAGAGACTGCAGGACGTCCCCAGTGGTACAGTAGATAGGAATCTGCCTGCCAGTGTAGGGGAACACGGGTTGGATCCCGGGTCTGGGAAGGTCCCATATGCCACAGAGCAGCAAGGCCTGTGCACCCCAGCTAACTGAGCCCGTGTGCTGTAGCTGCTGAAGTCCCCACACCCAGAGCCCGTGTTCCACAAGAGAAGCCACCTCAGTGAGAAGCCCATGCACCGCAACAAGAGCAGCCCCTGCTCCCGGCAACCAGAGAAAAAGCCCACAGGCAGCAGCGAAGACCCAGGGCAACCAAAAGTAAACAATACATAATTAAAAAAAAAAAAAAGGTACTACGCTACCCACTTTCAAGGACTATGAAGTATGTCTAGGTGTCTGCTGCTGCTGCTAAGTCGCTTCAGTCGTGTCCGACTCTGTGTGACCCCAGAGACGGCAGCCCACCAGGCTCCCCCGTCCCTGGGATTCTCCAGGCAAGAACACTGGAGTGGGTTGCCGTTTCCTTCTCCAATGCATGAAAGTGAAAGTGAAGTCGCTCAGTCATGTCCGACTCCTAGCAACCCCGTGGACTGCAGCCCACCAGGCTCCTCTCTCCATGGGATTTGCCAGGCAAGAGTACTGGAGTGGGGTGCCATTGCCTTCTCTAGGTGTCTAGATCAGCACATTTTCTTAGAATCCTTTTCCGTATGATCAGTCCAGTCAGCCACACAGCCCACATTTTGAGGCCTCTGTAAAGGGCCAAAGCTATGAAATCAGCTTTCCTCCAACAATGCTTTGCCATCGGCCACCATCAGCAGAAACGAGCTACCCAGAGTGGCCTTGGACATGGAGTTCTCAGAGGAGCACAATCCCAGGCACACAGGGCCAGCCCCTGGTGAGAAGGCACACCCTCCTTTGTCTCCAGAAGGAAGCATCACTAACAGACTTTGTTCCAGATGACCTCCTTCTTTGACTCTGGGCATGAGATCTCCTGCACTCCAGTGGTGATCCCACGTATATGGGGAAGATGGGGAAATAGGACAATATGCATGTATATGTGTGCCAAGAACCACCCCAAGTCCTGCTAAACCATACGCTGACTTTCTGGAGTGTTCCAGAAGATTTTCAGAGACAGTCTCACAAAAGCCAAGAGTGCTGTGAGCATCCTTGTTCTCCCACTGGAAGCTCAACTGTATATAAGGAAGAGCAAATGTTAAATCATTTAAAGAGAGCTATTTTTCATAGTTTCCAGGACATAAATGTGTTTCAGTACATGTTATTGTAAAATAGTGTTTCTACTTACGTTCTTATACATCTGTTGTGTTTACTCATCCTCTAGTTCTGACTTTTAGAAATAGCAATAAATCTATTTTTTAATCCCCTCTCCTGATGACTGATGATTATTCATCGCTAAAAGGGATGGAGAGAGGCCCATGTGAGGAGTGATCCACCCTCTGGAGTAAGCTCCACTTTCACAAGATAAACAGGGTCCAGGGAGATTCCTCTTCTGTCCTGGGTAGTTTATGCAAATGAAATAAGGAGTCGGTGGCAGCTCAAATAAATATGAATGACCCTCAGGTGGAAACTCCGACCACTTGTTACAGTCAATTTCAGCCAGGAGGAGTCAATGGCGATATCTACACAAACGGCACAATTCATTTTTATACTGTGTTCCTAATACAAAGATCACAAATGGCTTCGTGAAAAGTCAGTCATCCCTGAGTGAAAGCCAACCAGGTGGAGGAAGGAGGAAGAGGAGCCTCCACATCTGGGCCCTGGGAAGAGGGGAGAAGTTGTCAAAACCAAAGCTTAGAGCAAGCAAGGATAGCACAAGCTTAGGCTGCTGTAACAAACAACCCCAAAGCTCACTAGCTTAACAGTGTTACTTTCTTGCTTTCACAAAACACAATGAGCTTCTGGGAGACTCTTAGGACAGCTGTCTACATTCCATGGAACCCAGTGGTCCAGGCTGTATTGATCTTGTGGCTCCTATATTTTAACAGAGGCCTTGAGCAAAGGAAGTGAGCCGTGGGTAGCCATACAAAGGGGCTTCAGTGGTTTCGCCTTGCAGCAGCCCTTTGACCAGAATAAGGCATACACTCTTTATTCACAAGGGAGCTGGGAACTTTGGGAGAATAGGAGAGCATGTTTGGTGAACACCCCCCTATCTCTGCCAGTGGTGATAAACCATGCCACAGAGAACCAAACACGGAAGAAGGAAGACGGTTCCCAAACAGCACACATAATAAAAGACGTTTCCAGCACTTTCCTTAAAAAGTGTTTTCTTCCTTTGTCTCCAACTCAACTGTGTTTTGTTTAACTGGATTCCTTGGGCTAAGTGGTCAAACAAATGTAATTTCCTCATCAGTAAAATGAGTGTAACCAGGGCCAACCTAACAGGCTACTATAAAGATCTAAGGCTTTATGCATTTGTAAACCCCACTCGATTGGTGCACACATGTAGGTTAGTAGAAATAACAACCACAGCATTTCAGCATGTTGGGGCATGCCCTGGTTCGATGGCTAGAACCGTGACATCCAGAGTGGTCACCAAATGGTGATACCCAACCAGTTCTATCTGATGTCTAGCTGGTTGCTTTTAAAGCCACTTTTGCTTTTAATACCTTTCATTGTCATATCTGCATTAACATCTCTGCCAAAGATATACACTTCCCTATTTTCTACACTTCTTTCTTTTTTTTTAATTGATTAAATCTGGACTTTATTTATTTTTGACTGTGCTGCTTGGCATATGAGATCTAGTTCCTGAACCAGGGATCAAACACACACCGTCTGCATTGGAAGCGTGGAGTCTTAACCAATGGACCACCAGGGAAGTCCCTACTTCCCTGTTTTTTGTATGCACAATCCTACCAAGTATCAGAAGTTTTCCATTTCATGTGCTTGACCCCACAGCAGAATGCCTAGATTATTGGCTAGAGTTCTGTGGGGTTTATAATGAATTCCAAATATGTCTAGGATATCTAGCAAGTTCTCGGATTTACATTTAGTGCAGAGTTAATCCTGTCAGTTTTCCCACACTGGAAAGTTAATTCTAATGAATATATTGGAGGCTTGTGTGTCCAGGTGTTTTTCCAGTGGTCTAATACTGATTTTCTTGAATTATAGTTAGATATATATTGCAAACTATTCTTCTTAAAAGCTTCCTGACACCTTCTCATCTCTGAGTCACATAAGAAATGACAGATTGCAAACAAAACCAACCTGAGACTTGACAAAAGGAAAGAAATGAAGTGGAATCTCTTTTACTTCATCAGGTTCTATGGAGATGGCATGGCAGAGTAGAAGAATCTTGAAACTTGAGGTCCAATCTCAACTCCGCCTTTTGCTCACTTGGCCTCAAGCAGATGGGATCCTCTCTTGGCTTCTGCTGCCCGGAAAGGAGGCCAGTGCAAGGAGGATTCAGTAAGACAATGTGCCCCAGATGGGGGCTTGGTGAGTGCTGAGTGCCCAGTGAGGTCTAGTCCTTTTCTAAACTTCTGTTGACTCCCTCATCACTGGGCACCCAAAGTGCAGTTAGACTCTGCCCATGTGGGTGTCAGGAGCACATTGATTCAGGAAGTATGTGGGAACAAGCTCCTCTTTATAATGCTGTTGATAAAATGTGGCCACTTACAGACAGGCGCTCATGAGATCTCCTTGTGGCTTGAGCTGGGACCCCCAAGAAGCCCCCAGTAATGGGGCCATCCAGCCATGGGTTCTCCTGACCAAACTCACAGGGCAGAGTCTAACCTTTGCCATTGCCACCTCCTCCAACATCACAGATTGGAATTCATATTGAAATCATGCATCCATTCTCAGACTACACCACCCCATGCCCAGTTCAGCTTTCTCACCCAATCAATTGGTTATTTCAACCAAATTACCAAAACACAAAGGTAAAATCATCAGAAAAGCCAATTTGTCACTGAAAAATCTGGCCAGTAAGGCCTAGACTGTGCAAGCAGTGTTGATATTATACTTTTGTACTTTCCTAAACTAATTTAGCCTACTAATTTTCTATAATTACCTGAATGCTCTTAGCCTCCTCTGGTCAGATGAGTTCTGAGACACTTATATAACCAGCATTAAAAAGATGCATTTAGCAGCTCGGATTGTTAAAGTAACAAAGCCTATAGAATCCGGAGGTTATTGTATTCTCCCAAAAGTACTTAAATAATAGCCTAAAATCTGAAGAATTACTTTAATACTTCAATAAAAATAACCCAATTCAAAACATTTTCAAGGAAACAGAGTTCTTTGCTCTAGGCTACCAAGTAATGGCTGAGAGAAAGTATATAGCCTGTCACTTCTGATTAGAGAACTGTGCCTCTGTGCTTTGAATGAGGGGCATGTCTGGTAATAGGAAGTGCAGATATTAAAGTTAATAAAATAATGTGGAATACGATATATATGAAACTTGACCAAGTATAGCACAGAATATAACATACATTACCCTGTTCAGTCAACTCCTGTGGCCCGGCATCTAATGACAAGCTTAATTTCTGTTTCCAATGAGAGTACAGCTAAAAATACAATTTCCAGATTAGACAAATATTTTATCCGACCCCCTAACAAATGTAACCAGGAATGGCTGACATGTCTACACAGATGCCCGGCGACCATGAGAGGGAATTACTAGGATTGCAAACTGCTCAGCCTGAAAAGTCCATGAAACCTCATCATCTTTGAGGTCATTATAAATAATTAGTTGCAAACATGGCGATGTCAAAGCTTCACTGCTGGAAAAGGAGGACAGGGGCGCCTCCATTTCTCTCCTACCCTGAGAGGTTCCCAGTTCCCTCTTGGCACAATTAGGCCTCCCCAAACAGCTCGGCATCCAGGCCCTGCACACCCATTATTGCATCTTTAATCTAAAACCCCAACGCCAACTGTAATGGTTTGGTTCCTTGATACATTAACCTTCAACTTGTATTTTCACTATTAAATAACCAGCTTGAGAACTTCCTAGAATTTTTTTCCCCCAGTCACCTACATGAAACCATACGGTCCCCATGATGTGACCCTCTTAAGGGATTTAAAAGCAATTCAATGAGCTAATCTCGGTAAGCCTAGAATCAAAGTTCTTGTTTCCATATTTCACTTTCAAAATATTTAGAACTTTGACAGATATGACATTATGTTTTCATTAAAACAGCTGATTTCAAAATGCTGCACTGTGCAGAAACGCCATAAACAGTTTATGATGAACTGCCACGCTCTTAATTAAAACAATAAATCCAGCACACAATATTTGTGCAGCCTCCGGTCTGACCTTTGCCTCTTGCTATCCACCACCAAGCCGCGGCTGCGTTCCCAACGCCAGACGGGGAAGGTTTTAAAACATGATCTGAAAGGCACTAAAGATAAAATAAGAGAAAACGTACCATTAGTCTTCGCAGTTATGATTAATTCAGTTCATATTTTACAATCTGGTTATGGAGTAAAACTGCAGACTTTACATCAAGTATTTGCCATTCACTATACCTAATGTATAAAAATGCTTGATATTTTAGAAAATGGCACCAAGCTAATTCACCACAACCCCACGAAGGACAGAAATTGAAATCATAAACACAGAAAGTGATTAGCTATCCATCTGAACTGACGAGCAGAACTCACTCGTTGGATGGTCAGCCTCGGACGATAAATATGTCGATTGCAGCCCAGCCTCGCCACGCCACTCTTATCTCCCCGCCGCTAGATTTCAGATTAAAGTATTCCCTTAAATCTCTCTTGCATCAGCTGCTGGAGCAGGCAGCAAGGGTGTTAATTACCAAGCGGGAATAACTGTAAATTTGTTGTACTGGCCCAGAGTCACCAAGTTAACCTGGGGCCCTGCCAGCTCCGGGGGTGGAAACTATTCTGAGCTGGGTCTCATGTGCACCCTTCTTCAAGAGGGCAGCAGGTGGCTGGAAGAGTCCACCCTGCAGCCTCTGATCTGATGGACAGACAGACACCTAGCAACTACACTCTGGAAAAAACTGTGCCCCAGCACTTCATGCAAGAAGGGGAGGGCATAGCCTAGCTCCTCTGGGGACTAACCCCATGGTGTCTGCAGCAGACTGGTCCCCAGGCATTTCCCATTGCACCTGAGCATCTGTGTCCAGGCCTTTCCTCTGGGCTCTGTCCCAGGTTCATTTTCCTGTCTTTGCAACCCTCCATCATCACCCCCACATGCACATTCCCATGACAAACTCATGCACACAGTACACAGCCCTGCTGACAGATGGAGACAGCAAAGCCTCAGAGGCTGGAGGACTAGAGAGTGACAATGAAAGGTGGGACACCCCCTTCAGGTCCTTGTTGGAACTGCAGGTAGAGCCTACCAGAGTTCCAGAAGATGGAGGAGGGGACAGAAGTGCCTGCCACAGGAGGTCATGCAAGCTCTCAGTGTGGGACTTGCATCCCTTCTGCCCCCATTAGGGAGAATGGAATGCCAGGGGGGTCACTGCCCACTGTGACAGCAAGACATAACTTAGCCAACCTGATTCTGGCCTTCACTCATCTCTGCAGCCTCTTCTTGCTTTGTCCTCTGCCCACTCCAACCACCTTGCTTAACTCCAAGGGCCCCTCCCAGCCCATGCAGCTGTGAACTCACTACTTTCACCCGTGCCCAAGTCCTGGAGGGGACTGCGTACCTGCTCACGGGGCCTCCAAAGGTGGCCTCCAGGGGAGATGCCACACTAAGCCCCCAGCGCCATCCTCCCGCCCTGCCCTAAAGACATGCTTCGGCCCATGTTTAGTTGGGGGATTCTGTCCCAGGTTATCCTAGCAGAGAAAGCTCCTCTAGGAAGGCTGGGCTCTGGGGTCCCTGAGCACCATGCAGGGTTCCTGTGACCCCCACCCACAGCGTGAACCTCTCCAGGAGCCATCACTCACATCCTCACCTTTAGAATCAAACATCATGGTTGGGGTACATTCCATTCATCTCCTTCTCATCACAGAGGGCTTCCCTGGTAGCTCAGATGGTAAAGAATCCACCTGCAATGAGGGAGACCTCGGTTCGATCCCTGAGTTGAGAAGATCCCCTGGAGAAGGGGATGGCTACCCACTCCAGTATTCTGGCCTGGAGAATTCCATAGATTGTATAGTCCATGGGATCCCAAAGAGTCAGACACGACTGAGCAACTTTCACTTCACTTCATCACAGAAGGTGCCCCAACAGGAGTCAGAACCCCTGCCCCCACCAGCTGCCCCCATGCCCAGACCTTGGGACAGAAGGATCAACCCCAGACACCACACAACGACGGTCCCCTCCACGTACCACACCGTGCAGTGGTACAGCCCACCCCAGCTGACAGAGGTCACATACATATGTCCTGTGGTCACATTTGGCCCCTGCCACCATTTGTGAATCAGAGAAGGCAATGGCACCCCACTCCAGTACTCTTGCCTGGAAAATCCCATGGGTGGAGCAGCCTGGTACCTGCAGTCCATGGGGTCATGAAGAGTCGGACGTGACTGAGCGACTTCACTTTCACTTTTCACTTTCATGCATTGGAGGAGGAAATGGCAACCCACTCCAGTGTTCTTGCCTGGAGAATCCCAGAGACGGGGGAGCCTGGTGGGCTGCCGTCTATGGGGTCGCACAGAGTTGGACACGATTGAAGCAATGCAGCAGCAGCAGCCATTTGTGAATACCACTGTTTTTCAGAAAACTAAGACCCAGAGGGCTGAGGGCTCCAACCTGAAGTTGCCCAGTCAGCGAATGGCCCCACAAGCTTAAAATCCTTTCCCTCTATCGTTGGGGCACTACTTACTCCTCCTTTAGGCAACATGTGAGACTCTCAAACTGAGACCCATGGATATGTTCTCAAGAGTCCATAACTCCTTCTGGTAATTTTCAATATTGTTTTTTAGTATTTTCACATCAGTGAAAATCCATCTGAAAGACAGAATGAAAATATCCTATAACAAACCATAATGGAAAAGAATATTTTAAAAAAGATTCTTTGTATGTATGTATGTGCGCTTAGTCGCTCAGTGGTATTCAACTCTGTAAACTCATGGACTGTGGCCCACCGGGCTCCTCTGTCCCTGGGATTCTCCAGGCAAGAACACTGGAGTGGGTTGCCATTTCCTTCTCCAGGGGATCTTCCTGACCCAGGGATCAAACCCAGGTCAGGCGAATTCTGTACCATCTGAGCCACCAGGGAAGTCCATGTGTGTATGTGCGTGTGTGTGTGTGTGTGTGTGTGCACGTGTGTGTATCTGAATCACTTTGCTATGTAGCAATAATTAACATGACATTGTAGTAATAAATCAACTATATTCCATTTTAAAAAAAAACAATGAATACAAACATATTCTGGATCATCTATCAACTATCGTATGATTTCCATCCCAAGTTTGTGTTTTTCATTGTTGGGATAAAAAGCACACTCTTCAAATCGGCAAAAACTAGGACTTCTCTGGTGGTCTGCTGCTAAGTCGCTTCAGTCGTGTCCAACTCTGTGCAGCCCCATAGACGGCAGCCCACCAGGCTCCCCCATCCCTGGGATTCTCCAGGCAAGAATACTGGAGTGGGTTTCCATTTGCTTCTCCAATGCATGAAAGTGAAAAGTGAAAGTGAAGTCACTCAGTCGTATCTGACTTTTAGTGACCCCATGGACTGCAGCCTACCAGGCTCCTCCATCCATGGGATTTTCCAGGCAAGAGTACTGGAGTGGAGTGCCATCGCCTTCTCCATCTCTGGTGGTCTAGTGGTTCAGAAAATGCCTGCCAAGGCAGGGAACATGAGTTTAATCCCTGGTCTGGGAAGATCCCATGTGTTGTGGGGCAGCTAAGCCAATGCACCATAACTATAGAAACCCATGTGTTCTCTAGCCCTTGCGCCACAACAAGAAAAGCCCTCACAATGAGAAGCCCAAGTGTCACAACTAGAGAGTACCCCTTGCTCACCACAACTAGACAAAGCCCTCGCAAAGCAACGAAGACCCAATGCAACCAAAAATAAATAAATAATTTTTTAAAAATCAGCAAAGACTAAAGAGCAGGGACCAGAGTGAATGGGCCTGGGGGCTGAGGGAAGGCCAAACAGAATTACAGGATTCTGTTCATGGGAGTATAAGCCCTGTATTACTCCAGCCTCAGAGTGGGGAGGGGATGCGTGCCCCAGAAGACTGACCTGGGATCCATCAGAAGAGTACAGAAGACAGCACATTACATGTCCCTGGTTACCTCCACTGAGTCACCTCTGGGTCCGTATGGAGTTCACCCGGGTGGACATCTGGGGTCTTCACCCTCTGTTCCTCTCTCTTCTCTCCTACCCTCTTCGTCTCTTTTCATCCCTGCTCCTTCTCTCTAGATCAGTGACCCCCAAACTTTTTGGCACCCGGGACTGGTTTTGCGGAAGACAATCTTTCCACAGGGCAGAGGGAGGATGGGGAGTGGAGGGATGTGTCAGGTGGTAACAGCAGTGATGGGGAATGGCAGATGAAGCTTTCCTCACTCACCTGCCACTCACCTCCTGCTGTCCCGGGCCTGGGGGCTGGGGGCCCCTGCTCTAGATTCACGTCCCGTGTGGAGGGGCAGGGCCCAACCTTTAAGATTCTGTATTGCTTTGAAATTTTAGCTATCTCAGATCCATCAGACTGTATCAATGGCATTTTCTTGTTTAACTTGACTGCTCTTGGAGCTTCACTTTCACGTGTTGTTATGAAATTATCTTCTCTTTGATTGTTCTTCAGCAAAGAATGAGGGAGGTCAAGGAAGAAGGAGGAAAAGAAAGAATTTCCCATGCTGTCACCAATGATGCTTCAAGTTAAACAAAGTGGTGGAAAAATTGAATCAGCAATGTCCCCACCCCACTCCCAAGATATGTAATCTTAACAATCTGGAAAGAACCTACATCATATATGTCAGTCCCAGAATCATGTTAAAAGCTGTGAATTCATTACAACAAAACAACATCATCCTTTCCATTAAAAGATATTTCATTTTCAAATGTATTGGTTTTATAATTTTGTTAGCTTTGAACTTGTAAATGAGACCTGGTGTTAGAGTTGTCTAAAAGCCATAAGCACAAGGAGTTTAAATCTATTTTTGTAAGATCTGTAGTCAAGAATATTACTATCTTTCTCCTTGAGTGGTTATAAAGATTAAATGAAATCGTGTAGGGAACATGCTTAGCACAGTATGCCTCGCACATTGGAAGAATTCAATGTGTTATTAAATATTTTAATTGAAGTATCATTGATGCATAACATTATATAAATTACAGGCATACAATATAGTGATTCATAACTTTTAACTTTATATTCCATTTATAGTTATTATAAAATATTTGCTTTATTCCCCCTTGTTGTAAAATATATCCTTGTGTTTATTTTATACCTACTAGCTTGTACCTCTTACCCCCCTACCCCATACTGCTCCTCCCACTGGTAACCATTATTTTGTTTTCTTTTTGAGTCTGTTTCCTCTTTGTTACATTCACTAGCTGAGAGTTACAGACTTACACATATAAGGGACATCATATAGTATCTGTCTTCCTTTGTCTGACTTATTTCACTTAGCATAATGCTTTTGAACTGTGGTGTTGGAGAAGACTCTTGAGAGTCCCTTGGACAGCAAGGAGATCCAACCAGTCCATCCTAAAGGAAATCAATCCTGAATAGTTATTGGAGGCACTGATGCTGAGGCTAAAGCTCCAATACTTTGGCCACCTAATACGAATAGCCGACTCATTGGAAAAGACCCTGATGCTGGGAAAGATTCAGGGCAAGAGGAGAAGGGGACAACAGAGGACGAGATGGTTAGACAGCATCACTAACTCAGTGGACATGAGTTTGAACAAATTCCGGGAGATGGTAAAGGACAGGGAAGCCTGACACACTGCAGACTCACAGGGTCACAAAGAGTCTGACACAACTGAGCAACTGAACAACAACCACAATGCCTTCTGAGTCCATCTAGGTTTCTGCAAATGATTCTGCAAATGATTCCATCTAGGTTTCAGCAAAACGTCATTGTTTTTTATGGCTGAGTAGTATTCCATTGTACATATACATTTTGTTTGTCATTCTTCTGTCAATAGACACTTTGGTTGTTTCCATATTTTAGTAATTGTAAGCAATGCTGCTATGAACATTGAGGTGCATGTATCTTTTCAAATTAATGTTGTTTTTCGTTATTTTTTTTAATTAGTATTTTTGGATTTTTCAGATATATATCCAATGGCAGAATTGCTGGATCATATGGTCGTCCTATTTTTACTTCTTTTGAGAAACATCCATATCATTTTCCACAGTGGCTGCATGAATTTACATTTCTACCTGTGGTGTATGAGGGACAGTTCCCTTTTCTCCATATAAGTATTATTAAATTTTGTTATCAAATATTATAGCAAAAATAAATCAAGTTACTATTGATGGTTTGCAATATCTTTTTCTTATTAAGCTACGTCAAGCTCTTTGTACCTTTCAAAACTTGTATGTTGAAGTTGTAATCCCCAGAACTTTAGAATGTGAATATTCAGAGAAGTGAAGTGAAAGTTGCTCAGTCGCATCCAACTCTTTGCAACCCCGTGGACTTTACAGTTCATGGAATTTTCCAGGCCAGAACACTGGAGTGGGTAGCCAATCCCTTCTCCAGGGGATCTTCCCAACCCAGAGATCGAATCCAGGTCTCCCTCATTGCAGGTGAATTCTTTACCAGCTGAGCCTCCAGGGAAACCCGAATATTTAGAGCAAGGGCCTTTAAAGAGGTAAGTAAGTTAAAATGAGCTCATTAGGCTAGGCCTTAATCCGATATGACTAGTGTTCTTATAAGAAGCGATTAGGACGCAGACACACATTGAGGGAAGGCGACACGAGGACACGGAGAAGATGACCATATACAAGCCCAGCAGAGAGGCCTCGGAAGAAACTAGCCCTGCTGACACCTTGATCTTGGGCTTCCAGCCTCCAGAGTTGTGAGAAAATAAATTTCTGTGGTTTAAGCTCCTTAGGGCTTCCCCAGTGGCTCAGTGGTAAAGAATCTGCCACCAGTGCAGGAGATGTGGGTTCAATCCCTGAGTCGGGAAGATCCCCTGGAGAAGGAAATGGCAACCCACTCCAGTGTCCTTGCCTGAGAAATCACATGGACAGAGGCACCTGTGGGCTACAGTCCGTGAGGTTGCAAAGAGCTGGACATGACTTAGCGACTAAACAACAATAATGACAAAGCTCCTTAGTCTGTGATATTTTATTATGACAACCCAAAGAAACTGATGGATGTTTAAACTCCGAAAATCAGGAACAGGCTTTTACTTCCCTGTGCTCTGCTGTGCCGCCCCTTCCACAAGAAGAATCCTGTCCAGTCAGGATGAAGAAGGTGGGGAAACAATAAACGTGAGAGCTTGAGGTCACACCCCAGTTGCCATTCCCCTACTAGGCTTGCCCACCAGGCCATGAGACCCCGAGCTAAGCCATGTCCTGTCTGCCTGGGTCTCTTCTCAGTACCACTGTGGTCCCCCACCATCTGCACCAAATTGGGCACTTCTTGGCAAACATCTCACTGCCCTGTGCCTCCTAGCAGGGGTGGGGGTGAGGAGCAGCATGGAGTAGGGCTGGGGGGTGGCCCCTGGGAGGATGCAGGTTCATGCAGGGTGTCCACCCCAGGCTCTGGGGTCCAAGGAGCAGCCTTTCATGCTCCTCACTTGCTGTCCACCCCTCCTAAGGGCATCCTGCCAGAGGGCCAGAGGCAGAGGCGGGACCACAGAGGTCCCCCAGGACTCAGCTCAGCTTTTCAAAGGGACAAATGGACCATTTCATTTCCCAAAACAGCTTTCTAGGAACACTGCCCATCCAGGGCCATAAAAGAAGATTTCAAACCAAGAACTTTTACAAGTTTCTTTATCTGCGTGAGTGTCTACCGACTTTTACACCCCTTCAGGGTATCTGTTGGCTGTAGACAGAGTAAGAAAAGGCCTCTCATTAAATGCAGGAAGAAACAGTCAGAAAGGAGTTGGACTCTTCACTGTCCGCTTTTAAGGTAATTCTTCTAAAACCCCACGTTCACACCTGAGCTCCCATCTGAGAGCAGCCAGTGGACTGAAGATGGCGCCCTCTGGTGGTTGGTGGTGTTCTGAGTCCTAGCCTGGGGTCCAGTGGGGCCTGAAGCCCAAACCAAGGCCACGGGCTGCTGCTGCTGCTGCTGCTAAGCCGCTTCCGACTCTGTGCGACCCCATAGACGGCAGCCCACCAGGCTCTGCCATCCCTGGGATTCTCCAGGCAAGAACACTGGAGTGGGTTGCTAGCTCAGCATAAAAGCTTCTTGAGGGCAAGCAGGGCCAGAGATGATGAGGGACACCCGAAGTGCCAGACAGGAAGTGTCTAGGTCCCCGTGTCCACTGGATCTTGGAGGAGAAGGGTAGTCAGTTACACATGTGCCCAAGGAGACCTTGGGCCTCCCCACATCTCACGACCCACCTCAGAGCATCCTATCCAGGTGGAAGGAATCTCACCTAATCACAGGGTTAGCCTGTGCATTAAAGGCAAACTGTGGGCTCCCAGGTCCCAGGTGAAGGAAGCAGGGGACGATTTAAAAGAGGCAAGAGAAGGCCAAGAGTCACCAGGTCTACAGGGCCCCCATCAGCACCTGCCACAGCAAGGTATAGAGCGTGCTGTTGGTAACACAGGCTTGAGAGCTCTTCCTCCAGCTCCAGTGCTACTGGCTAACTGCATCTACGCCTCAATATTTCCATCTGTACGATGGGAGATGCACAGATCTTGTTGCAAGAGTAAAGGACACATTGCACAGAATTTCGGAGTACCAGCCTGGCCTGTGACGAGGCTTTCAATGTAAACCATCATTATCTTTATCAAGATTATGGCTATTAGCTTCTTACCAACACTACAGAGCCTAGCCAATACAAACAACCTCCGGGAGACCCACAAGGGATCCAAACCTTTCCCACAGCCAAGGCTATATTTTCCACCAACTTGTAAGGAAAGAGGCGGGGCAGAAACTTTGGCCTAGGATCAACCCCACCCCCAGGACTCAAGCAGCAAAGAGACTGGGTCCTGTCTATCTGTCTTACCTGTTTCTTCTCTTACTCTGAACACCTACTGCCCAGCTTCACCCTCAGACACCATGGACACCAAGACAGCCAGAGCTGAGCTCGAGGAAAAGTTCATGGTAACTAGGAAGGACACTGGCATCCCCATGTCTATTTCCATCTCGAGACGCAAAAATTCTCCAGACATCCTTCGATCTGCCGTGGAGGCAGTTCTCTGCCAGAATTGCACCCACCTCCACTGCTCCCCCAAGCCTCCATCCAGAGCCCCCCAGCAAACACAGGTTGCAACTTTAAAAGCATGAAAATCAGGAAACGGAACATTGCTAATTCTCACGGCAGCATTAACTCATTCGCTTGCACATATGGGGTATTTGGACCCCAGTAGGTCTTCTATATATATAACTTATTATACAGTAGGTGCAACTTGGAGAATTAATGTTGCTATAGGAACATTCGGATCAAGGCTGGCTTCCAGAGTGAAGAGAGAAAAAATAAGTTTTCCTCCACAGTGTACTTCTCTGTTTTGAGTTTTCAGAGAGGAAGAAGCAGTGTGATCGAGTCAAATGAGGCGAGGAGGGGCTTCCCCTCGTGGTTTGGGGAAGGTGAGAATTCCTGGAAGCATCTCACTGGGGAGGGGAGGGGGAGCTCAGCTGAGCCCAGAGCCCACATGACTGGGAGGACTGCAGAGAGAGGCCTGGGGGGCAGTGTAGGGTAGGGAGCAGGGTGAACGCCTGCTCCGGCCAGGAGCAAGACCCATGCCAAAGCTGGAGCATTGCCTTATGGCAATTCCAGAAACTCCCCCCGAGGAAGGCTGAAAGCCCCATAAACCCTCAAACATGAGGCACTCATCCCCCAAGCCCCGGGCCCCTGTGTCCTATTTCTGCAGTTTTCCATCCTTCCCCAGGAAGATCAAGGGAAAGGGGAGGTCGAGGGTGGTCTTAGTGGTCTATACTGGTCCCTGGGTGGACACCGCAGGGAGCCACCTCTGGCTGAACCATGCTAGAAGTTTGTGTCAACCACGGTATGAGCCCTTGGATCTCTTGTTTGGAACTTGTGTCCACCTGCAAATCCTCCTCCAAAACTAAACTGTTAAAAACCTGAGCGTTTGGCTCACCCATCAGAGGTTCTCCAGACTAGTAAATCTGGGCATGCATTGACTCTCCTAAGTGCTCTGAAAACTGCGGTCCCCAACCTTTTTGGCACCAGAGACGGGTTTCGTGGAAGACAATTTTTCCACGGTCCCTAGGAGGTGGGGATGGTTTCAGTTTCACCCACTGTTCCCCTCCTGCTGGGCACCCTGGTTTCTAACAGGCCACATACTGGTACCCATCCATGGCCCAGAGCTTGGGGACTCCTACTCCAAAATGTGTAAGCCTACTATCTCCTTCAGGGACAGGCAGGGTTCTAAGTCTCCCTCCCCAACACCTTTTCTACCCTATCCAGGGGTCTTAGCTGCCCAAAGCCACTGAGGCAGTCACAGCACAGCCAGAAATTCTACCCATGGCAGCCCCAAGACAGCCCAACACACACACCCAGGTTGACTGCATGACCCAACCTCAGCATCCGGCGACATGCTGGGCACACAGAGGCAGCCAGAAATGTATTGACTGAAGGAGTGGATGCTGAACCCAACATGGCAGCAAAGCAAAGGGTGAAGGAGGAAAGGCCAGCATTCCTATGCCACTTCCAACTCCATGCTCTCCGGGTGCCCACAGATAGTGCCAGGCACTAAATTCTGCTCAGGGGATACACAGATAAACAAGACATTACCTCTGCCCTCAAGATACTCAGAGTGCATCCAGGGGAGGACGACAGAGAGGTGTGGAAATAAACAGCCAGGGACCGTGTCTTGCTTCTGGTCTCCCCAGGAACAACGCTTAGGCACCTGCAAATGCCCAGAGGATGAACATGGAGGAGGCAGAATGACAGGGACCTGCCCTAGGAGAAGCTCCAAATGTTCAAAGGAGCCCAGAGTTGGGGAGATTCATTCCGGTCTAGGATAACATCCCCCAGGCTGATGAAACCCTCCAAGTCCACCGGTGACTCAGGCCTTTCTTTCCATTAGGTATTTCAGACACGTTCCAAATACTCGGGCTGCCACTACCCTGAGCTGCTGGTTTGCATTTCATCTGAAGCTGTGCCTACTTTTAAATATATATCTAAGAGTCAAACAGCATGTCTAAATGCGTCCCTTCCAGTCCATTCCACTGTAAACTGTGTGCTGAACATTGCAACCAGGGGGAGGGGGGCTGAGCCCTACAGACGGGGGCAGGGGTTGGGGGGAGCACCTCCACCCGCAAGGCAGCAGGCACCACAGGCATCAGCAAATTCTCCGCCCCACCCTCTCACATCTCCTACATGGTTAAAATAAAGGTGGGTTTGCAGCAGCCGTGAGTCAACAATTGGCCGAATTTTACATGACGGGCCAGCCAGGGAAAAAATGAGTAGTAACCAGTAGATATCAGTTATTCTAAACTGGGGATGGGTATGGGGTTACAGGTTATCTGTTTGTTTAATAGGCCTCCCAGGCATCACTAAGGAAAGACTTTGTTCCAGAGCTCCCAGGCCCCACAGAGCACACTACACATAGTCGCTCTCCTCTGTGTTGAAAATGCTTCTCTTTGTTTCACTCACTTTAACTCAAGTGTGATGTTTTTAATTCTGTCTGTGGTGTGATTTTGAAATTAAGCAGTTTGTGTGCTGACAGCTGGTGTTACAACTGGCCTATTCCCTTCCACCCCCACAAAGAGCCAACTCGGTGGGTGTGCAGCCTCAGAGGAGCTTGTGATCATCACGGTACCCACCTCCTCTCTCGGGTTGGGGGTGAGGGTACCGTGGGACCAAGATGCCAACAACCTCACACAGCCCTGGGTGCATCCTGGAGTGGCACGAGAAACACCTCTAAAGCATTACCTCCAATTTCCAACACATCTTCAGGACGTTAGGGTTCAAGGCAAGCTCTTTGCCATCCGAGACCTCACAGCACCTCATAGGCCAAACTACAGGTTCAGGCTAAGTGCACGTCCCCAAAGCTAGGAGGGTGAGTCCCCAGGATTTTACAAGTGAGACTTCTGGGCACATGGCAACCTCCAGAACGCTTTATATCCTTTACTCTTGTCCTTTTTTCTCAACACAGCGCTAGAGTGCTATTAGCCTGGTACCCTAGATCGGGGTGCGGGGGTGGGGGGATGGCCAGGG
>SJYQ01096184.1:0-116280 GCA_006410935.1 Redunca redunca | reverse complement strand
GGGGGGAGGGAAGCAATTTCCCAGGGGGCTGGCATTTCTAGAATCTTGCTTAGTTCAGGGTGCAAAGAAATGGTCCCTAACACAGAAGTACATTCAAGAAGGTGACCCCACACAGACCCAGTCACCACATGCGCTTCCAAGCCTCATCTATATCAACCTGTTGTCCACAGCCAGGCCCCCACCTCACCCCACCCCCATTTCATCCTTAACCTTCCCCCAGTGCACAGCAGCAGGTCCTAGCATTTGACAGCAAGCAACAGAAATGATCCAATCCCCAAAACGTACACCCATGAAACCTCAGCCCTCTGGCCATCCTTGATGTCATCTAACTTACATCAGAAGTTTCCAGAGCTGTTTTTCTTTAATTAACTAATTTAGCTGCTGTGTTGGGGCTTAGTTGTGGCCCAAGGCAACATGTGGGACATGGCATGCAGCACGTGGACTCTCTAGCTGTGGTGCTTGGACTTAGTCGCTCTGCAGCATGTGGGACCCTAGTTCTCTGATCAGGGACTGAACCCACATCCCCTGCACTGCAAGGCAGATTCTTAACCACAAGACTGCCTGGGAAGACCCCAAAGCTGTTCTTTTCTCCTCTAGGTATTGGTATCTTCCTCACGAGTTAAACCATTTTGCATAACCTGACAGAAAGTGAAATTTCTAGAGTGATGTTTTTGAGTACGGAGTTTTCTAGAACTCAGGATCTATAAATAAGTCAACAGCTCATCTAAGTATCCAACTTCCCCCTCACATGAATGCAAGGTTGAGATTTCCGTAAAACAAAGAAGATGGTGCTGTTTGTTGCAAAGCTCCGTAAGTGGTTCACAAAGGTCCTTCATCCTACAAAACCTTTCACTGCTTCCCGCAGGTCTCACAGTGAAGTGCCAACTGCCGCCGAGGCCCGCAGTGCTGCCTGGCCCATGCCCCCAGCAGCCGTGTCAGACCTGCCCTCCACAGGCTCTCTTACTCCTCAAACACGCCAACTCCTGCCCTCCAAGGCTGGTCCCTGTGCCCACGCCTCTTGCTCTCCACGCCTCTTGCTCTCCACGCCTCTTGCTCTCCAATCTGGCCAGCTCTTCTTCGTTCTCTGCAAGTGATGCTTTTCCAGGGAAGCGGGTCTTTTCAGACTCTGTTTCATCCTCTTAGAATCCCTACTCTTTTCCTTGAGACCATTTTTTACCGGGACAATTACATAAGTACTTCTGAAACTATATTTTTACTCTCTGTCTAACTCCATATAAGCAAGAAGGGTACATTCTTCTCTCTGCAGCGCCTCCCACCCTAAACAAGTGTGTAGGGCTTAGTAGGTCCTCAGGAAATACGTATCTTTAATGCAGCATTGGTTCTCATTATTAAGGCAGGCATACAATTAAGCTTAAAAGTATATGAAATTGACACAATGGACCTTATCAAAAGTAAAAACTTTGGAGTGTGCAAATGCCATGCGATTAGGATAAAAACAGAAGCTACCCATTATGAGAAAAGAGTTGCAAATCACACATCCCTCAGAGAACTAGCATCTAGAATATACAAAGAATCCTAAAAACTCAACAGTTAAAGAACACAAGCCAATTTGAAAATGGGCAAAAAAAAACATTAGCAGATATTATGTGTGACAAATGTTACTGACGTCCTTTTGGGGCAATGACAAAGATTCTCTGTCATTCTCTGTCCATGTGATTTCCCAGGCAAGAATACTGGGAGATCTTCCTGACCCAGAGAAGGTGGATTCTTTACCATTGAGCCACCAGGGAAGCCCCCGTTTATGTTTACGTGCTGAAAGACAAAGGAAAATAAAGCACGACGTTAGTAATGGCTATCTCTGGCAAGTGGGCTCTCAGGGGATTCTTCACTTCCTTCCTTTTCTCTTATTTCCTTTGCTTTTTGAGTGTGTGTTTCCTATATATTCCAAATTTTCTACAAAGAACATTGATACCCTTTTCCAACAGAAAATAAGACAGTGGTATTTTTTAAATAGTTTTGAATCTGTGCTGAGATACAGTAAATTCTGTGCAATGATAGAGTTCCAGGGGACATGCCCTGCCCTCTTGCCACCAGCACCTCACAGCAATCTGGCAGTTTCCCAGACTACAACCATCCACATGGCACCTTCAAGATCATTCCCATAAACCAGCATCATTTGGACTCATATTTACATAATACTCTTCTTAAACAGACTCTTCTTGTTTAAAGGAATTTATTTAGAAGGAATCTTTGTCATTACCACAAAGGAAAGTTAGTATCATTTGTCACAATAAAACGTAACTACAAAATAAATACCTTTTTAAAAAGTAGCTTTTTTTGGGGGGGCTACAGCTGGATACTGTCCTGTGAATAATTTTCTGAGTCCAACGCTCGTCCTCCGTTTTTTTCATAGAAAAAGGTTAGCAAACATGAGACTTCAGGTATGAAAAAACACTTTCACACCAAAGAAGAATTTCTCTTTGACATAATCAGAAGCCTTGAGAATGGATTGAAGGAAAAATGATATGTGACTCAATACCAGTTACAGCCGTGCCTCTGTAGCAACCTAAACACGTCACATGCCCTGAGCATTGCCCATCCTATTGCAGAGGGTACTGGGCTTCATGAATGAGCCCAAACAAAGCCCTGGAGGAGCCCAGCCTCTGGAACCACTCTGGGTTCTGAGCCGGCCCTTCCCAGGTGTGGGACAGAGGAAGGGCAACAGCAGAGACCCAGAGCCTAAGGAGGGACCCTAAGGGCAGGCCCTTGGAGGCTCAGCAGGGCACTCTTTGACCTCAGGGAGGGTTTTCTCCCACTCCAGGAGGAGCACCTCTCTCCAGGTAAGGTGTGAGATGCACTCTTCCGGGACACCAGACGGGAAGAACCGGAGTGAGCGATCTGCCGTCATGTCTGCATGGCTATAGAACTAGGAAAAATGATCCTTTTCTGCTCAGAGCATTATCAAGTGAACAGCACCAGCCCCATTAGTGTTGGAAGCATCCATATGAAATTATGGAACTCATGATGGCTTTGTCTGGGAAACTGCTCATTTCTGATCGGAAGTTCTATTACACATGAATTTAATTCTAAACAGTGTTACCAACAGATCCAAATGATTTACATTTTAAGCAGTCTTCCTTCATTGTCTCATACCTTGTCAGACAACAAAAGATGGGTTTTATGAGCGCCTACGATGAGAAATGATGAATGTCTCTAAATGGGAGTCTTTCCCTACTCCAGGTATTCTGGGGTGGGGTCACACCCCTCAGGCCTGCTTCAGTGGGCACACTTGAGAACTGAGATCAAAGGGTGTGCAGAGACAGGATCCCAAAGTTTCCTGAAGTTGGATGTAAACAAGGTAAATGTTTCCAGCTCGGGCATTGAACATTACTTGGTACCAAACTTTCCTTCCATCTAGAGAGAGAAAGGGAGACAAGGGTTACCTACTAATAATGTCCCAAGCTGTTACACAAGCTTGAACAATTATAGGAGAAATAACCTGGATTTTTTTTCCCCATGCATTTTTTTAAACTGGAGGATAATCGCTTTACAATGTTGTGTTGGTTTCTGCCGCACAACAACGTGAATCAGCCATAAATATACATATGTCTCGTCTCTTCCACTCCCCACCCCATCCCACCCTTCTAGGTTGTCACAAAGCACTCAGTTGAGTTCCTTGTGTTATACAGCAACTTCCCAATATCTATTTTGCATATGGTAATGTACATATTTCAATACTATTCTCTCAACTCGTCCCACCCTCTGCTTCACCCACTGTGTCCACAACTCTGTTCTCTATGTCTGCATTTCTGCTCCTGCCCTGCAAATATTTTCCCTGCATTTTTATTTGTGGAACTTATATAAAACAGTGTGTTGATAATCAATTTCATATTTTCAATTACTTTCTCACTTAATAAAGATTGTTACTGACAATCTCCAAACCAGCATAATATGTAATCATTGAACCTTTTCAAAGACAAAATATAACAAGGACAAATAATGCTTATAGAATTCTAACTATGTGCCACAAACTATTTTAAACACACTTCATACACTTGAATTACTTGGCCCTCACAAACAACATATGCAGCTATGGTATAATTCTCATTTTACAGATGAGGAAGTTAAGGCATAGGAAGTCTAACTTGCTCAAGAACATCCAGCTTCGGTGTGGTAGAGCAGCATTTGAACTTCAGCAGGATGGTTTCGGGCACTGGTTTATCAAATGTTTTCTATAAATCTTCAGAAAGTAAATACTTTAGGCTTTGAGAGCATTGTGGTCTCTGTTGCAGCTGCTAAACTCTGCAAAGCAGCCCCAGACAACGGATACGTGCAAGCGTGTGGCCATGGTCCAATAAATTGGAGAAATAACCTGGTTTTAACCTTGGGCCAGGACAGGGGTACATGAGTAGGGGAAGTGGCCATTGATTCCCAAACAGAAGCAAATCAGTAATTTTGAAGCTCGTTGGTCCTGTGAGTCATCTCAATGCTAGAGGGTAAATATGAGGCAAGCTGCATCTCCTGCTTGCTTTGCATTTGTCTTTGGGTTCATTCTATCCAGGGGAGACCTGGAAGACCATCCCAGAGATACCAGGGAGATGGGATGAAGATGAGGTTGCTGCGTGAACTTTTCTGGAAACCTCTGCCCACACACCAGAGTCAGAGGAGACATTCCTTGAAAGGCAGATTCTCTTCCCCAGTTTCCTGCAATTAATTCCTTCCCCACCTTCAGCCCAGGGAAGAATCCTCTGACTCAAAATGGCTGGGGTAAGCCCTTTGGATTGAATGGTGCAGTTAGAAGCTGAGTCACTGGGAAGGAAAACAGAATGAAACCTTCTTGGGGCTGCCGCACAGCTAAGTGGCAACTCAACTTCACCCAGATCATAGTACGTGTTAAAACCCAAAAGTTTAAAAAGTGAACAAAACAAAATGCAAGCAACTCTGTGCCCTGATTTCCAAATTTTAGAAAATAGGCAAAAATAGCCTCTGAGACATCATCTTTGCATCTTCCAGAATCCTGCTGCCCTCTAGGTTTGAGGATCCCCAGAAGGCTCCTCCAAAATGACCAAGAGCAAACAGAGGGGCAGGGAAGCAAACCATGCCGCAGAACATGAACTGCCTTCCACTCAGGGAAGGGGTCACGTCCTTGACGCAGGGCCCACGGTTACCCAGAGTCCCCTAGAAAGTCTCCCCCTCCCCCTTCCGTTCATGATATCTTTAGAATCAAGGCTACAAACTGCATGAATAGCGAGTAATTCAATTAACTCTATAGTCTGAGATGAAAAAAGGGCCATTTTGCTAGCTCGAGTGGAGCGCGAGTTTAACCCTGGTGCTCAGGAAATTCCCAGGCCAGACAGCATATTAAACCAGCTCTTCAACTTAAGAACAATTACTGTCATTTATCAGCCTGAATAGCAATAATGCACAAATCGACAGCTTTCAGGAGGCAAAAAGCTAGCTAGGTGTAATGATATGCAAAGCCACAGCACTCTACATTTTGAACTGTCTCCGTCCCATCAATACATCTCCTACCACCTACAATTTATCAATACAAATGTGGTGCCCAATGAAGGCAAGACCAAGAAGATAAATATGAACGGGGTGAGGGGAAAAAAGGCTCAGGAATGTTTGAATTTTAAAATGATGAAGTACAGATCACATTCTTAAAGCATTTTACATGCAATGACCCGATCACACCAAGTTCTCTTCTAAAAGAGGAAAGAGAATAAGGGGACTTTTCTACTCCAAGGTTGCAGGTAGATGCAGCTTTCATTTCTTTTTCTATTCCCAGATCATGTCTTTAACTGAAGAGTGTGATCATTTAGGGACCTAATATTAAAAGGAACAGCAAGAATGCTAATCACAGTGGTGAATTTGCATAGGGCCTTTCTTCTAATTCCTCTCACATCTATCATTTTAATTTCATAATACCTATAAACAATAAAAAGATAAATATTATTATGGCTTTTTTGAGAGAAGGGGAAACTGAGGCATGGTGGGAGTTTGAGATACCCTCCACATCACTCACTCGGGGCTAGAACCAGGTTATGAACTCCCAGCCGACCCTTGTGAAGTCACAGCACATCTAAGAAGACCAGCCTTCCCAGAAGTGATGGGCAGAGTATGAGAGCTCCAGGACACAAAGAGATCAGTGCCGATAGAAGTGGAAGCCAGGGAGGTGGGGCAGGGTAAAGGTAGACATATTTCAGAACTGGACAAGTGGAATCCCACGGTTGCAGCACAGTGACTGAGCCCCTACTGTGTGTCAGGTGCTGGGGGAGGTGGGGACAAGGTCACTGCTCACCTAGGCCCTACTCATGGTCCCCACTGCCCCCACACCCACCACACAGTGACTCTTTTTGCTGAACAGCATCACTTAGCCTAATAGAATAAATTTATGTTGAGGGAAGCTGAGGAGGGTGGTACCCAAGGGGAAAAACATGCCTGGAAAGGTGATGGGGACCATTTCCACCCCCTCAGAGTTTTGGATGCAAATCAGGCAAACAAGGCCTGCTCAGCCCGGTGCTAGGGGAGTTCTGCGGGTCGTTCTCCCCTGTAGACACTTTGATCCTTCACCTTCCAATTATTCCGCAGACCTATCTAGGCCCCCTAGTGGCTCCATCACAGGTGCTCATCATCTCAGCCCTAACATTGTGCAGTTCAGTTCAGTTCAATTCAGTTCAGTCGCTCAGTCGTGTCCGACTCTTTGCGACCCCATGAATCGCAGCACGCCAGGCCTCCCTGTCCATCACCATCTCCCGGAGTTCAGCAATGGTGTCTAACTCTGGCATGCAAACCCTTGGCCTTTAGATAATATTTTTAACCAACTTAAAAGGAAAAATAGTGATTGGTGGTAAGATTTAAGGGATTTCTAGGACTTCCCTGGCAGTTCATTGGTTAAGACTCCACACGTCCACTGCAGGGGCCATGGGTTCAGTCCCTGGTCAGGGAACTAAGATACTGCAAGCCACATGGCACAGCAAAAAGAAAAAGAAAAAGAGCCATTTAAAAAAAGGACTTAAGGGATTTTCTTGCTTGCTTGTTTGTTTGAAAGGTTGGGGGTTTTTATTCTGGGTGTCTTTGTTTCCTAACGTAATACCTACTTAATTTAAAATTCCATTCACAAATAAAATCATCATCTCTTACAAAACACTGAACTAATCATTTGGTGGAACCACATCTTATGTCTTAATTTTTAGATGGGTGGGAGAAGTCTTGAGCAGTCTTATTTTCTGACATCAAATAAGAATGCGGGTGCCTTTCCCTCCCTTTATAAGAAATTACACCTTGCTCTTACTATTAAATTAGAATCTCCTCTCTTCTCTCTGAAATTTGGCTGCTTTACAATAAATACATAAATCAAAGAGGCATGGGATCCAGACGCCAATTGGCAGACGGCACTATGAAATAAGCACCGGGACATGGGCGTGCGGAAGTGTTACAACCTGTTCCAATCTGCTCCCTGTTCTCCTTCATAACAAAAGAGGAAGAGAGTCCAAACCCTCCTACACGTGCATGTACACACACACACACACACACACACACACAGAGAGAGCAAAGTTTGGGAAGTTTAAATAGAGCTAAGCCTGCTGAGAAGAGCCACCCAACTGCTCGGGACATGGGTTTCTCACTCTTACCACTGAGTTGCAATATTTGCCACATCTTGCCAACAGAAGATGGTGTGAACCTGCCATGCGACTGCTGAGAAGTTTGGAAAAGTCTGGGTTTTTGCCAGTATTGTTATCACCGTTGTCGCTGTTGTCTTCAGGCCAAAGAAAATTTCCCAGCACTTGAACTTAGGTTTTTTTTTTTCCCTCAACAGCCATGAGAGGGTGGTCATGAGAATTATTGTTACGATTCTTGTGACAAACCCCATCCAGAGAGAATAAGGTGGGCATAACAGTTAGAACACTTTTGGAGGCCAGTGACAGCAAATCCAATCCAAAGAGGCTTAAAATGAGAGAGATTGTATTCAGAAGACGGAACCCTCATACACTGTTGGTGAAAATGTAATTTGGTATGGCCACTATGGAGAAAAGTAATGGAGGTGCCTCAAAAAACTAAAAGTAGAGCTGCTGTATGAGCCAGCAATCCCACTCCTAGGCATATATCCGGAGAAAATCATAATTCGAAAAGACACACACACCCCAATGCTCACTACAGTGATATTTACAACAGCCAGGACATGGAAGCAACCTAAATGTCCATCAACAGAGAAACAAAAAAGATACGGTGCACACATACAATGAAATACTACTCAAGCATAAAAAGGACTGAAACAGTGCAATCTGCAGAGACGTGGGTAGACCTAGAGACTGTCGTACAAAATGCAGTAAGTCCGACAGAGAGAAATAAATATCATATAATATCACTTATCCATGGATTCTAGAAAAATGGTACAGATGAGCTTATGTGCAAAGCGGAAATAGAGACACCGATGTAGAGAACAAACTTATGGGTGCCAAGCAGCGGGGAAAGGGTGAGGTGAGCTGGGAGACTGGGACTGACATACAGACACTACTATGTACGAAAGAGAACTAACGAGAACCGACTGTATCGAACGCTCTGAGGTGACCTAAGAATGGGAAGGAAATCTACTAAAGAGGGGACATGGGTATACATACAACCGATTCACTTTACTGTCCTGCAAACAGAACACTGCAAAGCACCTATACTCCAGTAAAAGTTTATTTAAAAAGAAACAGAATGCATTTGCTCACATAAGTGAAAAGTCCAAAGGGTGAGTTGGCTTTGGGCAGGAAAGAATCAGAAACCAACCACTCCCAATCTCTGCCTCTGCTTCTTGGGGTAACCTTTCTCAGCTCACTGGGGCACATTGGCAGCCTAAGGCTCATGTCTACATAACACACGGGCCTATAGTTGAGTCCAAACCAAAGCTCAGAACTGAAACTGATTGGACTCGATTGACTTGGGTCATGTGCACATGCCTGAACCAATCACTGCAGCCAGAGGGATAGAGTACACTGATTGGCTTAGAAGGGGTCACAGGCTTCACCTGGACAAAAACTTTCCCAAACCATGTGGACTCAGAGAAGTGAAGTGAGAGCCCCACCCAGTAAAACCAGGGGAAGCGGACATTGAGAGGTAAAATGCAGCAACTGTCCGCTTCAAAGCATCATGAGATCTAATCTTTGGCTGGACCAAAAGTCTTCAGTTCCAATAACCAGGATACTATGCCCAGAGTTCATTTCACAGCTTGAGTAGAGAGTATAGCCACTTAAATTGAATGCCGTGTGTCTTTCAGCATCCAGACTACATATGACCACTGCATCTCCAGAGCCTGGTAGGCTCACAAAAATGATTCCTAGAGGTGAGCTTTTGATCCACTAGTGTCCAGAATTTTAATAACTGCCACTCTCAATTATAAAGCTTACATCAGATGATTAAACCCCTCTAGTTAAGAACTAGTGCAATGAGGTGAACTGCAGGACCAAGTTACTTGTGCTTTATATATTTTCTAAAATTTTAATTAAGATTACAAGTCAGATTAAGTAATTGCTTTCTGAAAGATAGATAAACCCAGAAAGACAGATCCAATCAAGATTTTTTAAAGAAACCATTTAGCCTCAAATTTGATATCTTCTTTGCTTTTGTGTTCATTGAACTCTCTTTGTTGAAATACATCAGTTCAGTTCAGTCACTCAACTGTGTCCGACTCTTTGCGACCCCATGGACCACAGCACACCAGGCTTCCCTGTCCATCACCAACTCCCACAGTTTACTCAAACTCATGTCCATAGAGTCAGTGATGCCATCCAACCATCTCATCCTCTGTTGTCCCCTTCTCCTCCTGCCTTCAATCTTTCCCAGCATCAAAGTCTTTTCCAATGAGTCAGTTGTTCACATCAGGTGGCCAAAGTATTGGAGTTTCAGCTTCAGCATCAGTCCTTCCAATGAATATTCAGGACTGATTTCCTTTAGGATGGACTGGTTGGATCTCCTTGCAGTCCAAGGGACTCTCAAGAGTCTTCTCCAACACCACAGTTCAAAAGCATCAATTCTTCGGTGCTCAGTTTTCTTTATGGTCCAACTCTCACATCCATATAACATACATGTGGCCAAATACACAAGTCATAAGTGCACACCTCAATTCATTAGCCCAAAGTAAATTTACACTGAAGCAACTATATTGAGATCAAGAAAGCACCAGAAGCACCTTTTGGACCCTCTGCTGTTGTTGTTGTTGTTGTTTAGTTGCTAAGTTGTGTTACACTCTTCTGCGACCACATGGACTGCAATCCACCATGCTCCTCCGTCTCTGGAATTACCCAGGCAAGACTATTGGAGTGGTTGCCATTTCCTTCCCCAAGGGAACGTCCCTACCCAAGAATCAGATCTATATCACCTGCAATGGCAGGCAAGTTCTTCACCACTGAGCCACTAGGGAAGCCCTTTGGACCCCCTACTGATCAATATCTCACCATTCCACCAAAAAGAAACCACTGTCTGATCTCTAACAACATAGATAATATTTGCCTATGTCTTGGAGTCATACAGTGTATACTCCTTTGTGTCTGGATTCTTTCTTTCAAGAGATTCACCTCAGAGACAGCCAAATACTGCATAGTATCACTTATACGTGGAATCTAAAAAATACAACAAACTAGTGAATAAAACAAAAAAGAAGCAGACTCACAGAGAACAAATTAGTGGTTACCAGCAGGGCGAGGGAAGGCGGAAGGGCAACACGGGAGTGGGGAATTTAAAAACGGTTGTTATGGGATTATATGAAATGTGTGTGAAACTTCTGAAAATTGTAAAGCACTGTAGAATTTTTTTAATAAAATAAAAATTTTAATTAAAAAAAGTCACCCAAGGTGTTACAAGTACTGTAATAGTAGTTTATTCACTTTTCTTCCTGTTTAATAATGCATTATATGAGTATTATACAGTCCATATGCAATGGACTAAATGTTTATAATCCCCCAAAATTCCTATGTTGAAATCCTAACCCCCAAAGGGGTGGTATTAGGAAGTGGGGCCTTTTGAAGGTAATTAGGTCATGAGGATGGAACTCTCATGAATGAAGTCAGTGCCTTCATAAAAGGGACTCCAGAGAGTTTCTTTGCCTTCTCTTTCACCATGTATGGGCACAACTGGAAGCGGACAGTCTGCAGCCTGGAATAGGCGCAAACTGGAACCGGACCGTGTTCCCACTGATCTCAGACTTCCAGCCTGTGAGAAACAAATTTTTGTTGCTTGTGAGGCCCTCAGTCTATGGCGTTGGTTATAGAGTCTGAAGTGAGACACTCTGTGTTCAGTCTATTCACGGTGATCATTCTGGTCACTGCTGTGCACGTTCTTATATGCATAGGCAGACATTTCTGTTGGGTTTATATCTAGGAGAGGAACTGATGGAATACATACTCATTTTTAGTAGATCAAGGCAAACAGTCTTCCAAAGTGGATGCACCAGTTTACTCTCCCAGCAGCAGTAACTCTCTCAGCAGTTATTCTCTTCTGAACACGTTCAAGCGGTCATTATTACTGCCCTGATCAGTTCAGCTCTGTTCCTAGTGAGTGCGAAGTCGCTTCCATTGTGTCCGACTCTTTGTGACTCTATGGACTGTAGCCCGTCAGGCTCCTCCGTGCATGGGATTCTCCAGGCAAGAATGCTCGAGTGGGTTGCCATGCCCTCCTCCAGGGGAACTTCCCAACCCAGGGATCAAACCTGCAGCTCCTTCAGCTCCTGCATTGCAGGCAGATTCTTTACCGCCAAGCCACTGGGGAAGCCCTTGTTCGTAACCATGACCCAGTTAATGGAGATCATGTGTAGAGCCTGGGAGGCAGCCAGAGCTCAGTGTAAATCTTGGCTTCACCACTTACTGAACAATGAGTGTTTCTTTGGAGAATTTCACTTAGCCTCAGATTCCTGATCTGTGAAGGGACCATAATCTTAATGTTCTTGAAAGAATCAAATTGCATTTATACACAAAAGTGCTTTGCAAACTGTAAAACTATATACCCATGTTAGAGATTAGAAAGAAGCTGTGGGTTCTTTCAGCCAATATTACAGTCACCTGCTATTAAAAATATAAATCTCCCAGTAATATTAGGAGTGCAGTGGATAGCAAGTTAGAAAACCTTGGGTTAAAATATTGTCCACTGCACTTACCACGTGACTTTCAAGGAGTTGCTAAATCCCCATGATCCTCAGGTTTTCCATCCATGAAATAAGAATAGTAAGACTTCCCTGATAGTTGTTATGAGGAAAAAAAGAACATGATGTATCCCCCCAAAAAAGTGAGAGCAATACTGAAAGAAAGAGAATCTAAGTGTTGATTCCAGCTCTTGGAACACAACAGGTGCTCGAAAAAATGACATCCGTCATTCGTTAAAGGTTTAGAAAATATGGTAGACATCTGGTTCCATGAACCCTTTTTATTGATACTCTTATCTTTCATAATGAAGGTTGGTTTATGCAAAATTGTCAATTGATAAAATTTGGCTTTTCTGCCTCAAGAGTCGCTTTTTTCGTTTTCTGCTTGTTCCAACCGTTCAGGGGCTCAGCATACCCAGGATCTCTGCCATGCACCACTCTAAGAAAAGCTTGCTATCAGGGAAGAGTGAAATTTCAGAATTCTATATGACAGTCCCAAAATGTCAGAGCTAGAAGGGACCTGAAGGCATACAACTCATTCAATTCATTTTACAGATGGCGGAGCTGAGGCTAGAAATCCAAGGTAACACTTCTGGTTAGTGGCAGAGTCAGGGAAAGTGCCCGGCTTTCCTAACATCCCGCCCAGGGCTCATTCTCTCATAGCTTAGTATAAATGTTAATCTGTATTTCCAGTTGTAAATAAAAGAGTTGGTTCTTTATTAAGGACCTTTCAAGTATCAGAGAAAGAGTTAAATCACATCTAATCTGTTCATAAATTAAACAGGCCCTGCTAAAATTTAAAGCACCAATATAGACAAAAACCAGCAGCATTTATATTTTAAATAATCTTCTCTTTAAAAAAAAATTGGAGAACTTTTGCTTCCAGCCATGACAGAATAACTGATATGAGACTTGCCCTCCTGCCAAAAATAGCTGTAAAACTAGACAAATATATGAGGCAACTGTTTTCAGACATTGTGCAACAGGCAGCGCAGGACTGTAATTTTGAGAGAAGGCATACACATGAGGTGAACCCATTATTTCTCTGGCTTTCTGCCAAGGAGTACCTTTCTGCCATGGCACAAGGGTGAGTGGTGCAAACGGAACAGCAGTTTCACTAAGCTAATGAGACAGTGATCAGAGTTCTGGGCCATTGAAGTGTCTGAATTGTGTAGAGCAGAAGAACAGAAAAGAGGGAGCTTCACAAAGACAGGTGCTGTAAATCTAGTTGAGGATTCACCATGAGACCTTGGCTGAGGGCCGGACTGTGCGCACACGGGGTTACAGTCCAGGAAGCCGATCAAATGTCCCCTGCTACAGAGCTGAGAGTGGTATGGTGATATGAGAAGTTGTGTACTGCTGTAGGATACCAAAGTTTCAGCCAAGCCATGGTAGAGAAACTTCACTGAATACTCCAAACCTCCAGTTGAGATCTTTAAAAGGTCAGGCGTTTGGATTAAGGAACACAATGCAAAGGGAAGGCAAGCTCAAAATTAAAATAGATCCTAACAAGTTAAACTGACTCTAATGGGTGGAAAGGATCCGCTGGTAATGAAAGTGTTAGTCGCTCAATCATGTCCGACTTTTTCCAACCCCAGGGACTGTATCCCACCAGGCTCCTCTGTCCATGGGATTATCACAGCAAGAATACTGGAGTGGGTAGCCATTTCCTCCTCCAGGGGATCATCCAGGGATAGAAACAGGGTCTCCTGCATTGCAGGCAGATTCTTTTCCTTCTGAGCCACCAGGGAAGCCCAAAATAATAATAGCAATCATTCAATAAAGAAATTGACCCCAGGATGGCCCACATGTTGAAATTAATAGGAAAAAGTCTTTCAAGAAACTTTATAAGTATCTGTTTAAGAACTTAAAAGAGAACCATAATGAGTTAACAGTAGATATCACCCCCAAAATTATAAGTGTGTGTGTGTGTGTATACACCAAAACAAGCCAAATGAAAATTCTGGAAATGAAAAATACAGTGAATGAAATGAATGCTTGGCATGTATAGTCTTAACAGAAAATTGGAGGTTGCAGATAAGTTAATAAATTTGCTCATTTGCTCAGTCATGTCTGACTCTTTGTGACTCCACGGACTGTGTGACTCCATGGACTCTAGCCCCCCAGGCTCCTCTGTCCATGGAATTTTTCAGGCAAGAACACTGGAGTGGGTTGCCGTTTCCTACTCCAGGGGCACTTCTTTACTCAGGGATTGAATTTGGTGACTCTTGTGTCTCCTGCATTAGCCGGTGGATTCTTTATCACTGCACCACCCGGCTAAAGAAGACATTTAGTAAACTTGGAGACAAATCAATAGAAAGTATTCAATCTGAGAACAGAGAGAAAGATATTGGGGGAAAATGAACAAAGTCTCAGGGATTTGTGGCAAAAAATGTCAAGCAGTCTAACACATACATAATTAGAGTCCAAGACGGAAAGGAAAAAGAGGAAATAGAAAACTTCCTGAAAGAATAACCACCAATTTTTTCACGAAATTTGTAGTATGTGTGAGCTTATAGAGAAAAGAAGTCCAGTGAATCCCAAAAGGCATAAACATAAGGAGAACTATACCTAGCTCAGGTCAAAGTCAAACTGGTGAAAACTAAAGATGAAGAAGCAATCTTAAAAGTTGTCAATTAAATAAAGCTCACAGCATGCAGAGGAATAATGATATATACGAACGAAAGCCAACTTCTCATCAGATGGGAATTCAGATCTACAAGAAGTAATAAACAACATCAGAATGGTAAATATGTGGGTAAATATAAAAGACTTTTTCTTCTTCTTTTAATTTATTTGTAAGGCAACTCTCCAACTAAAAAAAGGTTGTAACACAATATTGGGTAGTTATTAAGTATTATTAAAAATACGACACTAATAGCACAAAGGATGGTGGGCTAAGCGGCTTTTACTGTTGTAAAAGTCTTACACTTCACATGAAGAGGTACAAGATTAATGAAAAATAGACTGAGGTGGCTTAAGAATGCACAGGGTAATCCCTAGTGTGGTCAGCTAAAACAAAATGAAACAAAGAAAGAGGTAGGATTCTTTGTACTGAAATATATAAGAAGAAGAATTACAATGGGAATGCTAAAAAAGAGTACAATAATGCAAAGGTACTCAGGAAAGGGAAAACAAATAAATACAAATTAGATGGAACAACCAGATAACAAATTGCAAGATGGCAGACTTGTAGACTATCAATCATTAAATTAAGTATAATGGACTAAACTCTCTAATTGAAAAGAACAGATGGGATTTAAAAATCAAGACCCAACTGTATGCTATCTATAAGAGACATTTTCAATGGAAAGAAATAGCTAAGTTAAATGTAAAAGGATGGGAAATGGCAATAAATCAACTGGAAAGGTAATTTGACTATATTAATATCAAATAGACCTCAAAACAAAGACTATAACCATGATATATTTCATAGTGATAAAGAGACTACTTATCAGAAAAAAATAAAAATCCAAAACTTGAGGGAATTCCCTGGCAATCCAGTGATGAAAACTCTGCAGTGTTACTGCCATGGCCAGGACTCTAGCATGACCGAAAAAAAAAAAAGAATGTAGTAATTAGGAGGGCTTCCAAATACATGAAGCAAAACGTAACTAAACTAAAAGGAAAGTACCAAACTCCATAATCATTGCCAGAGATTTTAACATTCATTTCTTGGTAATTAATGAAACAACTAGACAAAAAAAAAATCAACAAATATATAGAATATTTGAAAAGCAATTTTAAACAAATTCAACCTAACTGACATTTTTAGAACATGGTGCCCAACAACGGTAGAATGCACATAGTTTTTAAGTGTGTCTGGAATGTTCACCAAGATTAATCCTATGTTAGATCAAAGTCAAGTGTCAGTACACTTTAAAATATTGAAATATTGAACAGTATATTCTCTGACCACAATGGAAAAGCTGCAAATATTTGGAAATTCACAACACATACATGAGTCAAAGAAAACAGAAATTGCCAACTATGTCAAATTAAATGATAATAAAAGTAAAATGCATCAGAATTTGTGGGATGCAGCCAGGACAGTAATTTGAGAGAATATATGCCTGGACAATTCCCATGGACAGAGGAGCCTGGCAAGCTACAGTGCATGGGTTCACAAAGAGTCAGACATACTTGATAATACTTCTACTACTTTCACTTTTTATAGCTTTCAATGGATATGTTAGAAGGAAATTTTAAAATGATAAAACTTTAAATCAGTGATTAAAGTGTCCATCTTAAGAGGCTATAAAAATTAAATCGAATTTAACCTACTATAATTAAAAGGAAGATAGTAATAAAGCTAAAAGGAGACATCAATGAAATAAAAAACGAGTAACTTGGAAATTAATAAAACCAAAATTTAGATTTTAAAAAGATTAACCACATTGCTGTAGAAAGACTAAAAAAGAAAAAAACAGAGTAAACACAAGTTATAAATATCAGAAGTGAAAAGGGGGCCATCACTAGAGTTTCTACAGACACTAAAAGGATAAAGAGGCAATATTATGAATGATTTTATTGCAAGTAAACTTGACAGCTTATATGAAGTGGAAAAATTTCTTGAAAACTTCTACTTACCAAAACTGATATTAGAAGAAATAGAAAACCTTGAAATTCCACTGGAGAAGTTGAATTCATAATCAAAAACAAACGACACCCAAGCATGTCATTGTGAACTCTAATTTAATAAAAGGTCAATGATCAACCTTACATAAACTCTCTCAGAAAATAGAGGATGAGAAAACATTTCATAACTAGTTTTATATAGACAGAATACTGATTCTCAGCCTAACAAGAAAGGGTGGAAAATTACCAATCAATATGCTCCATGAACATAGCACAAAAATTATTCATAAAATATTAGCAAATAAAATCTAGTAATATATTAAAACATTTTTATATATATAATGACCAAGTAGAGCTTTACACAGAATACAGTTTGGTTCAATAGTCATAAATAAACAGTATAATGCATTATATTAACAGAGAAAAAGAACTAAAAAAATCATCCAAGTACATATGCAAAAAACATTTATCAAGATTCTACACCCATTTGTGGAAGAAAAAATTTTAAGCCAAGAATAAAAAGAAGCTTCATCAATCTGGTAAAAGGTCACTCTATAAAAAATTCTACAGCTAACATCATACTTTTTGGTACAATATTAAATGCTTGCCCTAATATTGGAGACAAAGAAGGAAGTCTTCTCTTGCCATATCTATTCAACATCATTCTGGAGATGCTAGCCAATACAATAAGATGAAAAAAGAAAAAAGGAACAATCAAAAAAGAAGAAATAAAACGGGATGCATTTACAGATAGTATGGTGGTTTATTTAAAAACTCCTAAGGAATCTACAGAGAAATTGCTAAAATACAAGTAAATTTAGCAAGGTTGTAGTATGAGTCAGTATATGAAAATAAATGGTATTTCTGTACACTGGCAGCAGCAGCAAAAAAAAATGGAAATAAAAAACTTTTTATGCTATTTACAATAGCAACAACACATAAAAAACACTTGGAAATACATAAGCAAAGTACACACAAGATCCTTTCTCTGAAAACCTCTACAATAGAAATTAAAGAAGTCCTAAGTAAATGAAGGTATATCACGTTCATGGATAGAAAGATTCAATATTGATTGATTTCTAATATTGGAAGACTCAATATTAATCTAGATTCAATATAGTCACAATCAAAATTCACACGTTTTATAAGGATGTCTTCCCTGGTAGCTCAGCTGGTAAAGAATCTGCCTGCAATGCGGGAGACCTGGGTTCGATATCTGGGTTGGGAAGATCCCCTGGAGAAGGGAAGGGCTACCCACTCCAGTATTCTGGCCTGGAGAATTCCATGGACTGTATAGTCCATGGAGTTGCAAAGAGTCAGACAAGACTGAGTGTTTCACTATCACTTTTTCATAAATTCTAAAAGTTTTATGGAAATGAAAAGAATCTGCAAAATCCAAACCAATATTGAAAAAGAACAACTTTGGAAGACTCATGTTACCTAACTAATTAGTAAAAAAGAGTAATTAAGATCTAGTTTGATATTAATTAGGATCATAATATTCTGGTTTGAAGAATTCTGTGGGGTTCATGGGGTCCCAAGGAGTCAGACACATCCAAGCAACTTTCACTAACAGATAAATAGACCAATGAAATGGAGTAGAATCCAAAAATAGACCCACACATATTGATTTTAAACAAAGATACCAATGTAATTCAATTGGGGAAATAAAAGCCTTTTCAACAAATAGTGCTGCAAGAAATGAATAAACACATGGGGGGAGATGAACCTCAACTCCTATCTCATACTATCAGTTCAGTTCAGTTGCTCAGTCATGTCCGACTCTTTGTGACCCCATGAATTGCAGCACGCCAGGCCTCCCTGTCCATCACCAACTCCCAGAGTTCACTCAAACTCACGTCCATCAAGTCGGTGATGCCATCCAGCCATCTCATCCTCTGTCGTCCCCTTTTCCTCCTGCCTGCAATCCCTCCCAGCATCAGAGTCTTTTCCAGTGAGTCAACTCTTCTCACGAGGTGGCCAAAGTACTGGAATTTCAGCTTTAGCATCATTCCACTCCTTCATCACGTGTTTTTCTTAACTAAATCTCCTGAAGTCATTTTAAAATGATTTTTGAAAACTGAAATGCCAGAACTTTGGTAGCTGTGGTGTCTGGTGAGCAGCGTGGTATTTGTATCCATCAACCCAGCTCCCAGCATCTCTCCCTTAGTCACCTCCTCCTTCCTGTCCATGTCCTTCCCAGGGTTCAGATGGGGAACCCTACTGGAGGCAGACCCACAAAGCCTCCCTCCAACGCTGTTTTCTCACTAACTCAGGTTCATGAGCAAAAGGTTTTATATCATCTTCTGATACCTGGTTGGTTTCATCAAAGATGCCAGCGTTGCCATTCAGAGTGGACTTGTAGCTTGGATGTCCTCAGTGCCATGCAGTGCCCACAGAGCACGGCTTCACACACTGGTTTTCTCTCTGACCTCCCTCTGAGATAGAAGCACGGTTGTCTTCATGCCGTGTTTGTGTTGACAGCAGGTGTGTTCACCTGAGGGAACCTGAGAGAGCTGAGAAGGCTGCAGACCGACAGACTGGAGTTTGTGCTTCAGCTTAGCCCTTCCTGGGCTATGTGGCCTTAGACAAAGTTCTTACCCTCTCTGAGTTTTGTGGCCTCCATCCATAAAATGACGAGGTGAAAGAGAGCCAAGCACACTTGACCGTTGGGAGATGCTCGTATAACAGCCATTCAGCACAGTGTTAACAAAGAGTACGTCCTTGCATATAATTTGTTTGAAAATTCATTTCCCTGATCGTCTTCATCTGTTTCAGTTAAAATAAATGTTTGTCATTAGTTTGGGTTTTTTTGTTTCTTCCAATTTTTTGAGACATACAGGAAGCTCTGGTTGCTCAGCATCCTTGCCAACATTTGGTATGTTCTTTTCCACTTTAGCCATTCTGGCAGGGGGGTAGTGGTATCTTACAGTGGAATTTGCATTTGCCCATTCAATGTGTGTTCTTTAGTCCACATCCTCCAATGTTACAAGTGATACGACACCCGGAGCTAGAGCTGCACGTGTGGGGAGCCCCAGACCCAGGCTCGACTCACAGGTCCTTAGTCTGTTCAGCTACACCAGAACAGACAATAGACGGAGTTGAAAGGGGAACCAGAACCTGGTGGGGGAATGCTTGCTGCATATATGAGAGAATGAATTACTATCTATAGTAAACGAAGAGTGTCCAGGATGCAGAAAGAGCCACCCTCAAAAAGGGAAATGAAAGGACCCATAACATGAGAAAACAATTCACAAAAAAATACAAGTAGCAAATTAACAAATTACAGAGGATTAAACTACACTAATGCACATCCAAACTGGTGAACTAGTGTTTGGCATGTTGGTGAAAAGGAAGCACAACCCAACCTCTTAGAGGAGAACGCCCCACCCCTCAGTCCTCACCTAAAGGCACCAGCCCCTGGTGATCCCGTGGAAGAATTCACACCAACAGAATAGTCTTTGCAGCCTTGTACATAGTTTCTAGAAAAGGAGCAGAAAGGAATAAAATGTCAGATACAAATTAATGTGGAAGGGTGTGCCCAGTGTATTGCTGAGTGAAAAATAGCAGGATGTATAGAGTGTGAGTATATAAAACAAATTACACACATGTACACATTTATACCCTATGGTCTGTAGCCCACCAGGCCCCTTTGTCCATGGGATTTTCCAGGCAAGAATACTGGAATGCATTGCCATTTCCTCCTCCAGGGATCTTCCCAATCTAGGGATCAAACCCACGTCTCATGTCTCCTGCATTAGGAGGCAGGTTCTTTACCACTAGCACCACCTGGGAAGCCCGAATATTAGACTGTTAACCTGTCAAAATAGTACCCAAGCCAGTTTCATTTATAGATGCCAAGAAAGAGAAGACTCCATGCCAAAGGGGAAGCAGCAAATGAGTACCCACCCAAAACAAGGATGTTTTGAACACATGCACAAAACAACTGTGCTTTATTTTTCCACAAGCAACTGGCTATTGCCTTAGAACAAATAGGAACTTTAAATCACGGACCCAGGTTTCTAAGCAATTTTAATGATTATTGCAGATTTTTCTTTTCCCACTAAAACTTTAGAACTTCATTTCTATTAAGATGGTAAATTATAAATCTAAAATGCAAAACCTTTAAAACTTTTCAGTTGTTTGGCTTATAATAACACTAGCCAAAAACATGATTCTCCACTGAAAATGTCAGTGTTGGTTGAAAAGTAAAAACATCACCAGGCTTCTAGAATTTACCAGGAATATTAAACAACCACTTCTTTTTATTCTGTTTCTGAGACACCAGTGCTGGAGCTTGAAAGGGAGTGAAGTGAAAGTCACTCAGTCGTGTCCAATTCTTTGCGACCCCATGGACTATACAGTCCGTAGAATTCTCCAGGCCAGAATACTGGAGCGGGTAGCCTTTCCCTTCTCCAGGGGATCTTCCCAACCCAGGGATTGAACCCAGGTCTCCCACATTGCAGGCAGATTCTTTACCAGCTGAGCCACAAGGGAAGCCCAAGAATACTGAAGTGGGTAGCCGTGCCCTTCTCCAGCAGATCTTCCCAACCCAGGAATCCAACTGGGGTCTCCTGCATTACAGGCAGACCTAAGCTACCAGGGAAGCCCTTATAAGGGAGAAGAAGGGGAAAAAAGAAAGACTTTACAGCCAACACCTTGTCAAAATGAATCACTGTGTTAATCATTGTAATCAGACCTCTGGTCACTCAGGTTTTTTATTTTCAGTACAGCCTCTCAGCATCTTCCAGAAAACAATGTAAGAATGCAGAGATCACCTTTTAAGATGTGTGCATCATGCTGACACAACCACAGGTATCACTGTTAGAGAGGTGGGAAACAGGACAAGAGGGTCAGAATTTTCTTTATTAAGACTCAGTGTAGAATATTATTACCTTCAGGCCTCTGTTAAATAAAATATATGGAAAACATAACGGGAAAGCTACCAAGGCTCCACTCCATTAGAGAAAGGTCACTTTTAAGAAGAAAATTGTAGGGTCGTGGATAAAAATGTGAGGATAATGCTCAGTATTTGGGCACAAAATCTGTGCCCACGATATACCATCATCAACACTGGAATTTCAATCACCCACTCCAGCAACCAGGTCAGGTCACCTCTTTCTTTGCATATAAATGAGAACACATCGTAATTTTTTGGAAAAATGGAAAAGGAAAAAATGAGCAGACATGATAGCAATGACCTGGGTGCTGTTTACCAGCAAGGCAATAGAAGGCCTGCCTGAATTACCAGTTATGAATACCTGGAGCCATCAAATCATAAAAGATCCCACTAAGGAGACTCGAGAGTTCCTGAGACAGCAAGGAGTTCAAACCAGTCAATCCTAAAGGAAATCCACACTGAATATTCACTGGAAGGACTAATGCTGAAGCTGAAGCTGAAGCTGAAGCTCCAGTTCTTTGGCCACCTGATGCAAAAAGCTGACTCATTGGAAAAGACCCTGATGCTGGGAAAGATTGAGGGCAGAAGGAGAAGGGAGTAACAGAGGATGAGATGGTTGGATGGCATTGCTGATTCAATGGACGTGAACTTAGGCAAACTCCAGGAGATGGTGAAGGACAGGGAGGCCTGGAGTGCTATAGCCCATGGGGTTGCAAAGAGTCGGACATGACTTGGTGGCTTAACAATGAGGGTATTTGAATTTTTTTAATTTTATTTTTATATTTGATATTTCCACTGTGATAGACCCATATTAAAGAAGTAGAGTCTCTGTGGGTTTTCTCTTCCCTAGTCTTAAATTACTCCTCGCCAGACAAATCTGCTTCTGAATGTAACAGGAGATGAGAACATGGGCGACCAAGTGGCAGTTTTTATAGATGGCCTGTTAATGACCTCAAGGTGCTGAAAAGACAGCCTCTTATGGCACAAATATGGTGATGATTATTGTGTGTATCAAATTATCCCCCCCCCCACAAAAAAAAGAAACCTTAGGCCACCTTGAAGGGAAGAACAACCTGGAAAGACTCTTTGGCATTAACTGGATTAAAATGACGTGCAGGCTTCAGTGATCCAGTAATCTTGAAGAGAGCATTTCAAGACATGGAATAAGATTACGTTTCCTTGAGCTGTTCTCTGAGATGAATGACTCAGGGCTCATTTTTCAAAGGGGGTTCCAAGGCCAACCCGAAGACATTTAGTATTTTGCCAACTCAGTGACTGCTTCAACTCTGGCTACCTCCTCTGCGAGGCAGCGTGTGATTTTATTTGCTAAATGATAGTGATGCCAACTTCATGGGGCTACTGTGAATAGCTAATGATGGCAAGCACTCAAACTCCATAAATCAATATTATTAATTGCATCAATAATAAACATACAAATTCTATTATTAGCTCTGGCATCTGATAGCCTGTTACAAAACCACACAGGATCAGTGCCTGCTTTTTTTCCACCATGGTCCCTTTAGGGACTCTTTGCTTGTTTCTATATTACAGCCTAAAAAATATAAGTTTGTCTTTGCTTTTCATAATGCTGTAGTTTAAATAAAAATACACACCCACACATGCCTCTGAGTACACATGTTAACACAAAATGAAGCAAAGGCAATGACTTAAATGGCAAAGTAAAATGGAAAAAAAAAAAAAGAAGTGCTCTTATAGCCCCAGTCTCAGGAGAACAGCACAGAATGAGAAGGGTTTGGACCAGAGAACTTTGAGGCTGTGAGGAGGGAGCACAGAGGAGATGGAAGTGGACAAGGACAGCTGAAGTGACGAAGTGCCTGGGCCCAAAGGCACTGATGCCCACGGCCACAGTAAGATACATGCCACTCCCTGCCCTCCCAGGTACCAGCTTTCAGAGGTTGATCCATCATCATTTGTTACAAATATTGTCCAATGTTAAAACTTTCCAGCTACTGCAAAACCCTACGTTTTGGACAGGGAGGAATAAGGAGATGAAAAATCACAAGGTTTTATGACCCCTATCACACACCATGCGTTATCACAACACAAATACATGAGGACCCCATGAGGGAATTAATCTTCTAAGAGATAAAGCTGGTTCTTTCTGATACCTTTCCTATGGGAGGAAATAACAGAAGGCATTTACTACATGCCCCCTTTTCTAATTGCTGCAAATGAAGAATAGCTTGCTTGTGTTGAATAAAAGATGGGTGGATAGGGGATGTCTTCACCAAGTTACACACTGATCGTGAAGAGCCGGTTTTTCATGCTGTTTCCTGGATATGCTGTACTTAGAGTGAGACATATTTGCTCATTTCCTTTACAAAGTACCAAAAAACAAACCCGCCCTGAAATAACTAAAATCTCCAGGAACATCACTGCTCCCAACCCCACACAGCATACAAGCCTCCCAGATGAAACACAAGGGACCAGGGGAGCTCTTTGAAATGCCACCCTCGTGGTCATACCATATGCCCAGAACAGGGCACTAAGGACTTTCCTGGCACTGACCAATTCATTGCATCCTCCCCAAACCTTAGCAAGAGAAACTGACTATATCCCACCTTACAGGCTGGCTCAGATGGTAAAGAATCCACCTGCAACCCAGAAGGCCCTGTGTTCAAATCAATGCAGATTTGGTTCCTGTGTCGGGAAGATCCCCTGGAGAAAGGAATGGCAACCCACTCCAGAATTCTTGCCTGAAGAATTCCATGAACAGAGGAGCCTGGCAGGCTCAAAGAGACTCAGACACGACTGAGGGACTGATCAACTGATCATGCACACGCCTTACAGACAGGGCATGGACAGGGAAGGAAAAGCCACTCGTGGGGGCCAGGAACTGCCCAGGCACTCACAGTGGGTCCTGACGCTCTCTCTCTCATTGAGCAGAATTCCACAGGACACCAGCATCACACAGGCCACTCCATGACCAGAGAGAGTCCAGACAATAACAAGAATCTGCTCCAGTCATCATTCTGAGCCCAGACTGTCTAACCCCACCCAAACTGACCTCTCCCAGCTAACCCAAGTGGTGGGCAGGCTGCTGCTCTGCCAGTTGCTCACACTTCGAGGCTGGCTCTGGTCTGCCCCCTCTGGATCCCCACCAGATCATGGAATCACCCCTTCCTGGCAGCATCTTTTTTGTTGTTCAGTCACTCAGTTGCATCTGACTCTGCAACCCCATGGACTGTAGCATGCCAGGTGGCATCTAACCCCGAGCGAAACCCTACTTCCTCAAGTCCTTCAGGCATTCTGCAAGCTCCCTCCTCCCTGCCACAGTGAGTAATAACCCCACCTCATTCCTCTACAGGGGCCTCCCAGGTGCCTCAGTGGTAAAGAATCTACCTATAATGCAGGAAACACAGGAGACACAGGTTCAATCTCTGGGTCAGGAACTTTCCCTGCAGGAGGAAATGGCAAGCCACTCCAGTATCCTTGCCTGGAAGATTCAATGGACAGAGGAGCATGGTGGGCTACAGTCCACGGAGTCCCAAAGGGTCAGGCATGACTGAGCACTCAGGCATGGATTCCTTTACGGGTGTGTTCTCAGAGCATTGGCTGGAGGGCATTGCCCAGAGCCTAGGAACCTGCCAGAGGTCACACATCTAGCACCTCTCAGAGCTGCTCAACTGGGGTTTGGCCTAGGTAGCAGGCTCCACTGCCCCACATAGGGTCACACCTTTTCCAGCGTGAAATGATGGTGTTTATGGCAACCATTCAGATTTCCTGAGAACACTGCATTTGCTTTACATATTGCAATCACTTGTTTTGTTTTCTTCCCCCAGGTAAAAACGCAGAATCGTGACAGTCACTTGAGAATCCATGGCCCTAAGGATTCCTGGGAGCTATCGCAGGAACATGAAAATGGAGAAGCCAAACCTTAAACACCTCCACCCCATCACCTCTGCCTCCCTCGACCCTCCCCTTGGGGCCCCTGCTCCACTGGCTTTGCCACCACGTCCTGGGGGGGTCGGGCTATAGGGACTCATCCTCCTCTTCTGAGCCTGGCGTCCGGGGCTGCAGCACAGTTTCTGTTCTCAGAGGGCCCTGGGGAGTGGCCAATGGCTCAGCAAGACAGTAGAGCTGGGGGACTCGAAGCTGCATTCAGAGAGCAAGCAGAGTTTTTAATCAGACCAATGAAAACTGTCAAGTTTTCTATTGATGCCTTCCTTTGCTAGTTGCTTTTTTTTTTTCTTAATGTACTAATGTTATTTATTTGGGGTGTCGGGGAGAGGCCCATAGAGATGATGAGGAAGGTCTAACACCCCCAGCCCCCTGCCACCCCCTGGCGAGGACTCCGGAGGGAAAGCTGCATATACAGTGAAAAATCACTGGGGCTTAGAGACTAGCGAGTTTGCACATTTTAAGCGCACACATACACACACACACGAACACACACATACAAGTGGATGCGCCGTCTTCCCCCTGCCACAGAACCCCAGACACCCTGGAAATTGTCTGTGGGGCAGCTATCACCTCTCCCCACAAGGAGACCAGGCTTACTCCTGACCTCATCAAACATTTATCAGGTAGCTCCGCTCCTTGCACGGCCCGGGGGGAGCAGCGAGGTAAATATGCCTTCCCAACCCCTAAGGAGCTTAGAATCTAATTATCTTCTAGAAATCCTTTGGGGATCTGTTAATAAATCAATACGAATGATTTGTAATTAGAATATCAATTATTTGTATGCAAATGTGGCCTTCTGGGTGCTTGGGGACTCGGCCTAAGGATGGAAAAGACTTTCTCCCCCACCTCCCTTCAAATTTTTAATTACATTATTTTATTCATTCATCAAACATGTAATGAGCACCTTTTATGTGCCAGGCACAGAGATGGAGACCATGAATCCATCTCCTCTCTGATTGCTCCCAGTTAGGAATGACAGACCAAAGGGGTTCGGGGTGGCGGGGCGAATTTGCTTATGGGAGCAAAGGGAGAAAAACACTGGTTTCCTTCCTCTGCACCTCCCAACAACCACCCCATTCCCTAAGCAGACAGCCCCTCCTGAGTCCTCTTGCCTGAGCCTGGAAGGCCCACTTCTTTGGATAAGGGTTAGGCCATACAACTGCACCCCTGTTTGCAAAGATGTGGGGTGGCTCTGAGTATGACCCCAACCTCCATCCAGGCCAGTTTGGAAGTGCTCATGAGTTTTAACAAGTCCTATGTATGAGCTGGGCTTCCCTGGTGGGTCAGTGGTAAAGAACCCGCCTGCCAATGCAGGAGACAGGGTTAAATCCCTGGGTCAGGAAGATCCCCTGGAGAAGGAAATGACAACTTACTCTAGTATTCTTGCATGGGAAATCCCATGGACAGAGGAACCTGGTGGGCTACAGTCCATGGGGTTGCAAAAGATTTGGACATGACTTAGCAACTAAACAACACTGTATGAGCTAGTTCTGAAACTTCAACGCCTGGTGACCCTGGATCTTCCTCTCTCTCTCCCTTTCGCCCTGCCTTCCTCCATTCCTTCCTTCTTTCCTCCACTCATCCCTCTACGGATTGCTTCAAGCCTTTGCTAGAAGCTCAAATCAGGGATGGATCATTCATGAAACTCGTGTCTTAGTGGGGAGACTGCTGCTAAGTTGCTTGCTGTGTCCTCTTTTCTTCTGTAACATTTTTAACTTCAACATAATCACACAAAATGTCCAAGATGAAAAATAATCCAACATATACAACCCTATACCATCTTGCTGCTGCTGCTAAGTCACTTCAGTCGTGTCCGACTCTGTGCCACCCCATAGACGGCAGCCCACCAGGCTTCCCTGTCCCTGGGATTCTCCAGGCAAGAACACTGGAGTGGGTTGCCATTTCCTTCTCCAATGCATGAAAGTGAAAAGTGAAAGTGAAGTCACTCAGTCGTGTCCTACTCTTCGTGACCCCATGGACTGCAGCCTACCAGGTTCCTCTGTCCATGGGATTTTCCAGGCAGGAGTACTGGACTGGGATGCCATTGCCTTCTCCGAGTGGGGAGACAGGCCACAGATAAATAAGTGATTGCACGTCCCCAAAGTGCTGGGAAGGAAAAGCCTGACTGACGAGCTGGTGTCCCGGAAGCCTCACGGAACAGCTTTCTAGCCATGTTTTCTTCATACCACCCCCGGCGGTTCCTTTTCACCTGTATACGCCTGTCTCCACGTGTGCCCAGGACTCAGCAAGGTGCCTGACATTCAGCAGGCGGTCAGGAAGCGATCGGATGACAGTGGCAATCTCAGGGGGCCCTGGGAAGACCCCTGCAGGGGCAGGAACAGCCACTGCAGGGGCCGGGGGAAGGGCCCCTGGGATTCTGCGGTCACCCCAACCCTCACCACGACCCCCGCCTCTGAGACATGCACCCCTCCCCTACCTCGTGGTCCCTTTCATCCAGGTCTTCATCCTCCATCCGATTTCTCACTCCTCTTGGGTGAGTGTCTGAACCTCCCTGTGCCTCAGTTTTCTCAGCCTCAAGCCGGAGGAAGTGATGTCACCTATCATCGTTGTGAGAGCACAGAGAAACACACGTGCTTCTCAGGATGGTGCCAGGCACGTGGCACTGGGTTCTCAGAGGCTACGGTTGTTGTTGACATCAATCTGTCCCTCAGTCAGCTTCCAGGGCATCTCTGTGGAAAGCAAACTGATTAAATGCAATGTGATATCCTGGACTGGATCCGGGAAAAGAAAAAGGACATTTGTGGAAAGATTGGTGACATCCAGAAACGGTCTGGAGTTTACAATGATAATGTTCCAATGTTGCCACCGTAGTTGTGTAAAATGATAACATGGGGAAAACTGGGTAAGAAGTAGAAGAAACCCTCTAGTCCACTTGTGTAACTCCTCTGTAAGTCTAAAATGGTTGCAAGATTAAGAGTTTATTTTTAAATAATATTTTATTTTTGTCTTAAATATTTTATTTATTTTTAAGACTTCCTGACTATTGAAATAGTCAGATTGAAAGCAGGAGAAGATGAGATGGTTGCATGGCATCACCAACTCGATAGCCATGAGTCTGAGCAAGTTCCAGGAGTTGGCGATGGATAGGGAAGCCTGGCGTGTTGCAGTCCATGGAGTTGCAAAGAGTCAGACATGACTGAGGGAGTGAACTGACTGAACTGACTATTGGAATGGTTTTGTTTATTTCTTTATTTTGTTTTTTATTGAACTATAGTAGACTTACAATGTTGTGTTACTTTCAGATATACAGAAAAGGGATTCACTTTTATATATATAAGTGTATGTATACATAAATATATTCTTTTTCAGATTCTTTTCCCTCATAGGTTATCCCTGCGTTATACAGTAGGTCTTTATTAGTTATCTATTTTATGTATAGTAATCAATAACCTCATACAGGCAGATGACACCACCCTTATGGCAGAAACTGAAGAATAACTAAAGAGTCTCTTGATGAAAGTGAGAGGAGAGTGAAAAAGTTGGCTTAAAGCTCAACATTCAGAAAACAAAGATCCCATCACTTCATGGCAAATAGAGAAACAGTAGAAACAGTGGCAGACTTTATTTTGGGGGGCTCCAAAATAGCTGCAGATGGTGACTGCAGCCGTGAAATTAAAAGACGCTTACTCCTTGGAAGAAAAGTTATGACCAACCTAAATAGCATATTAAAAAGCAGAGACATTACTTTGCCAACAAAGGTCCGTCTCATCAAGGCTATGGTTTTTCCAGTGGTCATGTATGGATGTGAGAGTTGGACTGTGAAGAAAGCTGAGCGCTGAAGAATTGATACTTTTGAACTGTGGTCTTGAGAGTCCACAAGGGACTCTTGAGAGTCCCTTGGACTGCAAGGAGATCCAACCAGTCCATCCTAAAGGAAATCAGTCCTGAATATTCATTGGAAGGACTGATGCTAAAGCTGAAACTCCAATACTTTGGCTACCTGATGCGAAGAGTTGACTCATTGGAAAAGACCCTGATACTGGGAAAGATTGAAGGTGGGAGAAGAAGGGGATGACAGAGGATGAGATGGTTGGATGGCATCACTGACTCAATGGGCATGAGTTTAAGTAAACTCCTGGAGTTGGTGATGGACAGGGAGGCCTGGCATCCTGCAGTCAATCAAGTTGCAAAGAGGCAGACACGACTGAACAACTGAACTGAACTGAACGTCTATATGTTGGGGCTTCCCTGGTGACTCAATGGTAAAGAATGTGCTTGCCAGTGCAGGAGATTTGGGTTCGATCCTTGAGTCGGAAAGATCCCCTGGGGAAGGAAATAGCAACCCATTCCAGTATTCTTGCCTGGGAAATCCGATGGACAGAGGAACTGGGCAGGCTACAGCCCATGGGGTCAGCAAAAGTTGGACACAATTTAGCAACTAAACAACAACAATGTGTGTATGTTAATCCCAAACTCCTAGTTTATCCCTCCCCCTTTGCCCCTTTGATAACCATACATTTGTTTTCTATGTCTGTGGATCTATTTCTGAAAAACAATACATTTGATACGTATAACTGAATCACTTTGCTGTACACCTGAAACATTGTAAATCAACAATCTTTCAATTTAAAAATAAGTAAACACAATACATTTTAAAAAACAAAAATTAAAAAATGTAACAATGCAAACTAACAGAACACACACACAAAGAACCACTGCCTTTGGTGATGTTACTCATCTGAATAGAATGTCCTCTAGGACAACCAAGGGCATCCAACCATGACAGCTAGACTGCATAGCACTAGAGAAGACCCATCACCCCTGGCCCATCCTGGTACACTTCTCAGTGCCTTGGTCTCCTCATCTGTAAAGTGGGGATAAATGATCCTCTTGACATGGGAGGATTAAACTAGGTAACATAAACAAAGCCCTCGGTGCAGTATATGGCCCTCAGTTATACACTTGATATGATGGAATTAGAGGTCCAAGGGAGATTAAGATCAAAGATGCTATATTGCTGGCTTTGTAGATGAAGGAAGGGGCATGGAGCCAAGGTCCCTGGCCAAGCTCCAGGAGCTAGAAAAGGCAAGGAACCTGCAGACCGTAGAACGCAGATGGATTTTAGTCTCATAAGAGCCAATTTTGGACTTTCAACCTCCAGAACTTTTGTGGGTCATTTGTTATAGCACCATAGGAAATGAAAACATATGCTAATCTACTGCCTGACACAGAGCAGGAGCTAAATAAATGTGAGAAAATATTATAAGTTTCAAAATTTTTACTTATTTTTTGGCTGTGCTGTGTGATGTTGGATCTTAGCTTCCTGACCAGGGATCGAAACCATGCTCCTTGCTTTGGAAGCGTAGCATCTTAACCACTGGATCTCCAGAGAGGTCCCCTGAGAAAGTATTATTCCTTCTTGACTTTCCTCCAGATCAGCCCCAGCAGGCATGTACCCTGGGGCTGTTGCATTTGCTTTCCCTCCACTTGGAGAACTCTTCCTTCTCTTTTCTGTCTGGCGAGATCTTTCTTACTATTTTCCCAAGATTATTCTCTAATACCATATGAGCTTTTAAGTTTTCTTCCAGCCCCCAGAGTAAAGTTCATTGTGTCTTGGTAGCTTTATTTTTTAAATATTTATTTGTTTGTTTGTCTGTGCCAGGTCTTATTTGGCAGCATGCAAGCTCTTAGTTGCTGCATGTAGGATCCTAGTTCCCTGATCAGAGATTGAACCAGGGCTGTCTGCATTGGGAGTGCAGTCTTAGCCATTAGACCATTGGGGAAGTCTCTCTTAGTAGCTTTCTTCTCATCTATTGTAGTGTTTATCACAGATTGTAAAAATTTTGGTGGTTTTTTTTTTTTTTTTTAACTCCCCTTACCAGATGTAAGGTCCTTTGGAGCCAGGGTTAACTCCATCCACTGTGGGATGCTGACGTAGGAGGTCCTTAGGAAATACCACTTGGATGAGTGAATGAATGAGAGAGAGAATGAATGAGTGAGTGAGTGACTGACAGCAGGGAGGATGGGTGGGATTTGGACAACCAGGAGGATTTCTGAAGCAAGATAAAGGGTGAGACACCAGTTCCACAAAGTCACCCATTTTTTTCTTTTTTTTAAATTTTAATTTTTAAAAAATTTATTTTAATTGGAGGCTAATTACTTTACAATATTGTAGTGGTTTTTGCCATACATTGACATGAATCAGCCATGGGTGTACATGTGTTCCCCATCCTGACCCTCCCTCCCACCTCCTTCCCCATCCCACCCCTCAGGGTCATTCCAGTGCACCAGCCCTGAGCACCCTGTCTTATGCGTCAAACCTGGACTGGCGATCTATTTCACATATGATAATATACATGTTTCAATGCTATTCTCTCAAATCATCCCACCCTCACTGTCTCCCTCAGAATCCAAAAGTCTGTTCTTTACATCTATGTCTCTTTTGCTATCTCACATATAGGGTCATCGTTACCATCTTTCTAAATTCCATATATACATGTTAATATACTGTATTGGTGTTTTTCTTTCTGACTTACTTTGCTCTGTATAATAGGCTCCGGTTTCATCCACCTCATTAGAACTGATTCAAATGCATTCTTTTTAATAGCTGAGTAATATTGCATTGTGTATATGTACCACAGCTTTCTTATCCATTCAATGTGGTTCAGCCCCCTGCCTGCATCCTGGTTATTACAGAATTTGCATGCCAGAGAGTAACAATAACTGATTGTGCAGCAGAGAATGCCAATTTAGAAGGTTGAGAATCCAATAAAAATATTTGAAATAGACTTTTAAATTTAAAATAGATTTGGAGTTACAAAAAAGGTGCGAGGAGGGTGGTGATCCTCTGCGAACACTGTCACACACTGACCTTGAAGAGCGATACATCCCAACTTCACAGGGAGAGGGTGATGGGAGCTCCATGTTTAGAATTGTCTTCCCCGCGTGTGCTGCTTCTCTCGTCGGTGTGAATCTGCGTCCTTTGCCTGTAATAAACCATAACCATGAGTATAGCGATTCCATGAGTTCTGTGAGTTCTGTGGTTTTAGGAGCACCACTTCTAATCTGAGTTCCCTGATCAGAGATCGAACCAGGGCCCTCTGCATTGGGAGAGCAAAAAACTGAGGGAGACCCGAGGACTAAGAAGAGGGTCTTGTTCCTCCCGTCTGCTCCCAGTGTCATCTGAGCAGCCACCCTTCACCTTGGCAGCAGCCTGCTGCTTTTGGGGGGGTTAGCCCAGAGGCAGGCTCACTGCATCTCCTCAGGGGCCTGGGCACTGGCCAGTCTGCACCCCTTCCTCAGAAATCTGCTCCCATCTGGGACATCTGTGGTGGTCCAGTGGCTGAGACTCTGAACTCCCAGTGCGGGGGGGCGGGGCTGGGTTCAATCCCTGGCCAGGCAACTAGATCCCACATGCAGCATTTAAGATTTCATGTGCTACAACTAAGACCCAGCATGGCCAAATAAGTAACTATTAAAAAAGAGGAAGAAGAATTCTGCTCCTACCTGAATGAAGTACCTCTTCTGAGTTCCTGGGTCCTAATGACCCAATATCTTGCCTGTGTCTCCTGGCTCCCCTGCTCCCCTACCCACAAGACACCTTAGTGTCTTCATCTTCTTGCTTTTACTGTTCCCCATTAACCATTTCTTCATGCTAAGTTATCTTTGTCAAAATAACTGGTGTAACTTTTGCTTTCCTGGCTGGACCTGGACTGGTAGAAGACTTTGTACCAAGAGTGGTCCCAGGAGATGGACTCTCAAAGACAGGATGCAGAGTCTGACTAGTCCATATCCTCATGCCTGACTGAGGTGTCCACAGGGCATGGAATAGAGGCAGAGGTGTGCTGGGCTCAGACTAGCTCTCAGGAGCCAATGGTGCACTCTTCTTTTAATTCTGTGTTCAGCAATGACCTCTGGGTCACTTAAAATTAGTTATGGTGTGAGTGTTTGCACCACAGAAATCTACAAAAACTATAGCTCAGAGTTACTTTTACCGCAGAGAGTCAGTTTAGCATTGAGCACCGGTTACAAGTAATCTACAAGTATATGCAGTGGCAGCCCTATTACTTGCCTTCGCACCATGAGGGTGACTAGCACCCACAACCATAAGGGCCCAGGAGAGTCCTGTGGCCACTGCCCTGATGTCGCAGTGATGATCCCGGGACTGTGGGTAGTAGCTGTGTCTGAGTTCCCTGGAGCTATTATGGAAAGAAAATGACAAGCTCTCTAAACATTCAGTTAAGTCCCAGTGGGGAAGCCAGAGGGATTCCATGGAGCCCTAAAATAATCCTTTCTTTCTTGCAGCTATAGGTTTTTGACCTTGCTGAAAACCATACCCCAAATTGGTTCTTCCCAGGTGGCACAAGTGTTAAAGAACCTGCCTGCCAACCCAGGAGATATAAGAGACTCATGTTTGATCCGTAGGTTGGGAAGATCCCCTGGAGGAAGGCATGGCAACCCACTCCAGTATTCTTGCCTGGAGTATCCTATGGACAGAGGAGCCTGGCAGGCTACAGTCCATGGGTCGCAAAGAGCTGGACACAATTGAAGTGACTTAGCATGCACACTTACCCCAAGCTTAATTGGTTAGGTTGCAGAATTACATCATAAAGAGAATCCATTGATTTTCCAGAATCTCAAGACGTCCATTCAGATGTTTATCTGGCTGAGAGACGACCAGAAGCACAGATGTACACTGACCCGTCGGTAGTGGGCAGCTAGGAACAGATACAGCAGAATCGAATTTCATGAGAAGGAGGTGTGGGAAGGGGTTATGGGGATGCCTCCTGGGATGGGCACAATGTGAAGGTGTTCACAATGTCCCTTGTGAATGCCCACCAAGGGCATCAGTGACTCAGTAATAATCCAGTGGACAGGGTGACTCATTCTGGGCCCCTCAGCCATTGCTTACTTGCTGAGTTTATTTTAAAGTGCCCGTGGAGGCAGGTGTAGAAGTTCTGCATGGGCCCAAGAACATGGACTTACCCCCATCAAGATGACCTGGCCACTGCCACTGCCTAAAGTGACAACAGTGGAGACCAGCACCAAAACCCCTCAATGGGGTGGGGCGTGGCTGGAACCGATGTTAGAGACCTGCCTGTGTGATCCTTCGTTGTGTGAAGGCACTGAGCAACCAGGGAAGCCCAATAGAACGTAGAGGCTTAAAAAAATAACTGAAATGAAAAACTCCTGGAATAGGTTTATCTGCAGCCTCAGGAACAATTATGGACTGAAAGATCTGAAGACATACCCACAATATGGGATACAGAGATGAGAGATGAAGCCCTGACAGAGAGGCAAGGAGACAGGGAGAATGGTGTGAGAAGGTCTAATGAATGGGTTTTATTTGTAACTCACTACAGCTTTATGTATTGGTATGTTGTTAATAAACACAATGAAACAAAATTTTCATGAAAATATATAATACACTCTGATATTTTCTGTTCATTTTCTCTCTCAGTGCTGGTAACAACCTACTGAATTGATTTTATAAGTCACCTTTGGGAAACAACCTACAGCTTGAAAAACCTAGGTTGAATAAACTACTAGTCAGATATCTAGGAGAAAAGAGTGAGGATGGAGCTAAGGTAACATTTAAAAGAGATAACTCCTAGGACTTCTCTGATGATCCAGTGGCTAAGACTCCATGGGAGCAGGGGACCTGGGTTTGATCCCTGGTCAGGGAAGTAGATTCCACATGTGTGCTGTAACTAAGCCCCAGTGCAGCCAAATAAATAAATTTTCTTTTTTAATAAAGAGAGGGTGTTATTTATTGGGTATGGAGTTGCAATATGAAAGAGTTCTGGAGATGGATAGTGGTCATGGTTGCACAACAGTGTAAGTGTATTAAATATTATTGAACTGCACACTTAAAATGACTATGATGGTAAATCACATGTGTATTTTACAACAATTTTTAAAAATTTTTAAATGCTGAGAATTTTCCAGAATGATGAAAGATTCCAGTCAACAAATTCAGAAACTCTTGAGTATTCAAACAGGATGAATGCTAGAGACTGAGCATTTGTATCCTCCCCAAAATTCAGATGCCAAAATCCAGTTCCTGAATGACAGTGTTAGGAGATGAGGTCTTTGGGGGTGATAAGGTCACATGTGGGGAAATCTCACAAACAGGATTAGTGCCCTTATAAAAATGACTCCAGGGAGCAAGAAAACAGCTGACTATGAAGCAGAAAGTGGGCTCTCGCCTGGCACAGAATGTGCTGGTGCTTCAGCCTTGAAATTTCAGGTCCCAGAACTGTGAGAAATAAATGTTATCTAAGCCATCCAGTCTATACGGTATTTTGCTAAAGCAGCTTGAATGAGCTAAGACAAATAAATTAGAAGATACGTTGCGATAAAACTGCAGAACCCCAGGACAATGGGAAGAAACAGAACATTTCTGAAGGAATGATGGGGCGATTGTCATCTGAAACCTCAGCAGTAACAATGGGAGCTGGAAGTCAGTGGTGGCATCCAACAGCTCTCAGAGAAAACCATGGTCCCTCTAGTAAACCAGCCAAAATATCTTGCAAAAACAGGAGAAAAATAAAGTCAATTTTAGAACAAAATCCAACAGCATTTGCTCCAACAAACTTCCTGAAACAGAATTTAAAGATTTAGGCTTGAGGAAAGTGATCCTGATTGTAAATTCTGAGATGCAGGAAGAAAAGATGAGCAAAGAAATTGGTAACTGTGTGGTTGAGTCTAAATCAATATTGACTGTATAAAATAAGTTACTAATGGCTCACAGGGTGAAAAAGTAAAAGATTAAACTTAAAATATAGTATAATTAAGGCATATAATTTAGAGGATGGGCTATTAAAGTACATTTAAGTCCTTTTATTTTCAGGGAGCCAAGTAAAGAGTAATCATTGAAACAGCGTAGAGTATATAAGAGGAGGAAAAGTGGAATGAGGAAAAAATTAGCTCTAAAAATGCAAAAAGGAAAGGAAAAAGAAAAAAACAAATGTGACCAACAGAAGGCACAAAATAAGATGGTAGAAATATATCCATTTATATCATAAATATAATAAGTATAAATGGACCAAATGCTGTAGTTAAAAGACAAAGATTATCTTTAAAAAACAACCCTTTTTTTAAAATTATGAAAAATTTCAAATTGGAAAGTGCGAAGAACAGTACAAAGAATACCTATATGTCTGTCATGTAGAGTCAATGTTAGCTATTTGCTATTTTCACTTATATATGAAAAGGAAAATATTAATAACACATATTTCAGGTAGTATACACTGCATAAGGAAGTAAAGTTTAAATGTCAATAATGAGATAATGAGGTAGAGTGTTCACTTTAAAACCAAACAGATATAGGTTTTCAGTAATTTTTAAAAGTGTATCTGTTTGTGTGGGTGGTTATTTATTCAAAGGCTGTCTCATCTATGGCCTCTAGTGAGAAGTAGGAACCAGGTCAATTTTTCTGATCATTGTATTTCTAAATATTTGTTGCATTTAGCAGTACAGGATTCAGCACAGTGCTTGTTACATAGTAAACATTTAAAGTAGAGTAGCTTTTATTTATTATAATCAATGCTGTTGTTATGTGAAGCGTTCAGCAGAGTGGCACAAAATAAGAAAGCAATAATTGGTAGCTTACTAAATTTATATTTATTGCTTACTACACGTCACCGTGTCTAACACACATCATTCACTCACAAACATCATGTTGATAATAAGAATAAATCGTACTTTCATTATTATTCAAAATCTCTAAGTGCTTGGCACATTAGCAAGGAGAAGTGGAAGTTCATTTTTATTAATTATTGACTAAAGCACTTAACACAAAGTCTGCCTCCCATGCGCCCTGCCTAAATAAATAATCTTCAGGATGATGGTCCTCAATTCTGGGTGTCCCGGGCCCGCCCCTCCCCCAGACTTGCGCGACGCCCCGCCCCCTGGCTCCCGGCAGCCCCGCCCCCACGGCCACCGCCGCGCCTGCGCACTGCGCGGCAGGGGCTCGCGCGCTCTGCTCCCCGCCGTTCCCGAGCGCGCGCCGGGTTAAGGCGGCCGGCCTGCTGCGTGTGTGCGTGCGTGCGTCGGCGCGTCCGTGCGTGCGTGCGTGTCGTACGCTCGCTGGGCACCGCGGCCTCACCCTCGCCCTCCGCCCCTGCGCCTGCACCGCGTAGGCCGTCCCCCCCCCCGCGCGCAACCCATAGGCGACCCCCGCCCGCGCCCCGGCAGGCCCCCCCTTTCCAAATTTAAAGGGGGCGCAGCATTCACGCGTCCCGCCCCAGGTGACCTCTCAGGGGTCTCCCCGCCCGAGCTGCCCCGCCACCGAGGAACATGGCGAAGGTGGAGCAGGTCCTGAGCCTCGAGCCGCAGCACGAGCTCAAATTCCGAGGTAAGCCCGGAGGCCCGCCATCTTCGGCCGCAGGCCGGGCCCGCCGCCCCGCGCTCCGGAGGGCCCGGCGGCGCGGTGGTGACGTCGGCCCCCCGGCCGCGGCCCCCGCCCCGCCCCCGCCCGACGGCGAGTCCGCCTGCGCCCCCTCCCCGGCCCCGAGGGTCGGGTGCGGGAGTCCAGGGCCTGCTCCTCCACAGCCTCCCGCGTCTCGCCCTCCAGACACTCGCACAGTTGCCGTTGTGACCCTTCCTGTCCGGTCTGCGGCCTCCGCCCAGAGTGTGGGCCCCGGCGACCGCCTGTCCCCGGAAGGCTCAGGTCGTAGGTCAGAGGTCGCCTCCCCGGGAGGCCCGCGCCGACCCGTCACCCCGCCCGGGACACCTGCGGTCGCCCCTGTAGCATCACTCCTGGCAGCTCGGCAACTTAGCCCGGCGTGCGAGGACCACTTTACGCACTTGAGTACTGTGTCTCCTCCACTTTGGGAGGGAAGCTCCATGAGGACAGGACCTGGTCACTTCTCCGCTTTATCCCCCGCACATCTTAGGGCCCTGATAAGCACTTGTTGAGTAAGTGAATGATAGAAACCTCCTCAGAAGTTTCAACGGGACGGGACCCAACTTTCCTACTCCTGCCTTTCTTGTGCCTGTGGCTCACACCTGTGCAGCCGTGGGTTGGGGGAGGGCTGTCAAATCTTCCCCCTCCCCACCTAGAAGAGCCTGGAACTGGAGTCCGAGGAAGCACAAGGGGCCACCTATATGTTTGTGGTGAGCCCAAGCCCTTTGTCATGTGTGCCTTCATCTTTAGTTATTATTCCCTACTTTCTCCACCAAAACACAGTGCTAGGGGACAAGAAGGTCTTCATCTGATTTGACCATTCCTTCTTTCCAAATGTACTGAGACTGTGTAGCAGACATTTGATTGGCACTTGAGAGGGATGAGTGGACAAGACAGACAAGACCCTTGCTTTCTTAAAGATCAGCTTCTAGTGAAGGTTGGCAAGCCTGTACTCCACAGTATTTCAGGGTGGACTAACACAGGCTGGCATGATGCAAACATGGTTTCCATTGAACAGCCAGGTCACTGCAGCGTCACCAACACTTGGCCCAGAGTAGCTCCTCAGTAGATGTTTGCGGCATTTCGATGCCTGCTGGCTATACACACCGCACTTTAAGGCAGGAGGTAGTGTGGTAATTTACCCAGAGCCACCCAGTTGGCAAATAGCACATTGGAACCCAGATTCCAGAGCTCACGCTCTTTTAACAGCATTCTTCCACTGTGGTGGCTGTCCTTTTGCCTCCCAGGTTAACAATCTCAGGTTGTCACATTTGGAAGTGATTCCAGATGTATAAACAGTGGAAGGTTTTCCAGTTCAAACAAACACAGACCACAAAACCGTGACGTGGATTATAATTCCATGGCAGTACTTTAAGGTCAGGCCTTCTAGAAGAGCCAGGCTGAGAGAGGAATCTGGTAACTCAAGTGAATGTGGAAGGTGATGGTTTCCACTTGAATTGTCTGAAATTTTCTACCCTGGAAGCCTGGCTTAACTCCTCCCAGAAGTTGCCACGTCCATTCTTTGAGTCTACAGGTATTTACCCATTGCCTACTCCATGTGACAGGTAACAGGAAAAGATGAGTCACATCACATAGATGCCCCCATTCTCCCTCAACTCCCCACCCCAGAACTTAGATCTTGGGAAGATAGCTTGACAACAGAATCAGCCAGAACAGTGCCGTGATACAGGGCAATCCAGATTCCTCCAACATCAACATCCAAAGAAGGTATCATTTGACCTGAGTTCAAAGATCAGATGGAAGTGGGTGAAAGGGAGAAAGCAGTGGGAGTGTGTCAGTTGGAGGAAACTGCAGGTACAGAGGCACAAAGGCTGAGACCATTGGGCTCCTTTGGGATGCCATTAGTATATCTGAATGACTAGGGCACAGAGCCTTTGTTGGGGTCACGAGGCAACAGAGTCTGTGAGGCTGGCTGGTTGACAGGAGTCCTGTCTTCCAAGGCCTTTGTGAACAGACACAGCCTGTGTCCAAGTGCAGATTGTGTTGTGTCTCCTCAGCTAGTTCTCCCTGATTAACCCCACCTCTCCCTGCAGCCTTAACCCGACTCTAGCACATACACTCTCCTCAGTTCTTGTTCCAGTTCTTTTACTTAGTGATGTTTGAGCTTAGGCTGACCACTTTGCTCGCCAAAACCTGGGATTACTCTTTTCCCCGTGGGAGTGGTGCTCATATCTATCTTGCTTCCTGTAGAAAGTTTGGTTGAGATTATGGTTGTTCAGCTGCTTCGTAAATGTGCAGTATTGTACAGATATTGGTTGTATTTTACACAACTAGTTTCATCATTTCAATTTCTTTACCTGAACAGTGTGGCAAAGAGGAGTGATCTCTCAGCCTAGGGTTGGCCAGAGTAATGATGGCCAAAGTCGCTGGATATGTTTGCTGGGGAAGTGATCCAGGAAAGTCCTGGTATCAGATTGTTGAGGGCTGTTGCTTGTGGCTTCAGAAGGGGCATATGCAGTCTTGAATAAACCACTTTCGTGATTTGTTTGTGGGTTTGTTTTACACTAAGCACTAAAATCATGAAATGAGGTTCAATACCCTGTTTTGCTGTATAGAGAGCATTCATTTCAGGATGAGAACTGGCTCATTTAACTAGTATCTTCCAGATTACTTGGAATGATGATTCTGACTTCGGACAGTTCACTTAGATGAATCAAACTTGTAAGCTAACTTTACATAAGAAGATATAATTTAAATGTCTGTCATCTAGAGGAAAAAAACTAGTTATCTTTTAAGCGTAGCCTAAGATGGTATAGTGGAGAAGGTGATGGCACCCCACTCCAGTACTCTTGCCTGGAAAATCCCATGGATGGAGGAGCCTGGTAGGCTGCAGTCCTTGGGGTCACTAGGAGTCAGACATGACTGGGCGACTTCATTTTCACTTTCATGCATTGGAGAAGGAAATGGCAACCCACTCCAGTGTTCTTGCCTGGAGAATCCCAGGGACCGGGGAGCCTGGTGGGCTGCCGTCTATGGGGTGGCACAGAGTCGGACACGACTGAAGTGACTTAGCAGCAGCAGCAAGATGGTATAGGGTTGTATATGTTGGATTATTTTTCATCTTGGACATTTTGTGTGATTATGTTGAAGTTAAAAATGTTACAGAAGAAAAGAGGACACAGCCTTACAGGACCTTGTTCAGTCTTAAAGAAAGTGCTGAGCTGCATTGTGGTTAAGTGTCAGAAGGAGAAGGCCTCCTGGCCTCCCAAAAGAAGCACGATGCCGTGATACTTGCCATGGTGGAATAGTAGGATCTCTTTGGATCGGAGTCACCCTTCTGAAAGAGTTAAAGGCTTTTAAAACCTGTGAAAAGTGTGCTTTGCATTGTTATTCTTTTCTGTTGTTGTTCTTTCAAGGCCAAATCCTTTACTTTCTCTCTCTGAGGTTCCAGTTGTTGCCCAGCTCAATGAGAGTTTTCTGAAAGAGTCAACTTTTACAGCATTTCATATCTCTTTTCTTTCTCCTCTCCCTCCCCTTCCATTGATTCATCCATAGTTACGTAGTATGTTGTATATTTTCTTGGTAATTGCCCAGGACTCTTCCTCTTTCTTCATACGCTAGTGTCCTCCTCCATCTCATGTTACTGTCACATGAGAATGGTCTGTTGACTGTCCTCAGGAGCTGGTTAGTTAAGGTTTAAATCCACTGTGGACCCATTTACCTTTGCTTGATTCTGCAACTGAACCAGTGACCTTCAGGAAGCCTCAGGTGGTCCTGTTGGTCAGTATGGGTAACAGGTGGGGTAGCACCGCTGGATTGCTGTGGTTGATTACCACTTTGCAGAGGAAAGAAGAGCTTGGGCCAGTGGGTTAGGGACCTCTCTTTGTCTGAGGAAAGTGCTTAGAATCTTTGGTTCACCCTCTTTAGTTAACTTGTAGCTGAAGATTGTTTAGGAAGCTAAAAAATAGAAAACCTTGTAGATATAGTCTTTTCTATGCAGTAATTATCTTTCAGATGCTAATTACAGCATTAATTCTTTAGTTTTAGCATAGCCCTGATTTCCTTAACATTTCATGATCACATAGAGCAGACTGTGTTTTACAGCACAACAAAATGTCAGCAGTGTGCTTAAGATTCTTTATGGTTGTGGTTTAAATCCATCCTGAATAGATTATGTTCGTTTATTTAATTATTAACCAGCTTGCTCATCAGAAGCAAGTGGCATTAAACTTACCAACCTTTAGTCAAACTTAAGTCTTCATAGATTGTGTTATTAACTCCTAAATTTTTGTTCCTGGGAGAAAAATGTGAACTAGACGTTAACTTATTTTTACTCACTTATTCTTTTCTTTACAGTTAACTCCTTGAGGAAAAAAATGGATAGTTCTTGGCTGTGTGCTTATATTTGGAAAATGGTGATAGTTCCTTGTTGTGTGCGCTTGTAATGTGAACATGATTATCTTGATAATTACCTGGTAGGTCTGCATGCAAGTGTAGATTTGTTAAAATAATTAGTCTGAATTGATGCTTATTAAAGAAATGAACTCTTAAACATTATTAACTATCTTTTATTTATTAAAATTATATAGCATCTTTCCTTCCAGTGCTGAAGGCAAAATATGAGAACTTTGACCCAGCAATATTACCACTAAATAGCTGAAAATTAGGGGAGGAATCAGGGGAATAAACTATATTGGTTATGCTCACACATGGCCCTTAGGCTTGATTTTTAGAACCTGAAACTTAGTTTTTACATAAGGCATTATTTCTGAGATTGCTTCATAGATCTCCCATTTGTATTTGAAGAATTTGCCGTCTGAAGGATGACCATGATTTGAAACAAATGAGCACAGCTTTCAGCACAGGAAAGACAAACAGAAAGAGTGCTGAGTTCCATTAGTCAAGACAAGGTTGCCATCGAATGTCTTTAGTAAAATAAAAGCCTTCTGCACAGTTATCTTGCACTGGGATTGTGTTAGAAACAAAGTTGTGTTATGGTTTGTAGGCTTGTGCCCTTGTTTTCTGTCATTTTAGGCCCCTATCAGGCTGTCATCGGCATAGCATATCCAGGATTGCTTTGGCCCTCGCCTGCTGGATGGGCTCATTCTTTGAAGTTTTTACCTGACAGACTTAGGCTGTTGCCTTTCCAAAAACATGAGTTGTTTAGAGCTTCATTATGCAAGCAAAATTACTGAACTCAACAGTCAATTTAAGATTATTTTTTTAAATGCCAGTGTGTCAAAATAGTATCTGTAGAATATCTGTTTTTCAAAATGTTAAACTGTTGTTTTAACAAAAGCTGTTGATGTCTAGAAACAGTGCCTTAATGTGCTTTTGGATCCCCCCTCTCCCCCCACCGGTCCCCCTGCCCCTGGCGTGGGGGAAAAAAAAAATCCTTGAGAAAATGGCATCATCCCATGGGGAAAATCTTGTAGTGCTTTCTTTTAATAATATTTTAGCATTGATGGCACAAAACTCTAAAGGTACAGAAATACTTTCCTAGAGGTTTCCTTCATCCCTTCAGAAGGGTCATTGTTACTTTCTGACGAGTAGTTTAGCATTTCTTTTCACCTGTCAAGTAGTGTGTTCAGTCAGGCTTCTTCTGGGTGTGTGTGTGTGTGTTTGTGCCTGCGCGTTTGTGTGCAGGCCCGTATGGGCACACCTTCACACAGATAACTGACGTGCTTGAATTAATATACAGTTGGCATTTCAATGAGGTCCTTCAGCCCTAACCTGTCTGGGAGGGGGTTGGGGAAATATATGCTTTGGAGGAGAGTGAGGTTGAGACTGTTGTGTTTTTTGGATTGTGCTATTTGTGTGTTAGTCGCTCAGTCGTTTCTGACTCTTTGTCCGACCCCATGGACTGTTGCCCACCAGGCTCCTCCTGTCCATGGAGTTCTCCAGGCAAGAATACTGCAGTGGGTAGCAGTTCCCTTCTCCAAGGGAACTTTCCCACTCAGGGTTCGAACCCAGGTCTCCTGCATTGCAGGCCGATTCTTTGCCATCTGAACCACTTTAAGACAGTATAATGGCCCCCTGGGCCATTTATCTAGGTTTGAGTTGCTTATAACCTTTAGGAACCAAGTTCCTTGGGCTGTCTTTAAAGGATGCTCAGAGAGTGGAGAGGAGCAGAAAACTGGCTGAGCTCAGAACAGAGGGCCTATTTGTAAGGGGCTAAGTGCTAGACTGACACCACCACTCCCCTGCAGTTACTTGGGTCTGGAATTTAAAGCAGTTGCCGTAGTGATGCTTCCACCCGTTATGCAATATGAAAGGAAAGGGAAGAGAAGAATGAATGTTTCTAGAAGAGAAACGCTTGATTTCCGGAAGGTGGTCCACAAAGCCTGGGGACAATGATAAAGGGTTTAGGTTCTTCATCTTGTTGTTTAATCTGTAGCACAGTTCTGTGATATGAGTTACTCAGTGGTCAGGAGGCCTGCCCCTGGATGGGGCCACTGGGTAAAAAGTGGTGCAGAGATTTAGCCCAGGTGTGTAGCAGCAAAGCCCATTTCTTTCACATCATCTCTGGAAGGAAGTCATGAACAGGGTTTTGTTTTGTGGGGGAGGGAGACAGAGAATTTTTAACCGTTATGGATGTCTTAGTAGCTGTCAGGATAATTTCTTAAGAATATTAGCTAATTAAGAGTTACTATTTGTGGAATTTTTAGGAGGGATTTCTTACTTCTTTTAAAAAGTCTTACAGATGACTCCAAAGCATTCTTTGATTTACCTTGTGAATTTTCTTTTTTTTCTTTTTTGTAACAGAAACTGTTGGTGTTTAATGATTCTGTATGTTTAGAACACACTAACTTTCAAGTAATCTGCAAATCTCCTCTGGAGTCTTTGGAAGATAGGATGAAACTTGTGTGAGGTAGAGATATCACAGGTTTTTGAAGATATGTGAAGTGGGAATTTAGAGTTCAAAAGGGTGTTTATTAGGAACAGGAATGTCACTGGAGGGGGATGTGGCAACCCACTCTGGTATTCTTGCCTGGGAAATCCCATGGACAAAGGAGCTTGGCAGGCTGCAGTCCACGGAGTTGCAAAAGAGTCGGACACAACTTAGTGACTAAACAACAACATGAAAGATTTATGTTTTACTATACTATAATAATATATATGATATTATGCACATAATAAAAAAAAGATAAGAATATCTGAAATGTGACCTTCATCGGTGCTACCGTAAAGCTTACAGGTGGGGCTAAGATGACTAGTGATTTCTCAAACGCTGCAAGAGACTGACTCACGTGAATATTAGAAGGTGCTCTTCCATTCTGTAGGGGGTGTACTTTGGGAAGTCTTCCTTCCTTGAATGATGACAGCCACTCATAGGAATCATGAGATGTGCAGGGGTGTGGTGATGGTGTGCATAGTAGACGATTGTCCACTTGGGAATGTTTGGAGTTTCTTCTTTTTCCACAGCTCAGGCTTTGAGGTGTTCTTCACGGACAGAGGGGCCCCTCTTGTCTGATGGAATATAATGTGGTTGTGATTCAGGGTTGGTCTGGTTGCCACATCCCAAAAGCTTCTGTGGGCCAGGCCCTGGGGTGGGGGCTGGGGAGGCGTCCTGGCCCTAAAGTGTCCAGCCTCCTATAAGTAAGTGCTCATTTATTCTTAAAACAGGACTAGGAAGTAGATAGTTATGATTCTCAGGTTTGTAACCTGAATTAGACGTGGATTTGAACCAAGATCTGTCTGACTGCAGAGCCCCTGTTCTTTATCATTACATTGACTATGTTGCTCCTCTTAAAAAGTTAGTGGGAGTGTGACTCAGGGGGAAGGCCCAGGACTTTATCTTATTTATTATGTTGTTAGGAAGACGAAAGGAGGACTGGAAATAGGACACGGGGAATTGAGAAAGAGCACTGAAAGACAAATGAAATATAAAAATGAAGGTAAAGTGCTTAATTGTCATTGTAATCTAGTATTGGCTTCCTTGTCACTGCTTCCATGAAGTGCATTGTTGTTCTAGAGTGTTAGTGACTGATTAAAAAAAAATAATGGTACTAATTCTGTTTCCCCTAAGAACTTTTCATCCTAATTCAGTGACTTCTGATTGTGTCATTTTTGTATTAATGTTGAAAATTATGTGCTGATATTATCCTATACCTTCCCTTCTACCATCACTCCTCACGTGTCCTCTGTTGCCTCAGTGCTTGTCATCACAAACAATGCAGGCTGATTGGGTACTGTTTGCCTTTTAGTTACATCAGTCAACATTTATAGTATAATGGGGGAAAGGGAAAGAAAGGAAGGGTACCTGGGTCAGTTTTCTGTGCTTCTGCACAGTCTGAGCACTCTCCAGCCTTCAGAGTCCTAAATGTTCCAAGCCCCATCACCAGCACTTCAGATCTAGGAAAACAGCCAGGATTATCATCCTCTGCGTTTCAGAGATGAGAGGAACTGGACTGGCACTTGGTGGAATGCAGAACTTGCACCTCTGGCTTTCAGCCCCTGAAGCCTGTATGCTTTGTATTACAAAGGGCGGCTTGTGTTCCTGCCCTCCCTGTCACCCCCCGCCCAGCTTTGACCCCCTTTCCTGTTGGATGAGGAAGCTAGACCCCAAGGCCCCTTGGAGTTCCTTCCAGCTCCAGTCTGAGAACATGCTATTAAAATTTGTTTTAGTTGAAGAAGAAAGATGGAAAGCCCCCTGAGGGCAGAAACTGGGGTTTGTATGTCTCTTAGTACCGACCAGTGCTTTGCACTAGTGGGCTGTCAGATCTTTAATTAATGAGCCCTCTTGTTCTGTTGAAAAGCTCACTGTATTCTAGTAACTTGTCCTGAGTATTCTTGGGTATTCTTATCCAGCTCCAGCGTTTTCTGCATCACCTCAAACTGTGCAAACCGGGCACCACGTGCATGTTTATGGCACCTGCTCCTCGTGCCTCACTTACGACGGCTTCCATGCTGTAGACTGCAGGCCCCTGTAGGTTTTGTTTCTGTAGTTTTCCCCAGTGGTAACTATGGGATATGTTCTTGTCTTCTGCTGTTTAATAGTAACCCCAAAGAAGGGATACAGTCCTGGACTAGGTCATCTTTTCAGTGTTTGGCTTGACCATTTGAAATAGATGCATACATAAAGAATAAAAAGAAGGATTTGCTGAAAAACCAAAGGTGTTTGTCCTTGTGGAGGCTTATTTGAATTCTCATTCTCTTGGTTGAATTGATTTGTTGGCATATTAATGTATCTTGATGGACTGCTCTGAAAATCCAAATTTGTGCTTTTTGACCTTTTAAAAGTCAGACACTGCTTTACTAATTGAACGAAGCAAAGTCCTGAATCACTCCTTGGAGAATCCAGTCATTCAGAACTTCTCATGTAGTTTGGGCGCAGGAGGGTGACAGTTTACAGTGCCTGCCTGGTTAACCTCTCATCTTGCCCAGAGAATGACAGAAGTGAAAAAGATGTGAGAGGTCATCTGGAGCAGTCCAGAGAAAACTCAGTCAGTTTACCCAGGTCTCTCTATTTTATTTAAAAAAAAAAAAAATTTTTTTTTAATGAGTTGCCTTCGGTGCCCTTCATAAGTAAGTTTTTTTTATTTTATTTTTCTTTTACATGCCTAACTCTAGGCATACATACCCAGCTTTGGCAGTTAGTCTTCTTCAGTAAATATCTGACTGTTTCCCTGTCCACTTTCAGACAAGAGTTAACTGCGTTCTCAGGTCCGCAGGTGAGCTTGCTCTCCTCGTTCCTTCCTTCCAGAGGGAGCGTATATGCTAGCAAGCGTCACTCCTGAGCCATCACCTGGGAACTTCACTGACTCGTTACTACATCTGTTATTTTATGTTATTATTTACCTCACATGTACAGTACTCTCTGGAGCATTTGGCATCTGTGACGGCGTGGGACCCGATGCTCTTCGCTTCACCTCCTCCCACACCACCTTTCAGCTGTCTTCCCCTCCTTTGACCGTTTCTGCCTGCTCCTTAAGGAGCCCTGAGGATGGTGCTGAGGGGCACAGATTTCCCTTCCCCGGCTCTTGTTCCTCTTCACTCCTTCTCTCAGCCCCCGCCCAGTCTCCCTGTCTCTTCCGCCAGTTCCCGTGGCTTCTTCCAGCATTTACAATGATCCTAGGACTGACCCAAGCTCAGATGTGGGCTGCAGGCACTTTACGTGCCACATGCCCCCAAATGTCTTCTTCCCCACTCCTTTTTCCTTTTTTCTTTGGACCTCCTTTTCTGACACATACCTCCTTGAATGGTGTCCACATGCACACAGTTGAGCAGCTCACACTCTGAAAGCCCCGTATTCAGGTCTGTCCTTTCTTTCTTGTCCCCTCCGGGACTGCCTTCTTTTCCCGTGGATGACTGTAATTGTTTCTTACCTGGTCTTCCTGTCCCAGTGCTTATGCTTGTCTCTGTACTGATGGCACTTGCAGATGGGCCAATCTCAGCTTCTCTCTTTTCTTAAAACTCTTAAATTTTTGTATGCCCATTGCCAAAAGAATAAAATTTGCATTCTCTAACGACACCTGGGAAGCCGTTTGTGCCCTCGATCTCCCCGGCGTCAGCTGCCTCGTGCTTGCGCTCTGGCCTCGGTTCCCCCAGTCCCAGAGCTCCTGCGGTCACCTCTCCTCCTGCCCCACTGCTCCCTCCTCCGCGTCTTTGCCGTCATTTTCCTGACACTGTCCACACACACCATGCCTGTGCCCCTGCACTTGGCACAGTCAGCTGTGTTTGGTGACTTGCTCTCCTTCCCCACCAACCAGCAATGCCTTTGCCCTTTTGGATGGTTTTCTTTACCCCTGATCCCAGTGCTCAGCATGGTGCACGGCACTTGGCACGTTCCAGGGAGTCAGTCTCCAGGTCTGAGAGTTGTCGAGAAAGGTAAAGAGGGGAAAAAAAAGGACAGCTTTCTGTGGAAAGGGATGGTGGAACCCATCAACAAGGCCTGCTGTGTGCAGCTGACATTCAGTATTAAGATATTCTACCTAGGGTTGGTCACTTCTACAAATGTATGTTTCCACCCTCCTCCCTTCCTGTTTCAGAGACTCAGCACCACCTCTCACGTAGTGTGCTTTGCTCCATTCCTTTTCCATCCCTGTGGTGTCTTGCTCCATTAGTCAGCCTGCTTCTGGTGCCTCAGATTTCTGTTCTACTTGATGCTTTCCCAGGGCCTACAAACATGCTTAAGTTTCCCCTTCCTGAAAAGAAACTACCTTCCTCCAGATCTTCCCCCACTTAAGCAAATGCCCAGGCTTACATCACAACTAAATTTTTGGAAGCAGTGAATCTCAGTGAGTGGTTTACATCTAGTTTCCTTTCAGTTCTCATACCTTATGTTCCACTGAAGCCCTTCTCAATTCACCCATTTTCTATTTGCGACTTTCGCCTTTGACTTTTCTGGTGAACTCCCTAGTCCTTGATCATGGTTACTGGATGTTGACATTTCCCAAGTTTCTGTTCTCCATCTTCTCCATTTAAGCATTCTTTGTATGTTACCGCATTCACAGTCCTTTCAACTCTCAGTGCTACACAGAAACTTTGAAATCTGTACCTTCAAGCATATCTTGGTCTCAAGGCTTTCTGCAGCTGGACATTCCTACCTGTTGGTTGTCATGAAAGTACATCAGGACTCGCTGTATTCCACACTGCGTTCCTGACTTACGCTCTCAAATGTGCCTTCCCTGTCTTGGGAATGGCCCCTGAACCTACGTGGGTATGACAGGAATCCTAAACCAGTCTTTGTCCCCTCTTCCCATCCCACTCACATCTCGTCAGTCACTGTCATCAGCAGTGTCTCCTCTACCCCTTTGCTTCCGCTTCTCCCCACTGCCATATCCTGAGTGTAGGATTATTGCCCCGTGTGCCCCTCTGGCTCTAATACACTCTCTCCTTCCCTGCCCCTTCAGGCCACCCTGCGTACACTTGTCAGAGTTATTTTTCTAAACTTAAAAACGTTTGTTGGCTCCCTCAACCATACAGGTTAGTGTTGAGAATTCTTAGGCCAGCATCACAGGCTTTCAAACTGGGCCATGCTTTTTTTTATTTTTAAAACAGTCTTAGCTTTTATTCTCCATAATAAACACCTGAAATGTTCAAACACTCAGACACACACAGACTTGTGTGAGTACGTCTCCTCTTACATCTGGGTTCCCCCGGAGGCTGGCAGAGGCAGCGGATACTGTTTAGAGCCCGTGAAGAGAAGAGGGAAGCCCATTTTCCTTCATCACCTGCATTCCTAGAGACACTTTTGGTTTTCTTCTTTTCATTTTCTCCTGTAGAGCCCATTGCCAGACTTGTATAGGTATGAGGTTTTACAGCTTATCTTGAAACTATAAGGTGTTAAAAAGCACAGCAGATGGGATCGCCCCTCGCCCCATTTCTCCTTTCACTCCCTTTGCTCAGACCCCTTCTGCTGTAGCCATGTGGCCTCCTTTCCCAAGGCCCCCATGTACTTTGATCACACCGCACCGTACTCACACCAACACTTTTCCTTCAGCTCAGAAAGTGTGTTCCTTCATCTTTTCAAACTCTGGGATTTCCCCTCAGTGTTCAGCTCCCCGCCCTCTGCACCCTCCTGTGTTTATACAACACTTTATGTGTTAACTTCCACATGGTCTTCTGTGCAGTGAGAGGTCGAGTACAACACAGCAGTTGAGAGTGTGCATTCTGGGGCCAGACGGCCTGGATGTGACTGCTGGATCTGCCACCTGAAAATCTAGGGTAAAATGTTTAATGTTTCCATGCTTCGAATTCTTCACTTCTGGGTATGTTAACATACCCAGAAGGATTAAGTGAGTTGATGCATATAAGATTAAGTGAGTTGATGCATATAAAGTGCTTAGAATAGACCTGTTAAGTGTTAACTAACGTCACTATCGTGTGATACTTTTTTTTTTCAAGCTACATCATTCCAGAGCCTCAGTCCCAGAGATCCCTGCTCTTTAGTTCTGGTTGGGTCCTGGGACGGCTGTCCAAGTGTATTGACTCAGTCTCTTCAGGGTTCTGGGCAGGGGACCAGTGTCACCGCTGAGCTTGAGGGCCTAGCACAGTACCTGGCCTGTGCAGTCCTCAGCTGCTTATTGAATGCCCGCACTGTGCTGAATATTGTTCTGGATGCTTGAGAGACTGAGATGAAAGAACTGACAAGACCTTTGCCTTATGGAGCTCATCTTCTAGTGGGGGAGATGGGCACTAAATAAGAGAATGGGAAGTATGTAGAATATGCTTTGAGATAATGGTAGGTGCTAAATGGGGTTGAGAGGATGGTGGATGAAGTTTATAGGGGTTTGGAAGTGGGTTCTGTTATAAAGAGGGCAATTGGAGAAGGCCAAGTTTCTGAGAAGGCAATACATTATTGGAACCGAGACCTGTGTAAAATGAGTCTGCAAGCTGTGCACACATTTAGTGCAAGGCCCTAGGGTGGCGATAAGCTTGGTATGTTCAAGGAGCAGCAGAGACATGATGCCTGCAGAGGAGCTCAGAGAGGAAGGGGGCACCTTCCTGGTAGACAGGCCGGCCATGGGAGGGACTTTGGATTTTGTCCTGAGCTGGAAAACCATGGAGGATTCTGAGCAAGAGTCTTTTTAAAAGACCATGGCTGGTGTGGGGAAAGTGGGCTATTTCGATGTGTGGTCGGTGGTGTGTGTGGAGGCCATGAGGCTGCTACACTTACCAATTATCCATCCGCCTATCCACCCTCCACACAGTTACCTGATAATCTGTCCACCCATGCATCATCCATAAGTTATCCCTAACCCAGGCCAACAGACGGTGGCTTGGACCAGCATGGTGGCAATGAAGAGAATGGGATGAGAAGTGCTCAGATTCCAAATCTCTTTTGAAGGTAGAGCTGCCTGAAGATTAAATGTGGAATGGGAGGGGAAGTAAGGTAACTGCTTTTGGCCGAAGCTTTTTGGTGAATGGCGGTTTCTTTTTCCTGAGATGGGAAGCAGTGTGTTTGGGTGAGGGGAATGGGGCTCTGCTGTTTGGCCATGATAAACTTAAGATGCTTATTACAGCCACAAGTGGACACCAGAGGAGAGGGTCAGGATATAAATTTGGTCGTCATCAGCTTATTGTTAGAACACAGTATAGGAAGGAATAATTTTTCCAACTGAAGATTAGGTAAGCCTTTTCAAAAGAGAACGCATTTGAGCAAAACTTTGAAGAATGAATATGATTTCCAAAGGCAGAGAAGAAGGAAAATAGAAGATATTTTTCATCTAAGTCTCATAGCCTTTTTCCCTGGCCTCTTGTTGAATTTGTTTAAGAAGCTGCTGACCTGGTTGATAATCTCTTTTCACTGGTATAGCCACTTAGATTCTCTGTTGAAAAGGAAACCAAAGCAGATTACATACTAACTGATAAACTGAATTCTGCTGTTTCTCATTGTTCACAAATTGAAAATTCACGTTGGACCATAGAGGTGCAGAATGCTAAGTATGTGTTTGCTTCTATCCTCTGTGTGTCTGCTGTGAATTGGGATGTGTTGATTTTGGTGTGGCGGCTGTTTGTATGCTGTCTCTCATCTCCATTAAAGGTTGAACACTTTGGGGAAGTTTTTACTTCTGCTGATACTGACTCTCAGCACTTGACTTGAACTGTTAATTTATAATTCAGTCAAGTTACAGCCACAAACATGACCATGAGAAATTGGGACCCCTTGCTCTCTAATCACGCGTGTCTCTCTCATTTGGGCATAATTCTGTCTTGATTCTTCCTGCTTTGTGTGAAAAAAATGTCATGTTTTGCCTCTCATATTTAAATAGAGTTTTAATTCGGTAGAGTATTGCTTACCTTTGTGTTTATTTTCCTGATCTCTCTAAATCACAAATTTTGATCTTCTAAATAGAGAAAAATTACGAGATGTTTTGTTAGTGGGACAAAAGATTCTGCATTGAAAAAAAGTTGAGTCTAAGATCTTTTTAGAACTGATATAAAATTCACACTAGACAGGTGTGCCATCACCTTAAAATAGTCTTCACTGGTGTACCATAGTCTGTCTTAGTGCTGTGTATTGATGGAATGTACAAAACTTCAGTTCTTATATAAACATTCTGCCATTTTTCTGTTTAGAAAAGAGGTGTTGGATTAACGAAAGTAGTCATAGAATTTATCTCTAGGTGTGTAAAGGCTTCTAGTCTTATTTCTAGGTGTGTAAGGGCTTATAGTCTTCAAGGTTTTTACAATAGGTTTTGTAAGAATTGGGGGTTTGGGTTTTTGTCTTGAATTGAGACCACTGCTACTCTAAACATGTTTTAAATAATTACCTTGATTTTTATAAAAATAACATAAGAATGGCTATTGATGTGTATGTCTGCGTGTGTGTGTGTGTGTGTGTGTATAGGTTTTCAAGAAACTCCACAATTCAGGATTCTAGTATTTTTATATACAGAGCATTCTAGGCAAGAAGAAAAGTCTCTCAGAACATTGTCTGAATCTTACATAAACTATAGCTCTTTTTATGTGGAGAAAATACAATTACAGAAAAATACAGATGATGTAATAAATATCTAAATACAAAATAACTAAATGTTAATAATTTTTAGACTTGTTTTGAAGTTTTTCTTTAATGAATAAGCTTCACCAAGAATTTGAAGACATGTCTGCCCTCCACATCTGCCCATTCATGCTCCTCTTTTCTTTACTTTTCAGAGGAATTTAGGGTGAACTATTTCGTTTTTTTTTTTTTTTTTCTTGTTTTACCTAATGTGGTATTATGGTGTTTGTATCACTTAACATGTTTTTAAGACCATCTGTTGTTAAAATACAGATCTACTTCATTCTTTTCAGTTGTTGTGTAGAGTTCCTTCATAAGAATTTGACACATTTGTTCTTAATAAGAGTTCTTTATATGTTCTGAATAATTGCTTGTCTGTTAACATAAGCTCCAAATATCCTTCCACTTGTTAGGCGGTTGTTCCTTGCTGTCCAGCTTTTTATTTTTCGCAGGGAGCGTTCCTGAGTTTGTTCTTAAGCTTCCACAGTACTTTCATCCACTGAGTTCTTCCACTACAGTAGGGCGCCTTGTGGTGTAGTTTCCCACCCATGGAGTTGATCGGAGACTGAATTTTATTTCCTTTTGCTCCAGAGGAGCTAGGAAACTGGTGAGTTGCATAAGCAGCCTTAGAGGTTGGTATAGTCTTTTTCAGTCAAGCCAGCGTCTAGTGTGCATTTAATGGCATCAATAGTGAATATTCTTGGGTTTTGATTTCTCTTGCTATAATAATGGGTGTGATGCTTCTCAATAGCTGGCTCTCTCCCAGGGAATATCAGGTGGGTTGGTTGCTCTATTAATTTGGAACACTTTGCATTCTAAGATTTCTTTAGGAAAGTTTTGTGTGTGTGTTGGGTTCTTTTTATTTGTGGTATTTTCAGAATCAGAGATATATAATAAGGCTTTCTGCTGAAATGTTGGAATCCAGTGTCTGCCAGTAAAGGCACATTAATTGCAAAGCTTTATTTTTGTTTGTAAAACATTGAATTAATGTGTGAGCTAAGAATTAAATCAAGAAAATAGATTTAAAAAAAAACCTCCCAGTGTTGTTATTCTTGAATTCATGGTTATTTAAGAGTTTACCCTCTTTGAATATCCGTTACTATGAAATCTGTTTTTCATTTTTTAGATGGATAACTTTAAACAATATTATCATAGCATAATAGTGACAAAAGCCTTATTGACACAAGTGAACATTTTTATTCATAGTACCTTCAACCTGGGTATGGTCAGCGCAAATATACTATGATTTCAGAGCAAAGTTATGGATGAGGCATTCTTTTACAGGAAACGTGTCAGAATCAGAGTTGGGTTGCCTCTGAGGAAGCCTGGTATTCATTCGGGCTGCACACACTTAGTGAGCCCTTCACTACGTGTGTCGTATGCGCGGTCCTAGGCTTTGGACGTCCGGTGCTCACTCCAGGTGGGAAGCAGGAAGGGACACATGCCTGTCTGTTGATTCTGTGCAGAAGATGAAAAGGGGACTCAGCATGCCGAGGGAGCAGTAGCTAGCCCAGTGTTGATTCACCCGGAGCCTGGTGGTGCCTCCAGGAGGGAGGGTGCAGGAAGAGCGAAAGCCTTGTTTAAAGTAGATGGAGGTGTGGCATGGCCATGCACTCATTTTCCAGCACATGTATTGAGCATCCATGCTACGTCTGGAAATGCTCTGGAAACCTGTGATCAGGAGTGAACAAGAAAACTCTCTCTGTTCAGGCAGTTTACATTCTGAAAGCGGAAGCCTAACATAAACAAGAAGAATAATGAGAAGGCTGGTGCACTGCAGGTAGGTTGGGAAGGCAGGAAGCATTAGGACACCTTTAATGAAAACAGACTATCAGAGGATCAGTTTTGAAGACATCTGTAAGATATCCAACCAGTTTTTACTTTAGAGTGGCCATTTCCCCCATTTTAATATATTTCCCCATACACAGAGTCTGTTGTATTGAAACCTCAAGCATAATTGCATTGTCTTAACAAAATCCATCCTGAGTCCTAGGCTTCTGGAGACAGATTATTACCTTCCCAGAAGGTAATCTTTTCAGAGTTGAAGTGAAATATGGTAACATGTTTTTTGGAAGGATTGAAAAAAAGAGAGATGATGTACCTCAATTGTGTTTGCAAGAGTATAAAATAACATACCTCTTTTTATGCAGTGTGAAAAAAAAAACTGGTGTGGAACTAATAACTCTTAAGTTTATATCTGGAAAGCTGAGACCTGACATAATATATCAGATTGGTATATAACTTCCTTGGTAACACACAGTTTGAGTTTCAAAGTATTGTAGCTACATCAGGAGACATATTACATAGGAAGAATATTTATTTGCAACACCAGAATTTTTCATGAACTCCAGAAAAGGAAAAGCAAAACACAGCATCTTTGTTCATTTATCTTTATCCAGTTATATCTACATAATGTCTGTTAAAAATCAGTGGTACTTAATATCTGAGATGTTGAGGGTGCTCCTTTTTTCTTTTTGGCAGGGTGGAAAGCTTTATTTTTTAAGATCAGTTTTAGGTTCACAGCAAACTTGAGCACGGAGTTGCGCCTGGCCCCCGCATGCACAGCCTTCTCTGCTGTCAGCATCCAGCACCAGAGTGGTGCATTTGTTACAGCTGATACACCTGCGCTGACATGTCCTTGTCGCCCAAAGTCCACGGTCTAAGTCCGGGTTCAGCCTTGGTGTTGTACATCCTGTGGGCTCTGACAAATGTGTAAATAACACTTATCCACCATTGTAGTATCATACAGAATAGTGTCACTGCCCTGACAACCCTCTGTACTCGGTCTGTTTATCCCTCCATTCCTTCACAACCGCTATCTCCATAGTTTTGCCTTTTCCAGAATGTTACATAATTGAAATTATGTAGGGTATAGTCTTTTCAGATTGGCTTCTTTAACTGAGTAATGTGCATTTAAGACTCATCTGCGTCTGAATTTTCGTGGTGTGATAGCTCATCTTAGTGTGAAATGATACTCCATGGTCTGTATGTCCCACAGCTTATTCACCTACTGAAGGACATCTTGGTGCTCTCAGGTTTGGGCAGTATAAATAAAGTTGCTGTCAACATCTGTGTGCATGTTTTTGTGTGCATGTGGGTTTTCTGCTCCCATGGGTGAATACCAAGGAGTGTGATTGCTGGATTGTGTAGTAAGAGAGTAAGTATATTGAGTATGTGTGTGTGTGTGGTTAAATACAGTCAGACTGTCTTCCAGCGGTTTGAATTTGCAGCAGTGAGGAATGAGAACTGTTGCTCTACATCCTTGCTAGCCTTTGATGCTGTAAGTGTTTTAAATTTTGGCCACTGATAAGTGTTGTTTTAATTGGCAGTTTCCTAATGACATATGTTGAGCATCTTTTCATTTGTATATTTTTTTCTATCTGTAGATCTTATTTTCCTTCTGTATATCTTCTTTCCTGAGGTGTCCAGATCTTTTGCCCATTTTTTAAAAAGTTTGGTTGTTCATTTTCTTAATATTGAATTTTAAGAGTTCTTTATATATTTTGGGTGACAATTCTTTATTAAATATGTCTTTTGCAGATATTTTCTCCTAGTATTTGGCTTGTTTGTCTTCTCATTCTCCTTAACAGTATCCATTGTGGAACAAATCTTTTTAATTTTAATGAGGTCCAGCTTATTAGTTTTCTTTCATGGATTGTGCCTTCCATGTTGTATCTTTTGAAAAGTCATGTCAAACCCAAGGTATCTAGATTTTCTTATGCTATCTTCCAGGGGTTTTATAGTTGTATGTGTGTGTGTATCTTTATTTTCTAGTTGAGTTGCTAAGTAAAAGTAATACCCCTTAAATTATGTCCTGCGCTTTACATGCAGGGTGATAATGATCTGCTAGAGTTACAAAGATAAGTAAGGTCAAGACTGAGTTTTGAGTTCACTTGGCGTTTCCACTGTTACCTTTTAAAAAGTCATTAGGACCTGAATGCTTAGGTCATTCTTTTATGAAAATGGTTGTTTCCTCTTTCTGAAAGGAAGAGTTTCGTTGTAGTCTTTTCTCTCATGGATCTTGGAGTGAATGGTCACAGAAAGGAAGTACTTAAACCATGCATATATTGGTAAAGTCTTTCAAGATTTAATAGAATACTTTTTCCACAAAATGCTTTTGTGTTTCTTGATTGATAAGTTTATCCTACCATTTTTTTGTGAAATTGCCACTACCTGAAATCTGATGTCATTGCTGTTGAGAAGTTTGCTGGCTTGTGACTTTGTTTCCTTGACCTTTAAAACCAGAGCTTTATAATTATGAGACTCCGTTTCTGTAAGTAAGACTGAAAGATTCACTGTTTCTGCTTTTACTTTTAATGCTATGCATATTTCTGCTGACATTCTATTATTTACTTTCTAAGACAGGACAATTCTAGATCTTCTTCATATCTTAAAATATACACTTTCAAATGACAATAAGCTGAACCTGAGTGAGGAAATGGTTTATACTGTGCTTAGTTTTATCTTAATACATTTTAAAGCATGTTACGGAATTTGAATTCAGGTTAGTTAATGCTATTCATGAGCATCTATCAAACTCACAAGCATTTTCACAGATGAATATGCATAATGTAGGGCATAAAGAACATTATTCAAATGGCTGAAAAGAAAAAAAAATAGGACTTTAAGGAATATTCCTAATTTCTCTCAAACTCATGTTGTTTCATTTTGGGGGACCTTCTATTTCACGTTTTAGATGTTCTTAAAATATCTGCATAACTGTTGAAAGACGAGAAGATTAGAAAGAAAAATGATTAAATGAATGTGCTGCAGTTCTAGAGATACCAAATCAGTTTTTCATCTCTTAAAAGAAGAAAGTCTAGTTTTTGAATATTTCATTTATAAAATTGACTCTACTACGTAAGCAGTGTTTACGTTCATTGGAGATAAACACCCATGTTGGTATAGTAAAATCCCATTTTTACATAATGCTTTAATGGAAATGGCAGTTTTATGAAAGGAAAGTAACTAGTAAAAATCTGAATGATGCTCACAAGCTCTTACATCATTTTTATTGGGATTTTTGTGTATTCTAATTCATTAATGCAGGAGAAAAGGAGAACACTAACGTAGTTTATTTCCTGTAATTACTCAAATTAAATAGAATTTGTTTCCAATAAAATTCTTGAATTGTCCGGAGTGTGGATTGAAGGGTTAGCCTGTTTTTACAGAATGTCTTGATTTTTTCACATTAGACTTTGCTGTCTTATCAGTGATGTTGTTCACTTGCATATATTTTTGGTATTGTTTCCTCTAGATTAAAAAAAAAAAGCTCTACGTAAGCCCAATAAGTCTCTAATACTTAAAGGTTTAGGACTGAGTGTTGAGGGAGAAATCTGGGATATTTATTCTACTTATTTATTACAAATAATGTTTGTTTTTTAATAGTTTAGACTACCTTTTAAGTGAATCATATAGGTTAAAATATTATTTAGATTGCTGTGTAATAGGTTAACCAATGGAGTTTCCAGAAGCAGATTAATGTCTGCAGTTAAATTTGCTTTATTTTTGTGGACTACCTAGAAGAAAAGGTCATTGCAAAGGATAAATGCACTTAAACTTATCCCTGACTCCGATTTATGAGGCAGCAGGAGGAGGAAGGGACAGGAGAAACTGAGTTGGAAACGAGTATTCTTAATTTCATCACAGTGAAATCTCGCCAAAACCCTGTTTTCGGCTTAGTATACTTCAAACCACCTTAGAAAATGCTGTTTTTTGGCGGGGTGGGGTGGTGGATGTGGATTTGTGGGCGCTTATGAATTCTTGGCATTCTGATCTGAAGATGCTTCCGTGTTCTTGTAGCAGAATTTTGTTGAAATGAACAGATTTCAGCTTGTATCTAGAAAGCTTTAAGGCCTGGTGGATTATGAATCAGATTCAGATTGTCAGTGAGAATACTGTTCCCCCATAGGCTTTGTATTTGAAAGCTCACCTTTTTTCAGATGTCTACATTTTTAAAATCTGTTTTCTTCTCCTTTCCCCCCAAGTAATGTGGCGCCATTAGAGCTGGAGCTATGGTTATGTGGAGTTCTTGTAGTGGACCCTTTTTATGTGAGGGCCAAAGAATGTATGTACATGGTGATTGTGTCCGTGTAGGTCTGAGCTATGTTTGGGTGTTTGTTTAATTGCTTTCTTTGACTCCAGGAAACCAGAGTTGTGTGGTTTTTTGTTTTTTTGTTTTTTTAACCATTGCTGAAGTGATACTATTTCAAGCAAAGAGACTTACTGGGAGAAAACTTCCTCCATCTTACTTCTGAGACAGGCTGCGTGTGTTGGGGATTAGAAAAGGCTGGGGCCCTGGATAGTCTGGCATAAAGGTGCTGCCTTCAGCACCAAGTGTCTTGTTTCTCCCTCCCAACAACTTGATACAAGGATGAAGCGTGGTCAGCACCTGGCTTTCCCTCACTGTAGCTGCAAATCCCCTGGAGCCGCAGAGTGGCCACCCTCAGTAAGGGGGAGACGTAGCTTGTAGGGAGAGCCTTTGTGTGGTGGAGTCAGTGGGGGAGACAGAACACCCCACGAGTAGCCACAATTGGACCTGGAGAATTCCCTGCTCTCGTGGCTTCCAGTTTGGCTGCCAGAGGGTCAAAGGCAGGGCTTACGGGAAAGGTAAGCAAATGGAGAAATTGTTATTAGGCATTTCACTTTTTTTTTTTTAACTCGACACGTGGCTTGTAGGGTCTTAGTTCCTCAACCAGGGATTGAACTATCACCCTCGGCAGTGAAAGTCTGGAGTCTTAACCACTGAACCACTTGGAAATTCCCTAGCCATTTCATTCTTGAAGGTGTCATTGCTCAAAGAATGAAAGTAGCTTTTAGTATAAGTAACTACAAAACTATAGATAATCCAGTAGTATGGTAGTTCCTGCTGTAATATGATATATGCATTCCTAAAAATCGCCATCCTATACAAAATAGCACAAAAAACTTAAGACTTAAGAGGAAGGAACAAGGTTAGGTGCGTAACACTCAAAAGCTTTGTTGGTCAGAGACACACATAAAAATGGGAACCTAATATAAGCAGAAGCACAGTTTAGCACACATTAAATGGCGCAGAAATAGATAAATACTGCAATAAATATGATACTTTACCAAGAAAAACTGACATTTGCCTGTGGAAGTGGTCGTTGGAAGAGTTACGGTTTGCAAGGGCCACAGGGTGAGCCCGCTTAGCTGGTGGTGATGGAGATGTGTGAAGCTGTGTTTTCTGTATCTCTGTGCCATTCAGTTCAGCTGGATGTTGTTTTCTGTGATCACTTAGCGTTTCTTGCAGACAAAATCACACATAAGCAAATGTGAAATTCATTTTATGCTCAGATTGTCCCCCTAATATGCACATCAATCACACTGAAACAGATTCACATTTTCAAAATAAGCTTTCTAGCAGAACTGGCTGTAGTTTATTTTATTTTGGAATCGAGTCTCTTTTCCTTTCTTTCTTTTCACCGTTATTGATTTCTTAATTTATATTTGTTAAGCCCATATCAGATTGATTTTTCATACCCAGAGTACCTCCAGAGGCGAGAAAGCAGCCTGAGATTTTAATTTTGCTGGTGGTAACCCTCGAGGCGGTTTCCTCCTTGGTGAAGGACTCTCGGTCAGTCCATCTTGATCTCTCGCCCCCTGCCCCCATCCCTTTACTAGATCCCAGGAGATGTGAAAACTGGTATGGTATTCTTGTCCTCAGAAGCTCAGAGTCTCATTGAAAAATGTTCGAGGCACAGATGTAAATATCTTTGTTGCGGATCTTCTTATGGAGCAGATGAACCAACTGTATGTATTTCCTAGTTTGTGAGCACAGGGGCACATATACCTCCCCACCCCATCTCTGAATTCCCTGTGAACGTAAAGATAGGAGTAAAGAGCTTGCCTGGAAGATGCACAAAGACATTGTTGCTGTACACAATGAAAAGATGTAAATTTGAAAAGGGGTTGAAAAGGACCTAAGAGACATTATAGTTCAACCCTCCCACCTGACTCCTTTGTAAACCTTACGGGTCAGGTTTCAGAGAAGTTTCAGAGTACTGCGAGTAGTATGATCTCATTTTTGTTACCCCCCCCCCCACACACACACACACTCACACCTGTATGTATGTACAGTTTGTGTAAACATAGATGATGCGGATGGATCTCCCACAGTGTTAATATTAGTTACCTCAAGGGACAGGGGAAAGCTTATTAACTTCCTCTTTATACATCTTTTATTGTTTGGCTTGTTTTAAGAAGCATGTTTTACTTTTTTAATTAAAAAAATCTAATAAAGTAGAAAATGAATAAATAATAATAAAAAATACCCTTAGGGCACTGAGCTTTGTTTCAATCTTCCAATACCCTGGGTAGTTAAAGTGAACGCGCTGTTTTAGGTGTGGGCTGCCCCGCAGGACTCTGACCTTGCTGTAGCATCACTGTATTGTGTGTTGGGGGGTTGGTTATGTTTACAGACCACTAACACCTCGAAGTCTTTCTTGGATCTGCTGCCTTTGGCATGCTGCCTTTGATCATCATTTTGGACCCAAGTCTAGTCCTTTACCTTCTCTCTGTTAGATTTCATCTGGTTACTGTGGAAATCAGTGTTCAGCATAGGTTAAGAGCTGGCCTTGGACTCAGGCTGCCTGGTTGCAGACCCTCACTACCACTAACTACCATGAAAATTTTAGACAAGCGGTATTTTCTCCCAAGCTTCAGTGTTCTTGTCTGGCAGTAAAGTTGTGAGGTATCAGGGAGACCCTGTCTGCTGGAATGCTCAGTAGGCCAGGTGCCTGGTGGTGTGATGAGACCATGGTGGATTTAAGCTGTCACTGTTAGTGTGTCGGCCTCAGCCCATCTCTCCTGTGTGTCATGATGAAATGATCATGGGTCAACCACGTTCCACATCCGTCCTGACCCCATACCATAAATCAGTCTTTCCTCCACGTGGTCCTCATGGGATCCCCAACCAGTCCCTGTCTCATTCTGCAGGTCCTTTCACCGATGTTGTCACCACCAACCTGAAGCTTGGCAACCCGACAGATCGAAATGTGTGTTTTAAAGTGAAGACCACAGCACCACGTAGGTACTGCGTGAGGCCCAACAGTGGGATCATTGATGCAGGGGCCTCAATTAACGTATCTGGTAAGTTCTGAGAATGAAGGCCTGAAGGGTGGGCTAAAAAGACTCCCTAGACGCAGTGGGATCTCTTCAAGCTTGTGTTTACAGTATAGCAAAGGAAGATGGTAGGCATCTCCCCCCAGCTCCCTACCCTCTGATTAAAAAGCTCGGTGGGTCCCACTCACCTATTGTTTTTCGATAATTAATGCCTCTTTAGTTTAATGCTTACAGCCTTTGTGCCTCAATAGTTAGAGCAAAATTAAAGTGGTAACATCAGACTTTACTTGAGAATGAGTCGGGTTTTCACTCCCTTGAAATTAAATCTGCCCTTTGGCAATAAATAAAAAAAGGCTAAACAAACTTAATTTTACTTTGTGGGAGAAAGCTAAATGGAGTTATTTTCTTATTTAAGCTAAATGATTTCTGACATTAAGCTCATGTCATTTCCAATGATTGGTAACTGCACTTTACTGATTGTGAAAAGCTAAGGGAGATGAAGGCTGAGGAAATTGGAATGTATTCAAGGGTGCAAGTTTTGTGCATGTCTGATGGATTTTTTTCCCCCCTTCTGTCTGAGAGTGCATTTATTTTCCAGAGTCCAACTTTTGAAAAGATGCTGGTAGAGTGCCCAAACTGAGAATTGGATTTCAGAATTAAGGAGATGTAAGCGATGGGTTTGAGTTTAAATGTATTTTAGAAATGGAATAAACTTTGAGCTCATTAGGACTTCTGGATCCAGCAGTGCCTTTTGTATTTGTGGAAGAGCTCTGGGGGAGTGTGTGTTAATCCTTCAAATATCAGGAGACTGTCACCAAGGGCTCTGAGGCATCATTAGAAGCTACTCCTCATTTGAAATGGGTATCTGGCTGACTTTTTTCCTGACGGATTTTGATTGTGATACATTTGGCTATTCATTTGACACCTGAAAGAAAATGACTCACCTCTTTGGAAAGATATAAGGTGTTTCATTATCTCATGATTTCTGCAGACTCTTGTTCCTTGCATCCTCTGGGTTCTCTCATTAGGGTGCACCCACACTGGCTGTCCCCCTATGTATTTCTCTCTGAGGCTGCAAGACCTGATTCGGACTCTCGAATCAGGTTATTATCCAGGAGGAATAAGGAGGGTAGGAGCCAACATTTGTTGAGGATCTCCTCTGTGCTGGGTCTGCACCCGTATTATCTCATGTAATTTCTGTTATCTGCCCAGCGTGGAATGCATTGTTGTTACCCCGTTGTACCAGAATGACTCTGGTGGCCACAGGCTCACAAAGCTGGCCGGCGACAAAACCAAGATGTAGATCCTGCTTGTCTGGCCCTGGCCCCCAAACCTTCTGCACTGTAGCTCACTGGTCAGGGAGGGGGACCCAGGATATTGGCATTTCAGCATTCCTTGGATTCATGTGGTATGCGTTTTTCTGTTGAAATCAAGGGCGATTGATGTTTTTTATTCCCTTTTTAAAGTTGACTTCTTTTTTACCTCTTGATTTCGTTGCCCATGACATATTTAAGCACGGTTGTCAGTAGATGAGACTTACCCACTTTTCACAATAAACTTGGGGCAGCAACATCATTTTCTGAATATAAAATAGTCTCAACAGGCAGATGTACAGTGTAGGTGTGCCTTCTGATATTAAATATGAATGGGTGAGCATAAGTGTATGCCTTTCAGAAAGACTCACCCCTCCCCCATCAGAGGAGTGGTTTTTAAAGTAATAAGTAACCCTGGGCATTTGTTTTGATTTATGATTATCTGCTAAGGAAGACCCAAGATTTTGTGGTTGTGGCCTTCCTTTTCCAGATAAGAAGGAAAGGTTCAGGAGGTGGGGGGTGGGGTAATCAGAGGCACGTGATGATGATGGCAGGGCTGGTAGTGGAAGCCAGGTGTCTGTCCTGATCCAGTGGCTCTTTGGTGACACCAACTGCCTCAGCAAGGAGGTCACACCAGTCAATTTTAAAGGAAATTGACCTTGAATATTCACTAGAAGGGCTGATGGTGCAACTCCAATACTTTGGCCACCTGATGTGAAGAGCTGACTCATTGGAAAAGACCCTGATACTGGGAAAGATTGAGGGCAGGAGGAGAAGGGGACGACAGAGGACGAGATGGTCGGATGGCATCAGTGGACATGAATTTGAGCAAATTCCGGGAGATGGTGAAGGACAGGGAAGCCTGGCGTGCTACAGTTCATGGGGTTGCAGAGTCGGGTATGACTTAGTGACTGAACAACAACAACTGCCTCAGCAGTGTCAGGGGATGGCCCCACTTACAAATAAATACAAAACAAAATACCTTGGCTCTCAGAGTATCATGTACTTGGGGGAAAAAGCAGTCGAATAACAAAATGTCCTTGTGTTTGCAGGCCTTCCTTCTAGTGAGACAAGCTTATACGTGAGAAAGGGCTCCTTTGTTTTTATTTGGTGTGCGTTGGCCTCAGTGCTTGAGGTGCACCTGGGTGAAGCCTGATTTCGTTGCCTTTCCGGGACAGCTTCACCTGTCAGCAAAGGAGGCCAGCCTCCACTTGCTGGGGTTTTCTGTGCTGAGGTGTATTGTTTATTAGACAGCTGTGTCTTGGGGGCAGAAAGCATTGTACTTTTTCAAGGGTTCTCTTACAGTAGAGCCAGGTGATGCCGTCTAGGTGAGAACGTGGAGTTCGGGTTCCTTCAGCTGAGAGCCTCTCAGGAGGAGGAGGAGGATACCAGCAGGGGGCAGTGCAGAGGGTTCAGGTCAGCTTCCCTTCTGTGGGCACGTGTGGCTGAGCTGGATTGCACCCACTCTACTCAGAGATGAGTAGACCTGGGTGCAGAAACCTGAGAGGAAACCCAAGCCCTGCTGTTGAGCCTGCTGGCCGGTCTTTGGTCAAAACTAACCTCTGAAGGTTCTAGTTTTCTCATTTGTAAGATGGAGGGAATAGTATTCATGTCACAAAGTGTTTTACTAGTGCTGCAGAATTTTAACTGGAAGTGTGGTACAAGAGTGGGGTTGCATTTTCTTTGACTAACTTTGACAAAGACTGGCTGGTTTCTGTTGAAGGTGGGTTGTACATATCTGAATAGCATTTTTAGAAATAACATCAGTTTGATGTATTTAACTAATTTATGGAATTTTTCTAATTCTAATTCAAAAAATTTTTGTTTTTCTTTATGCGAAAAGTCACTAGTAGATTTTCAAATATGAAAAGGAGGTCATCAGGTCAACCAAAAGTAACTAGCAGTGTTGCCTTGTCTACACAGAATGTCGCAACATACCATACAGGGAAGTTATTCTTTCCCCATTTCTGAAAACCCTAATAGCTGTTAGGAAAGGTTAGAAATCATTCTTAGAGAAGGGGAGCAAGCAAGGAAAGAGGAGGAGGAGGATGGTATCTGGAGCTGGCCAGAGAGACTGCGGTTTTGAAGGCTTGCAGGTTGGGTTTTTATGGGGGAGTGAGACATTCTAGCTGTCTGATGTCTTTCATGATGTACCCTGTGAACCTTTTCTCCGCCGTCAGCTTAGTTTGATACTCAGGACCTCACATTCTGCATCAAAAATCTCGGCTCTGACCTGTTTTATTTTCTTCAGAAAGTGGCACTTTCTGTCTCGTACTGGGGTCCTTAAACGGAACAAATCCCCGTGTTATAAACTCAGGTGGTGAATTGGAAACCGGTATGAACTGAGCTTTAAGTGCCATAGCTGGAAACTTATGGACTTCCCAGTGGGGTCTAGTCACCCGAGTCTCTGAGTGAGTCCTTCTCTTTGCCCTTTAGATGAGGATAGGTCCTCCTTTCATCTCTTTCTGATTGCCCCGTCAGGGTCTTATCTGCTGGATGAGGCAGTACAGTGGGTGGGAGGGTGCTGGGTGCTTTGTGTTTGCATTAATTGGCCCAGAATGCCATGGTTTTGACCTCTTGCTCCTTGATACACACCATCTACTAGAGATGGTTTTGAATTATTCAAATCTGGACCTCAGCAAAATAGGCACACTTAAATGGAGATTGGAGAAGAGGAGATTGGATTTTTTCCCCCAGAGATTTTAAATGCAAGGAAAATAGAACTTTTTGAATTAATGAATTGTTTGAAGCAGTGGGGGGTCTCTCCATTTGTTCTAGCTTTACAAAATTAAATCTGTTTTCTGAACTGTCTGGTGGGGAAATATTTTTAAGGTAGATAATTTCTGAAAATGTCTTTGTGGTAATCTGTTAGTGGTTGTAGGTTTTTTTTTTAATACTGCAGTTTAATAATGAGGGAGTTTTCCATTAATATTCCAAACCATGTTTGCCAGCAGATACAGCAGGTGAAGTGGTAAAATTATGGGCCCATCAAAAATACTTACGCTTCCTGTAGTATGATATTAAGTTTAATATTTTTATAACCTTCACTGAATTCTAATTTCACTAAAGTAGCAAGCGCGCTTCCATTTGCAGTTCAATTATGCACATTGGTTGCCTATGTACCAAGCAAATTAGAAATGCAAAATATCTGTTTGGCGGGGTGGGCCTTGGAAAGAGTTGTTAAAGATACCGGTATTTAGGTACAGATACACTTTACTAAGTGTACCCTGGGAATCAAAAGTAGATTAAAGCAGACAGACACAAATCTTCTGGTGTCTGAATCTGTATTTTAAATTCAAAGAATTCAGGAACAATGTGACATATAGCCCCTTTCAGCACTTACTTCAATCACATTTAAAGCACAGAGTTCTTCCAGTAAAATCCTGAGGACAGAGAATGAATATCAGCAGCTCTTCTTGGATGGAATCACTGGTCAATTAATGTAATTGGGTAGGATTGCAACTGATAATTGATCCTCCTAAGATTTTGCTGACTCAGTTTAGTGGAGCAGCCCACTTGCCCTGGACCAGCCAACCTTGGGCAGCAGCTTTTAGGTGATTAGCACCAGAGTCTAAGCCCACTGCCCTTAGAGAAGGAAGTCAAGCATCCGTCTGTCAAGTGCTGATAGCGGGAGCTGTATTTGGGGGGTTTGGGCATCTTAACAGCATCATTCTTCGTGTGATCATCTGTTTTGGAAGTCTCTGATAAGCGAAACCTTGTTATAGATGGTTTTCATGAATCAGGCTTACTACTCTCAGATAAGAACAACTCAGAGTCGTACTTACAAGATGTCTTTAATCTTTTTCCCCAGTTGAGATTCTGGTTTTTGTAAAAAGAGGGGGGTAGATTACCAATAAAAATTTAGCTTAATCGTGCTTTTAATGGTTTCTTTAAAAGTTACTATAATTTTTAAGTTTCTTAAGAAGAATCCCATGTTTCACTTTTTATGAGTTTAACACAGTTTACTTATTCTTTCCATTTTATTTTTTTTTGTATTTTTTTTAAAAATAACTTTATGTATTTATTTGTCGGCGGTGCTGGGTCTCTGTAGCGGTGCTGGCTCTTCCTGAGTTGCAGTGATCTCTAGCTGCAGTTTGCAGGCCCCTCACCATGGTGGCTTCTCTTTTTGCAGAGCCCAGGCTCTTGGGTGCATGGGCTCAATAGTGATGGCTCGTGGGCTCTAGAGCTCAGGCTCTGTAGCTGTAGCACACAGACTTAGTTGCTCTGTGGCATGTGGGATCTTCCCAGACCAGGGATCGAACCCATGTCTTCGGCATTGGCAGGCGAATTCTTTACCACTGAGCCACCAGGGAAGCCCCAATATTCTTTCTATTTTATTTTAAAGATCATGGTCAAGAGGGTTTATACAAGTGCATTCAGTCCACCTCACTTAGATGAAAGTAATGTCAGCTGTTACAGTGTGGCCAAGGAGCAGAAACCAAGCACAACTTGGGAGCAGCCAAAAGTCATGTTCCTGTCATTGATGGCAGCTCCCTGCACATTGATACACCTGGGCTTCTAACTCTTACTTTAGACTCTCTATTAACCTGTTGCAATGTCCAGCCCATCACAAGCCAGAATGAAAGGGAAGAGCTGTGAGAGGTGGCCACAGTGAAGGCCTGGACAGGAACACTCCAGAGAACAAGTATGGGAGAGATAACAGGGGTCTGAAATTAACCCCAGCCTCAGGACAAACCTTTCTGCCTGCACAGTGGCCCTGGCATGGGGTTCAGATTAAGACAGATGTAATGTGAGTTGATCATCAGAACATGAGAGTTCTCAGGAAAGGCTATGTGGGATTCCATTACAAAGCATTAATGGAAATAGGAAAGTGTGTTAGAATTTTGAAAATAGATGTGCATTTTAAAAGATATTTATGAAAGAGAGTGAGCGAGCCATGTTCTTAGGCGTGTATATGATGCACCTCATTTCTAGCAGTATTGGGGTACATTTGTACCGTAAACACTGCACAAATAATCAGACTCTGAGGAGTTTGTTATCTAAGATGATCTATACTGAACTGGAAGATCCTTTAGAGAATGCAAGGATAATTCCACGTCAACTAATTTATAAGTAGATAAGATTAATTACCCACTAGACTCATAGTTCCATCCATGGGTCCCTGAATAGGCAGAAGTCCAGGAAATTAGTCTTGTTTTCAACATTTTGAGCATCCTGAAGGAAACAATAAATTTATTCCTGATAAGGGCACCTAGTCTTAACTAAAATGTCTGAGTCCTTTGCTTTAGGCTAGAATTCTGTCACCTCATTGTGGTAACACTGGTTATTCTAAGCTGTTGGCAGAGTGCTGGTTTGTCTCTGATCAGTTTCCCAAAAAGTGGAGCAGTGACTTCATTGTGACATTGTAAATGCAGTTTGGTAGAGGACGGTTTGACAGAGGCATAGTGAAGAGACTGTGAGAGGACAGTGGTGATAAGTTTAGAAACCACTGTCTTAAGCCAGGAGATGAAGAGTGAGTGTGGGAAAGGTGAGCCTGTGGGAGAGCTCTGGGTGGGTGGTGTCCGCTGACAGAGTAAATCCCCAGTAAGGACGAGAGGGTGAGACGGCCTTCAGGGGGTGCTTTCAGCCCACCTTCTCCAGGTGTGGTTCCTGGACCAGCAACAGCTGGGAACAGGTCACCCCATCCCAGACCTGTGCAATCAGAAACTGAAGGTGGGACCCTGCCAGCTGTGTTTTAACTTGCATTCCAGGTAGGTCTGCTGCAAGCTGAAGTTGGAGACCCCCTCGTGACAGAGTCAGACAAGTGGAAGGTTCAGTCAGAAAGCCCGAGAAGGTGTGGCATACTGGGATATGAGTAGGGCAGGTGGACCGCGGGGGGCGCCAGCTGCCTAAGGCCAACGTGGTGAGAGGGGCCGTGGAGAGCGCCGGGGGTGTGGGCGTGGCTGGCACCCTCTGCACTCCTGTTGGGCCAGCAGCGTGACCAGTTGTTGGATCACATCAGGACACTGCGAGAGCGAGACTGTGGGCGTGGACTGATCATCTCTTACTTGGGAAAGGGGTTTTTTCGTTTGAGGACTATCGAGCTGGAGAGCCAGGTGCTTGGGGGAGATGGAATACGTGGGTTATGGGGGCTCTGCAGAGAACTTGTCTGAGAGAAACTGGGAGGAGGTAGGAGATGTGGGAGGAGAAACTTGGATGTTGGAGGAGGCCTGCACTGAGATGGTGGTCCTGTGAACAGGAGAGAGGCACGTCAAAGATAAAATTCTGAGATGAAAAAATAATAATAAAGCAGTTGCCAAGGTGCCTGTTAAGCTTTTGTTCATTTGCTCTGTTGCCATTATAATGCAGATGAAAGTGATCTGTGACTTGCCCGGGTTCTCATAAGCTTTTATGCAGCATTTAATCAAGTCATTTTTCCAAGGTGTGTGCGCTTGTGTGTGTTAAGTAGTGTATATTCTGCATGTCTTCTGAAGAAAGTCTGATCTTATTGATCCAGTGTTTTATGAAAGGCCCTTTTCTACCAGGATCCCACTTTTACAACCTGCATTCAGCTGACAATGTATCACAAAGCATTAATGCTGGTGAGTGGTGACCTGGTCTCCAGGCCGTCTCCTGGTAACGGGCTTCTTTTTAATGTAGTATCAGCGATACATTTTAAAGAGTAGGATAGATGGTTCATTTAAGAGGGTTTTATCATCAGTGTCTCTGGAATTCAAGTGAAATAAGTTAATGAGAAGCTCTTTTATAGCCTGTCATGGAAAAAAGTACATAATTTCTGTCACAATTTGCATGTATGGAGCTGAGAGAACAAACGATTAACAACATTTATTCTGTCATGTTCTTGTAAAGTTCCAGCTAATAGGGTATAGCAAATTGAACTTGACATGAGATGATAGCAGCTGAGAAATACAGCCTTTTGGGCATGAGTTGGGGGCAGCATGATGCAGAAGCCCAGGAGCCTTCATGAAGTCTCAGAAGTCTGGGTACCACCTGACCTCCTCACTCTTGCTCGCTGATCGGGGAGCCCACAGAAAAGGAGAGCTGGTAGCTGGCAAATGCCTTGTTCTCCACCTGCTGCTCTAGGTGGAGGGGGCGTCGCTGCAGAGAGGGAGGGGCCAAGCGCCTGTCTCACACCCTGTGCTTCCTGAAGTTCACCAGTGGTCACTGTTTTCACTCAGTTGGAAGCTTTCTCTTCCCCAGCCTTAAGGGTGCACTGGGCATCTGTGCTTCTATGCTTTGAGTCCCTGCCTTTTACAGAGGGTATTTGACCACCCCCTTTGCTGTCTCCAGTGCTCCTGTGAGGTGGGTTAGTTGCCACCAGTACCCACTTCTTTGTGTGCTTGCGTTCTCGTGAGCTTGGAGGTCTCTGTGTAAGTTCTGTCTTCTTGAGGTCCTTTTAACTCTGCACATGGCAACTTGGCAGGCAGTGCACTCTATGCCTGGAGTTGGGCTGTTGACACCTGTGAGTTCTGAGGGTGGCAGGGGTATCAGACGGCAACGCCTGCAGAGGGGAGCATGCTGTGGCAAGGTGGCTTGGCTAGCCGAGCATGGAGTGCCCCAGTCCCCTCCTCTCGGGGACAGGTGTGTGCAGGTGTGTGCACGTGGGGCTTGACACTTGGTGTGTGTGGACTGCTTTTTCTTTTAGATGGCACATTCTCCCAAGAGGGGACTGTAGGAAGCCACCAGTGCCTTCACTTGAATTAGCAACCAGATAATTTTCCTCCTGGAGGGGCCTGTGAGGCACCCTGGTGTAGAATAATGGTACTCAGACCTTTTGGTCTCAGGGCCCCTTTTGTATATGCTTAGAAATTAAAGACCAAAAAAAGCTTTTTTTTTTTTTTTTTGGTTTATGGGTTATATCAATGTTTGTAGTACTGCAAATTAAACTGAGAAATTTTAAAAGTATTAATTCTTTCATAACAACTTTAATAAATACAGTTCACACATTTTTAGTGAAAGATAACTTTTCAAAAAATGGCATTATTTGATACGTTTTGCAAATTTCCTTAATTTCTGGCTTGATAGAAGACAGGCTGGATTCTCTGAGTTGCCTTTGCATTTCGGTCTATTACAGTGTGTTGTTTCGGTGAATGTATATGAAGTAAAACCACCTTTACCACTGATATATATTGTAATTGTAAGTATTCTTCTTTGATACTATGCCAGAACTTGCCAGAACTTCTTCAAGTTTGTCAGTATAGTGTAGACTTTGACACCATATTAGTAAACCATTTGAACTTTGTTTCACCAAGATGCATTGGTTTCCCTTGCACTTGATGGCTTTGGTAGTATTATGCCAGCTGAGTTACATAGACCTTCCAGCTGTCGACAGATTTCATTATCCAATATCAAAAACGTACATTTGTTATTCTCCTTACTGATCTCATTGGGGAAACTGAAGCTCTTGGTGGCCGAGAGAGGTTTCCCAAGATTTTAAGTTTTTTTGAAAGCCTGGATTTTATCACCAACAACAGCTACAAGTTGTTTTCCTTACAGTGACAGGTCCACTTCATTCATTTTTAGGAAAATATCTGCCATATACCCATGTGTGAATGACCATAGTTTTTCTGTCAGTGGTTCCATGAGAAAGTGTCCAGTTTAGCTCATAACCCAGAACGGTTACACAAGTGCTTTTCCCAGGGCAGCAGAGATGCTTAATGTGTGTTTTCATAGAGCAGAGTGCCAAATTGCACTGTCCAAGGTTGGGATTTAGTGAAGTGAGTGATGTTTATTGCTTCATCAAGAATATTCTTAAGTGAGATGGCCTTTTAAACACACTGCATGTGAGTGGCAGTGCCTGCCATCCGGTGTCCATGCCTAGGCACCAGCAGGTTCACCCACTGTTGCTTTTGTGCCCTCTGTTACTGGGGGTAGCAGTGCAGTGGAAAAGACATGTAATGTCTTGGTATCATCAGGACCAGCTTTGACTTTATGGACCACCTGACATGAGGGTGGGGGTGTCTCGGGGTCTGCGAGTAATGCTTTGAGAATCTGTGCCGTGGAAGTCAGACCGTGGACACAGAACCAGTGTGGAGTTCTGGTCCATCAGTTAATATTGGCCATGGGGCCCAAGCAAGACTGCTTAGCCCTTCTAAGCCCTGTCTTCTCATCTAGAAAAGGAAGACATGACCATCTTTATGGTTGTTGTGAAGACTGATGGAAGAACTAAGGAAAATATGCCTTCTTTGGTGCCTGGCCCATACTAGGTGCCAGTAAAAATTATTTTCCTTTTGCTCTTGGGACATTGTGAAGGCACTGGAGACAGGAGCATGGTACAAGATGGAGAGGTGAAAAGGAAGGGTCAGTTTACTGTAGGACAGGCCTGCAACTCACATGCCCTTCTTTCTGGCTTGCACCTCCTGGAGGAAAGGAGAAAAGAGTGGGAGGAAACAGCTCTTTATGTGGGGTTGTCTTAGGGTCTCTGGATGCAGCCATTCTTTGTGTGTGACCCAGTGTTGTTGAAGCTAAAGAGCCAACTTCTCTGAGAATTAGCAATGTCTTCTGATGGCTCTCATCTCCTAGGCATCTTTACAGATAATCCTGGCTCAGCCTTAGAGGCCTCCATGGTGGAGGACTGGAAGCCATTCACAGCCGGGGAAGCAGAGCCTCAAGGATGAGACAGTGTTTCTGCTAGACCTGTGCCCTGCTAAAATCTAAATGCAGTCTAAGACTAAGTTATTTACCAGTCTAAAAAATACTAGAGCGTGATTTTGTCACAGATAGGTGAGATCTGAAATTCTCAAAACCTAATTCACTTTAATTTTTTTAAATAAACATTAATCTGATAGTAGTTGGAAGACTGTGACCCAACTCCAGTAAAGCTGACATTCCCTGTCCAGGCAGGATCACAGTGCATGTGAAGATAGTGGCTTCTTTATCACATACATCTTCCTTACTGCAGTCTTAGAGGTGGAAAAAATGCAATGGAAATTCAGCTTTCAGAATAAAAGTCTGTGGGGTTGACCTGCTAGCCTGGCCATTTGTCCCTGGGGTTCAGTGTCAAACCCCAGTGTGTAGTGATGCTCCAGGAGAGCTCCTACTAGCTCAGTGAGGGCAGCAGCAGACTTGTGTCCATCCCAGGTCCCAGGCCACCAGCAAGGACTGCTTTTCCAGGATAGAGCCCTGCCTTTACACCTGCAAGAATAAAATTTCAAGTGGAGTAGCCCTGTGCCTGTTTTAAATGACCTTTTGTTCTCTCTGCTGATGGTTTCACTGAATATCAGATCCTCAGATTGAACGTGTTTATTTTATTGATAGACTTTCTCTGTCCCCAAGAGAGAAAGGACCCGTGCACCTCCGAGACAGAGAGGGATGTTTGTGTTCCTCCTCCTCATCACGCATAAGATCCGTGATGCGGATCTGGGGATGTGACCCCACCTGTCTCAGAGTATCCAGTGTGGCAGAAGGGTGCTGAACTGCATGTTTTGCTGCTTCCCAGCGTGGTGACCTTGAGCAGGTCCCTCACTTTGTCTGGTCCCGGATTCATTTATAAACCAGGCTTAGGGCAGGGCCGGTTGTCTGCTGCAGGGGTGGATGACTGTGAGGCTTTAAGAACCCAGGTAGTTCTCAGTGAGCTCAAAGGCAGGAAAACACTGGTGAGTGGCCAGCACAGGATGGTGGGGATGGTGCTGGTGGGGATGGACAGAGATTCAGCTCTCTTGTGGCCCTGAATATTGACCCTCCAGTCAGGCCGCTCCGTCATGGTATTGGGCAAGTTAGCTAATCTTTTTGTGCTTCAGTTTTTCCATCTGCAAGTAAGAATACCTTCCGCAACACTCCCTGCCTCTGAAGGATTAACTGAAGTGATGGTAAAGCTGAAGGGCAGAGTCCAGCTTCTGGCCTCAGGGGGATGCTCAGTCCCGGGGAGCTCGTCGCTTATCAGGGCTACAGCAGGCTTTCCCTGCATGTGAACAAGTTAGGTTTCAGGGAGCTCAACTGGATGTGTGGTTTCTCAAAGCCTTGTAGGGAAACCTCGAGTTGTAAAGTAGCCGTCATTTAGCGGGGTAGGGTGGTAGGTCCTGGGGAGGCTGGTCAGAATAGGACAGCCCCTCCTTCTGTGGATGTGCTCGGTCAGGGGAGCCTGCAAGGGAGAGTCCTCTAGGTTCCTAGGAGAAAGGTTGTGAAAGCTGATGGGGTCTTCTCCATGCTGTGAGGGTATAGGTTGTGAAAATTCTCTAACATCCTTGGCAAAATTGTATTTGAAGTGTGACCATGACGATCTTGACACGGAGAATAGCACAGAGAGAACCCTGAACCACTCCTCAGATGTCTTGGACCGTCCTTAGTTCTTGAGATTGTTGGTGGGTGCTTTCCTGAGCAGAGCAGGCACAGGTGACTGTATCTGGTTGCCCTGGATGGAAGGCCTGAGGCAGGTGTTTGGTCAGGTGTGCCGTGGTGGCAGATCAGGGGCTGCGAGTCTGAAGACCTGGGTCCTGAGCCCCGGTCCTGGCTCTGCCACTGCCTGCTGTTTGACCTCGGGCAGGTCCCTTCACGTCCCTGACCTCAAGTCTGACACCCGAAGGGTGGGGAAGAGGCTGCTCATCTTCACCAGGGGCTTCATGAGGCTCAGAGAAGAGCATCCTGGTGAACTGCTTTACCACCAAAGTGCCAAGTATTAACGTAACAAATGGTTGCCGGTAACCAAGCTCTGACCCTCCTAATGAAATATTTTCTTTCTCAGTGATGTTACAGCCTTTCGATTATGATCCCAATGAGAAAAGTAAACACAAGTTTATGGTTCAGTCTATGTTTGCTCCAACTGACACTTCTGATATGGAAGCAGTAGTAAGTACTGAATGCTTTTTTTTCCCCCCCAGTAATTAAAAAAAAAAAAGAATAGGTGCAGAATTGTGGGTGCATGCATTTCAAAATATGTCAAAATTGTTTTTAAAGGGGAATGGTGCTTTTCAGGAGGTTTGTACTTTGACTGCCTTTATGGGTTTCTAGAACTTTGATTTTAACATTTTATGTAACTTTCAGAATACTCTTCTGACTTTTCTACCTGGTTTCCTTCAGCAGTTCCTTGTTCTGGTGGGTTGTGTCTTGAATGGTCTGAGGGTTCTCTACCTTCACCCCCTTCCCTCCCCCTACAGAAAAGGGCAATTTTATTCTAGAAAACGCTTTCTGCCTCTTCTTCTCGATCCCCCAGAATCTAGAAGGATGGGGGAGAGTTGAATATTAAGTATCCTTCAACCCTTTAGGCTTTTCTCCCCCTGCTTGGTTCTAGTAAGTGCCTTTCTTTGTGGTTTTGTTATTGTATCCCTACCCCGCCAGATTCCTTAGATTTTTCTACCCCCTCCCCTTAAATACATGTTCAACTGCATCTTTTAATTTTGGTAAAAATAAGTTGACTTCATTTTCATAAAATAAGCAATTGATACATTATAGTTGGGCCCCCGTTTCTCTGGGTTCTGCTCTGTGGGTGTGAAGTCCCAGCAGCAGCAGCATCTTCTATGAAGGACTTGAGCATCCACGGACTTTGGTCACCATGGGGACAGAGCCCCACAGCCAGTCCCCCTGTATTGATTTTTCTAGAAGATGATTATAATGGCAGTTCTACCCCCAACCTTTTACACGTGTGAATAAATCAGCAGGCATCCTGGTGCTGTGAGAGAGAGTCACAGTATACTGATAGACCCCTAATATCCACAGCCCAGGGAGGACAGACTGTCTAGTCCTCACAGTTTGGAAAAGAAGGGCAGGACTGCCTCAGCATTTTCACCACTTTCCAGATCATCAACTGAAACTTAGAGACTGGAGTCGTCCGAGGAATGCCTACAAATTCGAATTAGCTAGGATTCACACTATGTTGTTTTTTTTCTCTTTCGAAGTTTTATTTGAAGTACTGTTTCATGCGCATCCTACCTTCAAGCCCCTGTGTGACCACACAGCCATTTGTTTCAGTCTTAGAAAAGCATAGCTGACCACCTTCATGCTTATGTAACTCCTGGGCAGGAGGTGAGGGGTAAAGGAGACATTGGAGGTTTCACAGAGAAGTGAAACAGACAAGAAGTTTCTCAGACAAGTGAGGTTTCACAGAGACCAGCAATCTTAGGCTTTGTGTTCACATTCCTTCTCATAGAAATAATCATTGATACATTGACTACTTTCACTTCCTGGAACATGGTGTGTCACTTCATGTTACTTTGTGTGATCAAAAGAATGTATGGCAGATGCACAGTGTGGAGTCTCCAGAATATGTTCTGTTTGGCTTTGCTGCATGGCTTGGTGAAAGAGCATGGCCTTGGGTGTCTTGGGTGTGAAGCTGACTCTGCCTTTTACTAACGTTGTGGCCTTGGGCAGTTTTCATTAACTCTTTTGAGGGTTTAGTCATGTGTAAAATTGGGGAAAAAACCTAGTTCCGAGGGCTGTTGTGGGATTAAATATGCTGTGTGTAGAGCATGAGGCAGAGTGTCTGGCAGCTGTCTTATCTGAGTGCTGCTATAGGCCAGGCCTCAGGGTATAATAAAAGTGAATTTTACTTTCTTTCATGATAATGTTCATAACAATTAAAATATGAAATGTACTTTGTTGGAAATCTGGGATATAGACAAACAAGCAAAAATAAAACTATGTGACCTGTAGTCACATAGTTTTTTATACTAGACCCAACCACTGTTAGTGAGAGCCTGGTGGTTTTTCTTTACTTTAAAATATTATTCTTCATATTTTTGATGTACTGAAAGTTGAAAAAACAGTAGTGCTTACTCGTCTAACCTTTACTAAGACTCACCTTTTAACAGTTTGCCTTGTTTGCTTCTTTTCTGTCCTAAACTTTGTTTTTTGCTGAGTTCCCTGACTGTTCATGAAAATTCACCGTCCCTGAATGCATTGTAACAAGGGCAGGCTCTTTCATAGACTCAGCTCTGTTAAGTAGCCTGTCACTCATGGCTAAGAGGCTTAACGTTAATTCAATAATGTGTTTAAAAGAGAAACCCATATTAGCATTTCCCAGTTCAAGAAATGGCCTTTCGTTAGTCTTCTACTGGTGCACACTCATCCTGTTTACAGTCCAGACCAGGTGCCTTGGAGAATGTCCCACATTCTGGATTTATCAAATTATTCCCTCATGACTAAATTCAGGTTCGGTGTTTTTGTTTTTTTGCAAGGTAGTGTCCTGTGGGCATCATGTTCCTCCTTCGGTGACATCAGGTCTGATTACTTGATTAGGGTGGTGACTGCCGCCTCTGTCCCATGCAGATCACATCTGCCCGGAGGTTAAGGGTTGATCTGTGATACTCAGAGCAGTCAGATCCTCGAAGATCACTGAACTGCCTGCCTGCCAGCAGTCTTTCACTCGGTGATTTTTAACACGCTGAGATGATCCTTGCCTGAAGTTCTTATGATACGCGCACACAGGCACATGTTATCTGTGCACACGTGTGTGTGTGTACAGAGGAACAGACTTAAAATAGTGCTTGCAGTTTCTTCATTTATATTCTGTGAATTTTCCCTGTGTAATTAAACACTCTTCGGTATCCCTTGAATGGCATGCTGTTCCATGACTGTGCCCACCATGGGTTACTTTGGTGTTCCTGTTTTGCTTGACACAGAGATTATTTCCCATTTTTGACTTTTGATACCTGTTGCTCTCTCTGCCTCCTGCATGGTTCTGGCGTCAGGGTGGGGGAATTCGTTCCTTTCACTGTATCACCTTCTTGCTGTGCTGGTTTACTCTGTAATTCTCAGAACATCTGGGATTCCTGCCAAAACAAGGAGCAGTAAGCCAGGAGTGCCTCCTCCCAGAACATGGATTTAGTCAGGAACGTGTTCCTCCCAACAGGCTGAGGGAGTGGGGTTCAGCCCAGACAGTAGGGGTCACAGAGAGTGGCCTTCCCGTTCCTGTGCCCTGCTGGTAGTTGGCAATGTTCTAAAATCACCTCCAAGTAGTAACGGGCTTCTGCTTAGAAAGACATGCCCTGCGAAGTAAGTTGTATTTTCTTAAGGAGAGCCCAGATGTCCTTAGGCCATCCAGATGCAGGCTAGAAGACTCCTCTGGGTCCAGTGGTGGTCTTCTCTGTCCTGTGTGCTTTTCACAGCCTGGTGACAAGGAGCACTGGTGGACACGGAGGAGTCAGGCAGCACAACCGGGGCTGGTGAAGAATAATCAATATTCAGGGGAGCTGGTGTATTTAATCTTGTCATGTTAAAAATATTGAAATCTCAGCAGACTTAAGTTCTTTATTTGATGTACATCAGGGCTTTCTCATTAAGCTTATTTTTCTGAAATTGTCAGTTATAGGAAGAAAATCATTCTTCTAGCAGCTTTATAATATCCTGATTATTGAATTTAAATTGTTTTAGTGGAAGGAGGCAAAACCGGAAGACCTTATGGATTCAAAACTTAGATGTGTGTTTGAATTGCCAGCAGAAAATGATAAACCAGTAAGTATGTTTATAGTTAACAATAATTGAATGTTACAAGCTGATACTTATTTGCATACCATCTCCTGCAAAACCAAGATTTAAGTTGGCAAATTATTTTCCTTCTTCTGATGTATGAAGAGAAAAATGAGCTGAAGTCAACAAATAAGTGGGCCTTTGTGAAATCTGCCTTTGAAAGATTCACAGAAAGAACTCATTGAAAATTTTTTTGCCTTTGAAAAGCACAACCTGTTGACTGTTGAAATGTCATAAATTCCGAAGAGCTTCTTCTTTGACTTGGGCAAAGTTCTAGGTTGCTGTTATATTTAACAGTGGGAAAGACGGTGAGCGCTCAGCTTCTCTTGTACAGTGCTGTCTGCAGGCTTCCCTGTCTGCATTTCTCTTGAGCACCAACTCTCCACCTCTTGAACCCCAGATTCTCTTCAGTCAAAATGTGCTTTTAGATGAGGGTTTCTCACCCTCAGCCCTGCTGACTTTCGGGCCAGGAGTCCTTTGCTGTGGGGCTGTCCTGTGCCTTGCAGGGTGTGTTGTGGCACCCTTGACCTCACCCCAGTAGCATCCCTGATCGTGACGACCTGAAGAGTCTCCGGATGTTGCCCGGTATGCCCTTCCCGAGGCAGAGTCAGTTCCCCTTGAGAATCACCCTCTTTGCTCCCTGAGCACTGAGGGTAAGGAGTGACTCCCTCCCAGCTGCTGGCTCACTTTTCTCTGTGTGAAACCAAAGCATGAGCCTGGTTGGCATGGACCTCCCTTAACCCTAGTTAAAAAACTTAAACTGTGTTAACACAGTTTAAAACCCATGCAGAGTATTAAACCACCCTGGCTGTTAATAGCTGGTGGTGGGAATAGAAATGTTCGAGCTCTCAACATTATCCATAACCATCTCCAGGAATGCTGATGCTTTGTGTCAAAACTACTTACCATTTTTTTTCTGCTCGCTAATTGACCACCGTCACTATCCCGTTTCTTTGAATGAGTGGTGGTCGTCATTCCTCTTTTCCCTTCCCTCTTCCCACAGCATGTTCTGTCAGTTGTGGATAGTTGAGGACTATTCTGGCCCCAGCTGTGCACTTGGAGGTTAGCTCTGTGTGTTGAGGTCTTGCCTGCCAGGGCCTCACTCCTCTCCCCTGGGAGACTAAGGGTAGAGCTCGCTGTTCTCTGTTTGCCGCATGGACCCCCGAGGGCTTCCGTGCTTCCCCGGCCCCCACTTACTCACTCATCCCCAGTGGGTCTCCAGAGGGGGTCACAGCGCAGTCGTGGCTGGGGAAGTGAGGAACACATTGCCTCCCCAGGCTGAAATACCATAGATGCTAAATTTGTTGTACCTTCATCCGATCGCTGCAGTTGTCTAAGTTCAGGAGACAAATCACCCTCTGGGTCACGTCCCCTCTGGCCTTCTGCTCCCGCCCAGCCAGTCTGGGGGATGTTCTCATCTTTGTAGTGATGGTAATTTGTGGCTGATGACTCCTGAGCTTGCACAGCTGTGCTCTGCTGATTTTTCATGGCAGGAATTTGATAGTGCAGTGCGCACAGCCCCTTTTCTCTTTCTTTGAAGTATTAGTCTCAGCCGGACTTCATTATTTGCCCTCATCCATAATTTCTGGAGCCCAGTTTTAGATTATGAAGATACTAGGTGATAAAGTGATCCATTTTAAAAGTAAATGTGACATTGTACAGTTTGGATGAAACGCTACCCTGGGTGGTGTCTGCTGAGACCTACTTTACTTTGCATGAAGAAGTCCTTTAATACGTGGTTGGTGACACTTGGGCTTTCATTTATTTCTGAACAGCATGATGTAGAAATAAATAAAATTATACCCACAACTGCATCAAAGACAGAAACACCAACAGTGTCTAAAGCTCTGAGTTCCTCCTTGGATGACACTGAAGTTAAGAAGGTGATGGAAGAGTGTAAGAGGCTGCAGAGCGAAGTCCAGAGGCTTCGGGAGGAGAACAAGCAGTTCAAGGTAATGGCATTTTGTTTCCTGATCGTCTCCAGGGAATGGGGGCTTTGCTACTATGGTCTTGGGTGAGGAGGCTGATGAAATTTGTGGAGTTGTCTTGTATTTGCACGTTTTTCCTCCAGGCTGAAGTTTCTATACCTTTCCTAAGGTTCTTAAAACAAGCCTTGGACACACGCCTACGTGCATCCCAAATTAAGAACCAGTGTCCCTTGAGCAGTAGTTTTTCAACTATTTAAACTCTTGTCCCCTCGTAAAAAGACAACAGACAAATAAACAAAAAATCCATTAGTGTAAATTGAAATTAAAAAAACAATAATAGTTATCTTGAATTTACATTTTCAAGCCCCTTTTTCATCCCCATTGGATGAGAACCTTTTTGAAGAGAGTAAAGACTGACGTGTATTCTGTTTTAAGGCAATCATCATTCTGATTTTTGAGTATCCTAAATAGGTCTAGCAGTGGGGTCTCATCCTCTATCAGTATGGTCAGGAGACTGGAGCTGGGATGCTGTCACATCCATGGGGGAGATTACAGGGAACCAGGGGCTCCAGCTTGTGGCCCTAGACCTGGCAAGTGGCCCTGGCTTTGGAGGGTGGCCCTGGTGCTGGGGGGTGAGGTTGCACTGGTGCTGGAGCGAGGCAGGTGTGCTACTCTTGGCTTTGGAGGCCTGCAGTAGTGTGGAAATCTCACTGTGTAACTTTGTCCATCACAGCAGCTTCTGGCCTCTGTTTGCAGAGGCCAGACCCTGTTAAGGCCCCTTCCAGTGTTGAAAGTATGCCTTTCATACACAGGGTTAAAGAGAGTGTTTCTGAACATCTGATTGTAGGATCTTTTGTTGTTTCAGCTTAAGTCTTGAGGCTGATCTATTCTTTTCATCTTGATCATGTCCCCAGCCACCATAGACTGTCACTCTCTGACTGCATAGCACCAGGTACACACCATAAATTCACTGCAGGTGACTCTTCCCTTTCTTACTCTGATGAGGTAGGAGACACGGGGAGCCAACAGGGTTTAGGAAGTGGCATCCTTGTCTTTCTCTGCAGTAATCATGATTTGCCTCATTCAGTGACTGCTGTTAGTATGGAGTAAATTATGAAGCTGACACTACTTTTGGCTGAAAGTCTAAGATATGCCTAAAGCTTCTTCTTGAATGTATTTCTCTTCTGTGCCATTTAAAGTGATAAATAGGTGGAAATAGCTTCTATATAAACCCAATAAAATAAATGTTGTATTTTGCTGTGCCTATTTTTTTTTTAAGTTAATCGAATAGCACCAGTCATTTATCAGCATGCAGCAATATTGGCCATGCCCCTCGAGCAAAGTGTCTTTAAAATATTATCAGACCAGTCTTGACATTAGAAGATTCTTTATCTTGCCAAACAAGGATTTCTTGTTTTGTGTTGTTTCATGCTTTCATTTGGCCACACATTTCCTAAGACCCTCCCGTGTGCCCAGCACTGTGGGATACAGACATGGGTAGTCCCTGCCCTTAAAATAAGCCCCAGGGTAGCCAGGAAGACACAGCCACAAATACTGATAACCAGTCCCACAGAGGGGGCCATGAGTGTTTTTGGGGGGTGGGCTTAAGGTGCTGGCTGCCTCTTGTCGTCAGATCTATCAGACACTTGATGAGTGTGAACGAACTGACGGAGAAGAAAAGAAAGTGCAGCTGTTGTGGAGGGTGTCAGGGATGGATTGAGGGTAATTAGAACAGGAAGGCCTTGATGCATGCCCTATTTGGGCTTGTGAAGAAAGGAAAAGTGTCTATTCTCACAGTTCTCTGTAGGTGGGGAAAATGTGGCCAAGTTATCTTCATGTGTATGAAGAAGATTGTTTCTTCTTTGGTAGAAATTCCATCGGAGAAGGCAGTGGCACCCCACTCCAGTACTCTTGCCTGGAAAATCCCATGGGTGGAGGAGCCTGGTAGGCTGCAGTCCATGGGGTCACTAAGAGTCAGACACAACTGAGCGACTTCACTTTCTCTTTTCACCTTCATGCATTGGAGAAGGAAATGGCAACCCACTCCAGTATTCTTGCCTGGAGAATCCCAGGGACGGAGGAGCCTGTTGGGCTGCCATCTGTGGGGTCGCACAGAGTCGGACATGACTGAAGCGACTTAGCAGCAGCAGCAGCAGAAATTCCATGCATTAAGTAGAAAATATTTGAGACATGTATATCCAGTTCAGTTATACTTTGATATTACAGGCATCCCATTTTCAGTCCAGCAGTCTCCATGTAACTCACCAAGTATCAACCATGGACAGAGCTTGACATTTAAAAGCATCCAGGTCCCCTACTCAGTCATTTCTTGGGATTCTTTTCTGTGAAGAACTTTTTTCTATAAATCTCAGAGACCCACATTAGTGCCCTGCTCAGACAAAGGGACCGGCAGCACTGTGGTGGATGCATGGAAGGAGAGGGGCCTCAAGCCAGTCTCTTCTCTGTAGGCTGTTTCTCCATTTGCAAGATGAGGAGGTGGGGACCATATCATGTGATACAGTCTGGGCGTAACTCCCTGCCCACCTCCCCCACCCCCCGCCAAACCTCTGCTAAGCTGTACAGCTGCCTTCCGCTTCTGGTGCTTTGGACTGTCTTTGAAACGTGTGTTTGCTCCCCTAGGAGGAAGATGGACTTCGGATGAGGAAGACAGTGCAGAGCAACAGCCCCGCTCCCGCGTCAGCCACGGCTGGGAGGGAGGAGGGCCTGGGCACCCGGCTGCTGGCACTCGTCGTCCTCTTCTTCATCGTTGGCGTGATCATAGGGAAGATCGCCTTGTAGAGGCAGCATGCGAGATGGGGATTGGATTGATGGGTCCGCCATAGTGTGGGATTTAAATTTATCATAACCATGTGTAAAGAGAAATTAATGTATGATGACATCTCACAGGTCTTGCCTTTAAATTACCCCTCCCCGCTTGTGTGCACCCGCGTGCACACATGCACACACACACACACAAATAGAACATAATATAACAATCTTTTAGAAAGTTTAAAACGCATAGTAAATGATTGGGGCAAAACAAAGAGTGAACCTTATTAATGACAAGGGAAACCATGATTAAATGGTAATGGCATGTTGTAAATGTCATTTTAAGCGTCTGTAGCCTTGGTCCACGTTGCTGGATTTCCTCTCTGCAAACATGACACTCTTCCCTGTCTGTCGGTGCTGGCCTCTGGGAAGCTGGAGCCTACCCTGTCGATGTCCTTCCCTGCACCACTCACTCACTGTGGCCAGCCTCTCCATTTCCACCCTGGCCGTCAGTTGCTGGGGACTGATGAACAGGGCCTGAAGGCACCAAGAACGGCGCTGTGGCAGCATCGGCTGTGCTCATCAGCAGTGGGGAGTGTGTGTTGCTGATTGACCCGACCATCTGGAGGTCAGAGTCATTGAATGCTGTTCTCTTCAAGGGACCAAGCTAGATAACTATTGGTTCATGTAGTGAGATTGAATTATTATTCAGAGATGTTTAATGCATATTTAACTTATATAATGTATTTCATCTCATGTCTTCTGTCACAAGATTATTAATTCTGTGGCCTAAAACCCACCTGTGCTACCTAACACCGTGGAGTGAAGCTGGCGTTACTGCCGAAGGTTCAGGGCTGTGTGCATGTACACACACACACGGAGGTGTGCTCGTGGGAACGTTGGAGAACAACTGCCAGGAAATGTCTTCTGTGTAGATAAGTAATAGGCACCATGGGGAGAGGACTCTCAGTAGCGGCAGTCAGCTCGAGGTCACTGTCTAGGGGAAAGAGTAGCCGGTCCCTGTGCTGTCTTTCTCTGCTCCTCACCACCACCCACACTTCAGCACCCATGCCCCAGTGTAGTCCTGACCTTCCCAGGCAGCCCTGACTTGGAATCAGGCGAGAGAGGCAGGCAGCAGAGGGGCTGGGGAGAGGGAGCCAGCTAGGCAGGGCCGGGGCGTGGGGGTGGTGCGGGAGGGGCTTCGAGAGGAAGTTTGGATGAGCCATCAAGTAGTGATGGAGAGCTTGACTGTGAATTAATTTTATGCCGTAAAAGACCAATCCAGTTCTGTTTGACTATGTAGCATCTTAAAAAGAAAAAAAAAATAAAGCCCCCAAATTAAGAGATCTTTTGTCATTTTGTCACTTTTGCTAAGTGGGTGGGGATACTTACTATTTTTATCATTATTTTGTCATTGGAAGCTTGATTTTAAAATGACCCCTATCTAAAAAGAAAAATGACCCAATGTATGAGAAATACATATGTTTACATGCTGAGCACTCTTGGTAAACATTGAACAGACCTAGTTCCCAATCACAGACCCATCGTGTGAAGCTGTGGAAGCCCGGCCAGCAGTTACAAGTTAGTCTCCAGTGTCTATTCCATGTGGATCCAGGTACTTAAGAAAAGGGGTGAGAAGACTGAGCAGGGAAGGATGTGCGTTCTGCCAGTTTCTGTTAAGTGTAGCAGTTGCAGCAGGTTAATCTTTATGTGACAAAGGGCAGTGATTAGGAGGGCCTCACATCATGCCTGGGACTTCCCAGGTGTCTCAGTGGTAAAGAACCTGCCTGCCAGTGCAGGAGCCGCCAGAGACGAGGGTTCGATCCTTGGGTCAGGGAGATCCTCTGGAGGAGGAAATGGCTACCCACTCCAGTTTCTTGCCTGGAGAATCCCATGGACAGAGGAGCCTGGCTGGCTACAGTCCGTGGGGTCTCGGATGTGACTGAGCACACACAAATAGTGCCTGTGGAGGTAATGCAGTCCCATTTCCTTGGAGCAGGAGTTGGAAGACTTTTCCTTCAAGGAGGTTGCCGTGTGTGCCAATAAAACTTTATTCATAAGAACAGCTGCTGGGATCTGGCCTGTGAGACAATTTTGCTGGTGCTTGTATCAAGTGTCTTAAGTTCTCAAAAAGAGTGCCTGGGGCGCCTGTGTTTCAGGTGTTTGAAAATGATTTAGTATTTTGTGTACATCTAGAAAAAGGAAATCCACGTCTCAGAGCATGTGGGCTATTTGTGTGTAGCTGAAAAATCAAAATTTAAAATCCAAGGTTGTCTCTTCAAACTAATCATCTCATTAAACCTCTTGCCGTTTTAGGGGTTAGGACTTGGTGAACACCCGTTAGTTTGTTGAACTTTCTGATTGAGTGGAAGAAGAGAACCCCCGCCAGGGAGAGAAGAAGGGTAGTGATGGGAAGACCGGACCTCATGTCAGTGACCCTGGTCAGGGAAGAGCATGTCAGGAGAGAAGAACGTGTGTGGAGCAGCTGCTGCTCTGGTTCATTATTTTAAGAGCCAGGGATACTCAAGATCTTGAATCTGGAAGACCATGCAGATTTTGGGTTTCTTTTCTGGAAATTGAGAGAGAGGCAGGTAGATGGTGGTCCTGCCCGTAGACTTCTGTCCTGAGCTGGTGAGTCAAGTCACTGGAATAAACTGGGTTGGAACAAGCTAGGTTGAAGCTGGTTAGAGTGTCGGCTGGGAAGGGAGGCTAGGCGGGCACGGTCAGGCTGCTCCGGTGCCTGCAGTCCTAGTTATTGCTCATAGCACCTGTGAGGGCAGTGCCCTCCCTGGTTTAGAAATATCCACCCCCGAGCTCACAGATACAAAAGAGACTGCAAGCAGTAACAAAGTCCTATAAATTTTTATTGATAATTGATAATTTAGGCTCCCTTGGTGCCATATGGAATACCTCTTAAAGACCAGCAGGCTGTGTTATTTGTAGGCTTGAGGACCTGGCTTTAATTTTTTTTTCTCCTCCTAGTTTGCATGTTTTCCTTCTCTCTAGTCTTCTAAACTGCTGGCACCAGCAGTAATAAATACTGATAAAATCAAAATTGATTTTTACCAGTGGACAGTTTATGCCTAGAGAGACAGCTTATACCTACATAACACAGAAGGGGGAAAAAATGAAGAACCTCCAGTGATCCGTGAAAACCTAAACGCTTTCAAACAAATCGCAGGAAAAGAATTGCTATTGGAAAGTATCGCTACTGGACTTGCAGGCTGTGTTGAGTCAGATATAACTGAATGCAGTGATAGCTCACAGCTAAATAGCCTTTCAAATTAATTTGCAAACAAGCTGTGTATGTGTGTAGCATATATACCATATGTAAGTAGCTTAACGTTTTTCAAATAGTGTCTTTTTTTTTTTTGCACACAAAAATATATTTGCAAACTCAGAATCCACTGCAATATAGAATGCCGTTTATCATTTTCAGTTCCTTCTCTAAAGAACTGGCTCATTTACAAGTTTTTGTTTACAGTTTGTTTGTGAAATTGTTGATAAAAAGAAAAAAAACCTAGAGAGGTGGATGTGGACTTGAAAGTCACCTTGAAGACTTCAGTAACATCAGCATTGGCAGGTGGAGAGGCCACTGCACCCCCTGTTGGTGATGGCAGTTCACTGACACACGTCTCACTGGGGCCCTGGGGCAGGAGCAGCTTGTCTCATGGCTGCTTCCTTTTGAGGCTGTGGGGCTGGGGCAGGAGGAGCCCTAAGTAATACATTAACTCATCAGAGTTCCCTCTCTGGAGACCTTGCACAGTAAACCTTGGGTGGCAGTCGCTGGTGCTGAGATGTGAGCAGGAATGGGGTTGTGTTCAGGAGGTACGCCACGCTGTTAGATGACTCCAGCTGGGCAAACAGGTCCTACGAACCTTGGGTGGCAGTCGCTGGTGCTGAGATGTGAGCAGGAATGGGGTTGTGTTCAGGAGGTACACCACGCTGTTAGATGACTCCAGCTGGGCGAACAGGTCCTACAAGACGAGAAAAGGCACTTGGGACCCCCTGTGCCCCATGAGAAGTGGGATCCCTCAGAGTTCCCAGCCTGGTTGGATTTGGAGAAAACGCTCTTGTTTTTTAAAAGCCTTCTTCAGAGCTGCTCTGATAGTAACCTTGCAAGGAAAGTTGCTGTTGTTAGGATGCCCTCCCCACCCTGTGCAGAGCATTTCCTCTATGCTCCTTCATTGACTCAATCCTCATGACAACTGTGATACATTGGGGAGCAAGGGTTCTGTTTTGCACAAGAGGAAATGAACCCTCCAGGAGGTTAAACGGGGCAACTTCTTAGAACCTCTAGTGGAACGAATTTAGTCTCTGGGAAGCCTCCTGCGAGGGCCTAAATCTCTAAGACGGTGTTTCAGCTTCAAAAACCCCTCAGAGGGGCGGTAAGAAAGGCCTCGGTGAATTAGCGGGGGCCCATCTCCACAATGCGGGCCCTTCGTGCACCTTGTCTGTGTTTGCCTTCATCCCTTCTGCAGTTGGTTTTACATACAAAGTAGACAGTGTCAGGACACTCATTCAGATGCTTCTTTATTTTTCTTTTGGAAACTAAACACACTTCAGACAGTGAAGAAACATTTTCCATTTTCTCATTGCCTGAAGATCTCTGCATGACGCTCCTGGGGAATGAATTTGGGGGCTTGAGAAAGAAAATGACTAGTCTGTCTCACAAGGTGGTGATGAGGCTTTCCGTGGAGGCTTTACATAACTTGTAAGTGAAACGTGAAGCAAAAAACCAGCATTAAAAACCGGCATCACAGAAGGGGCCTGCTGGGGATTACGGCAGCACAGCTGCTGGTCCCAGACCCCTCCGGGAAATCACTGAAGGGGGCCCCGCCACAGCAGACCCCACTAAAGCACGTCAGCTGACAGGCAGGCTGGGGAAGCTGTGGAAGCGCATCCCCAGCAAGATAAATGCACTAACCCACTTCCTCCTGTGTCTGAATCTTCATCGGCCGCATACGTGGTACACATGAGACTTGGCCTCCAGGAACGTCAGGGTGCACAAGGTCCCCCACCCCCGAGTCGGCAGACCCGACCTCCCTCTGTTCACTGTAACCCCACCGTGAAAAGCAAAGATTTCACTTTTATCATCATTAGAGAGGTATTTTGAAAAAACTTAGAAGACATGAACACACATAAACAGTTGTGTACAATAGTTAAAAGTGAAGCTGGTAGAGGTGGGTGAGCAGTGGTCTCAATGACTATAATGATTTTAGGTGTTCTTAATGGAAATAACTCATTAGAAAACGTCTGCACCCAATCAGTAGGGAAGAAAGAAAGAACTCGCAACAGAAATAAAGCTATTATCATCTAACTTGCCATAAATACTTGCAATTATGATACCTGGGAATGTTGCCATGATATGGATTGCTTTGATTAAAAGATGTCAGTTGAATAAAACAGTATGGTGGGGTAATATGAATAGTCTGCTGCTGCTGAATAAATACTGATGTTTATTTTAAAACCAGAGAACATTGATCCTGTGACAATGCCCTGTTACAGTTACTCTATTATACCACAGGGTGGATGTGTTTAATCCTCGGGCTCAGGGATGTGGGGGCAGGACAGGCGCTGGCTTCCTGTCCTGCCCACCTCTGCGTCCTGAGCCAAGGGAACTTGGTCCTGGCTTCCACAGGTGCGGCTCTAGCCCCAGAGGGTTTTGTTTCACTGACACCCAACAAGTTTGGCCAGAACAGAAAAGGTTACATTATTTGTTCATTGCCCTTCAGCAACTGCCGAGTAAGGGAGACAAATCAGATATCTTAACACGATTTCATTAAGGCTTAGTGCTAACAAGAATGCATAGTTTTTGTGATTTAAGATAATAAATTAGCGTGCATGTTTCCCACATTGATTCGACATTTTTCCACGTAATACAGAAAGGTCTGGTTCTTTTTATGAACTTGGTGCCTGTATTGCCATCTTTCCTTTGTATTTTAGAAGTAAACTGAATTCATCTGTGAGCCTCCAGTGCAGCATTCATTTAAAAATATCTTTTTTTTTTCCAATGATAATTTTCTTTGGATTCAAAGGTCAGAGTTTATTATCTGTCCTACTGACACCGTGTGCACAAGAACTGCTGCTTGCTTTTCACCACCCCCTCGTTCAGCAAACATCGGTCAGTTTACCTTCTCAGTGTCAGAACCTGAATGAGATGCTGAGAAACTCAACAGGGATGATTGTCTCTTTGTGTTTTTCATTCGTAAGCAGCCTCAGTGAACTGACTCACTCGTCTACGTACAGAGAAAAACGCAAAATGCATTTGGTTCTTATTTCTCTTAATAGCGTTTCCTTTTCTAAAAAACACAATTTATAAGCTGCTGCCATTTGGAACTTCTTAGAAGAAACTCAGAATGATCTATTTTTATTTAAATGTTCCCTTCACCTCCTCTCTCTTTGAGAAAAGAAGTAGTTTCAGTAACACATGCTGTTCTTTCCATAGTTTATATCTCACTCCCTGTCTTGAAAAAGCAGCTCTCTGCAGTTTGTGATGAGGGTTTTTATCCTGACTTCAATATATGTTAACATTTTGGGCATTGAATATTCTAAGACGTGTCTTAGAATGCTTTCATTTTCATCGTTTTTCTTTTATGTATTTTAAGTTGTATGACCTGTTTTGACGTGGAGTGCATTTATAAAGTTGTTGTAGGAGAGGACTCTTTACCATGGTACGTGTTGGTTATCTGATATGTAATAAATTCATGGTTTCATGGCTGATTTTCCACCTCCCAGAGGGAAGGGGAGGGTGGTTTCTGCAGTGTCCAGATCAGAGGAGCCATTCACAGCATGTTCTCACATGTTCCATGTCAGCCTGATGAAACCTGCCCTGCTGAGGCATGAACTTTCCATACTAGCTGTCTCCGTGTTATGTTCAATAAATTCTGTGCTCTGAATGTATTTGAAGGATGCTTCAGTGTAAAATTATTTGGAATGGATGGCCTAAGAGCATTTAGCCATGCTTTAGACCAGATACTAGAGCCCATCACTAGCTCTCTTACTGTTTCTTGGGAACACAAAATTGGTTTAAATGAACAATCAGATATTTTGTGCCTGAAATCAGCCTTATGGAACGACTTAGGTCAACCTGCTCATTTTACTGATGAGGAAACTTTTGCCCAGAGAGCTTCAGCATGGGGACCAGGCCTGCATCCCTGTGTTTTCCTGTCAAGGGAGGTGTTTGTTGTTGACTTACTGATTACTCACTGGTGTAAACTTCCTCCAAGTCCACACACTGGGGTGGCGTTGGTCTTTTAAGCCGTGGCAGATAGTCTCCATCTTCCAATGTTTTCATGTTAAAACATTAATGAAAACATTTTGACCTCTTTGGAGGAAGTTACACATGCAAATAGGAAGGCTTCATGCAAGAGCGAAGGGTAGACAGCTCCTCTTCAGTGTCCTCCAGTCCCAAACCCGCTTCCCTTCTCCTCAGGCTCCCCACACCCCATCTGTTCAGCTCTCCCCAGAGATGCCCTCTGTGTGCTGCTGTGTGTGCAGAGCCCTTGTGTTTTCTTACACACAAGCAGCAGCACACACTCCCCTCCCTGTCCTGAGCGCTACTTTATAGTGCATCTTAGAGATCATTTCATAGCCACACACATCTGAATGGCTCCGTGGGTCTCCCCTGGGTGCTTTTTCTCAACCAGTCCTCTGAGAGGTGCACCTAAGTCATTTCTAGTCTCGCTGCTGCAAACACAGCTGCAGCAAATGCCCCTGTAAGTGAGCTGGAATATCAGGAGAGAGTTCCTGAAAGAGACTTGGGAAAGGGCATTGTGTGCGTGCATAGTCGCTTAGTTGTATCCGACTCTGTGACCCCATGGACTGTAGCCTGCCAGGCTCCTCTCTCCATGGGATTCTCCAGGGAAGAATACTGGAGTAGGTTGCCATTTCCTCCAGGAAATCTTCCTGACCCAGGGATAGAACCCGCATCTCCAGCATCTCATGCACTGGCAGGCAGATTCTTTTACCTCTTTGCCACTTGGGAAGCCCCACAGGAAAGGATGTCTGCATGTAAAATTTGACCCTGTGACTCCACATCTTACAGAGGACGTGGGGGCATGTGACCCCAGAACTGCCTCCTTTCCTCCTGTTCCTTCACACCAGCGTCTTGCCTCGCTCACCTTTTTGATCTTTGCTCATCAGAAGCACGCACTTGGTTTCCCAGCTTTAATCTGGGATTTCTGTGTGTGAGGCTGAGCAGCTTTTCATGGGGTAAAGGATCAGCAGTGACATTGAAAGGCACACCACACAAGGGGCTGATGACAGAATGACAAAAATGAAGATGCTGAGGACACATTTATGAATGTGCAAATAGGAATCTATGTGATTTCACTAACAGGAAAATCACATGCTGCAAAGAGTACAGAAGTGGACTGGGTGGGAGAGGAAATCACGCCGTGTGGCCAACAAACTGAGCTCGGACTGTTGACCCGAATCAGCAGCCTTACTTCTGCACTGGTCTGAACATCACACATCACATTCCTGGGGTCCTTTGGCTATGGCTCTAAGAGGATCTGTTTCAGCCTCCCAGTCCGTGGCAAAGCTTCCTCATATAAAAGGTACTGAAAATGGTAGTAATCCATACAGGGTTAAAATCCCAGCTGTGAAATAGAAGCTTTTTTTTTTTTTTTAAGCTTTTCATTTTGTATTGGAGTGTAGCCAATTAACAATGTGGTGATAGCTTCAGGTGCACAGGAAAGTGACTCAGGCACGCATATGCGGCTATGCATTCTCCCCTAAACTCTGCTCCCATGCAGCCTGTCACAGCACGGAGCAGAGTTCCCTGTGCTGTACCGTAGGCCTTTGTTGGTTATCCATTTTAAGTATAGCAGTGTGTACATGTGCATCCCAAATTCCCTAACGGTCCCTTCCCCCCTGGCAACTATCAGTTCCTTCTCTAAGTCTGTGAGTCTCCTTCTGTTTTGTAAATAAGTTCATTTGTATAATTTCTTTTGAGATTCCACATATAAGGGATGTCTTATTTCTCCTCTGAGTTATTTCACTTCAGTATGACAATCTCTGCTGCTGCTGCTGCTGCTGCTAAGTCGCTTCGGTCGTGTCCGACTCTGTGCGACTCCAGAGATGGCAGCCCACCAGGCTCCTCCTTCCATGGGACTTTCCAGGCAAGAGTACTGGAGTGGGGTGCCAGTGCCTTCTCCGATGACAATCTCTAGGTGAGGCCTTTTTAAACAAGAAAAGGTGCTGTACTGAAGAAGTAACCACACCAATTTGCCATTATCTTTCGTCAGTGCATTAGAAGACAAATCTCCCTAAGAACCTGTCGGGTCCTAAATGGGAGTGACCCACTGCATCAGACACAGAATGTCCCCGGAAATCATACTCAGAGTCTTGACTTCCTTTTTTTTTTCTTTTCAAGTTGAACTTCTGTTTTCTTAGCAATATTTAACCACTAAGATCACTTCAAAGAAGCAAAGAAATGGCAAAACTTTGGAGAAACACAAAACGAGTGTTATGGACTTCTGGAAAAATGTACCTTTATGCTACTTCAAAAATGTTAGGAAAATGTGTATAGGGGGCAGGACTCTTTAAAATCAAGCCAAGGCCCACTGTCGTATTTTAAGCCTTTCATTGCAGTCACATTGCCAGTGCTAAACGTGACTCCAAACTCCATTAGGAATGATAAAGTCATCAAAGGATAGCCATCCAGTCCCCATGTCCCTGTCACATGTGTGCTAAGTTGTTTCAGTCGTGTTTGACTCTTTGCAACCCTCTGGACTGTAGCCCACCAGGCTCCTCTGTCCATGGGATTCTCTAGGCAAAAACACTGGAGTCGGTTGCCACGCCCTCCTCCAGGGGATCTTCCTGACCCAGGGATCAAACTACGTCTCTTACGTCTCCTGCATTGGCAGGCGGGTTCTTACCGCTAGTGCCATCTGGGAAGCCTGTGGTCCCATCATATCCTCAGTATTTCCCCTAAGTCTCAGACACTGAGGACAAGCGAGATTTACAGACATTGGCTGAGACTGCCAGCTCTAAGGCACCTTCCCAAGCCCACCACCCCTGCCCCCTGTTCTCTGTGCCTTTATCGGATTAAAAGCAATTTGAAGGGACATTCTAGGTTCTGTCATTGGATTTGGCCTTGTGGTATTTTTAATTTTGTTTTTTAACCCAAGCATTTCATTTAATAGTATTAACAGCCAAATAGTTCTAACAGGCTCATAATGAAAACCAGCAGACCCTCATCACTCCTGGCTTCCATTGCCTAGAGGCAGCTGTTTTTAGCACTAATTTCTTCCGGTAATTAACCTCTATATTTCTGAATAGTGTGCATGTGCCGCTTTTTTCTTGATTTTTCATGTCTAGGTACTATTTCTTGATTTCCTTCTCAGGAAGATAAGGGCTTAGCTCCAGTAACCTTTCTCCTCACCCCTGTCTGAAGCACAGTCTCCTCTCCTGTCCTTCTCTGCGTGTCATGTCATCGTTTCTGGCTATGCAAGTATCCCTATGCATGGTGGTGGTTGTTCAGTTGCTAAGTTGTGTCCTACTCTTTGTGACCCCATGGACTGCACTGCAGCGCACCAGGCTTCCCTGTCCTTCACTATCTCCCGAAGTGTGCTCAAACTCATGTCCATTGTGTTAGCGATGCCATCTAACCGTCGGATCCTCTGTTGCCCCCTTCTCCTCTTGCCTTCAGTCTTTCCCAGCGTCACGGTCTTTTTTAATGAGTCAGCTCTTCTCATCAGGTGGCCAAAGTATTGGAGCTTCAGCGTCAGCATCAGTCCTTCCAGTGAATGTTCAGGGTTGATTTCCTTTAGGGTTGACTGGTTTGATCTCCTTGCTATCCAGGGGATTCTCAAGAGTCTCCCCCAGTAACTCAGTTTGAAAGCATTGATTCTTTGGTGCTCAGCCTTCTTTATGGTTCAACTCTCACATCTGTACATGCTACTGCTAAGTCACCTCAGCCATGTCCGACTCTGTACGACCCCAGAGACAGCAGCCCACAAGGCTCCCCCGTCCCTGGGATTCTCTAGGCAAGAACACTGGAGTGGGTTGCCATTACCTTCTCCAGTGCATGAAAGTGAAAACTAAAAGTGAAGTCACTCAGTCATGTCCGACTCCTAGCAACCCCATGGACTGCAGCCTGCCAGGCTCCTCTGTCCATGGGATTTTCCGGGCAAGAGTACTGGAGTGGAGTGGGGTGCTGTTGCCTTCTCCGACACCTGTACATGACTACTGGTAAAACTATGGCTTTGATTAGACAGACCTTTGTTGGCAAAGTGATGTCTCTCCTTTTTGATATGCTGTCTAGGTTGGTCATAGCTTTCCTTCCAAGCAAAAGATTCACAGCTCTGCCGTGTATGTTCCATGAGTGTATGTGTCTAGGACCTTCCCCCCCTCCCCCAGAATAACTGCATCTTAGTGTTTTGTTTCTTAGTTTTCTTCGTATCTGGAATTCAGCCTCCAACTCTGACAGAAGTATAACTCTCTTTAGTACTTTTGCATATTGGGTAGCCTGTGATTTTTATGTGTGAGTGTGTATGTGTGTGTTTTCTTAGAAAGCTCCCTCCTGGGACCTCTGCATCCCTTGCTATTCTCTGGACTGATATCTCTAGGCCTGCTGCCCAGCTCTCATCCCAGGAGGGCCCTTGCTTCCCTTTCCTCTTGGGAGCTTCCTTTGTTCTCTCCTGGGTTGGGTTTCTTGTTTTCTGGGTCTCTTGCTTTCTCCTTGTTTTACCACCTGCTGAAGAACATGGCAGCATGTATCCTTTAGCAGATTTCTAATGGAGGTAAGGGTGAGATCATTTTTCTGAGAATTTCACATTGCTGGAAGTGTTCCATTCTGCCCTCCTACTTGGTTGATAGTTGTAGTGGGTATAGTAATCAGTGTTGGAAATCATTTAGAGGATTTTGAAGCATTGTTCACTGATTGCCAGTTTCCAGTGTTGCCCATAAGAAGTCAGAGGCCGTTTTAATGTGTGATCCTTTTTCTATTTCTGGGGAAATTCTTCAGTCTCCAACTTTCTTTTGATTTTTTTTTTTTTCTGTTAATGTATTTATCATTTTCAAGACTTCTTTCTTTTCCAGTTATTCTTATTTGTTTATGGCCAGCTGCTGTTGCTAGATGTATATGCTGCTTTCTTTTCATTGAGGATATTATAGTTCTTTTGTTGTTGTTCTAGAAGCTTCTGTTTTGTTGTTCTATAAGAGAGCCTAAAAAATGGTGATGGTCTTTAAAGGGTTAACATTCTTTTCACTGAGGAAAGTATAGTTTTTGTTGTGGGTCTATCCCCTGCATTATCTACTACCTACTACTTGCTTTGGACTCGATTTGTGTCTCTACCATTTTAGAGGTTTTCTCAAATGCCTGGTGATCCTTGACCATCCTTAGCTATTTATTTGTGGTTGTTCAGTTACTAAGTCATGTCTGACTCTTCTGTGACCCCATGGACTGTAGCCCACCAGACCCCTCTGTCCATGGGATATCCCAGGCAAGAATACCAAAGTGAGTTGTCATTTCCTTCTTCAATGGATCTTCCCTACCAAGGGATCAAACCCGTGTCTCCTGCATTGGCAGGTGGATTCTTTACCACTGAGCCACCGGAGAAGCAGGTATTTTTAGTGAAGCACTAAAATGCTGATGGGAAGGTGCATGGGTGAAGGTGGGATTTGTCGAACAGTGGGTTTCAATGAAAGCTAACTCGTTAGGGACCTAACAGATACCTCGTTGAGGAATTTCTAGCTGTCAGTACCTGTAGTTGGTTTAACTGGGGCTTATTTCTCCAAAGAGGAATCTTATAGTCTCCTGCCTGGCAGCATAAGTCTGGCTGGCCATCATCCCTTAACAAGGAAGAGAACGTACAGCTTCACTGTTTCATGTTTAGAATTGTCATTACTTCATTTTTAGCTTATACCTTGTCCTTGCCCTAAATAGTTTCCACGTCCAAAGATACTCTGATTAAACTGCTGGTTGTTAGAGGGGTTAGGGACAGGACCTGGGGGGCAAAACTCCTTTTATAGACTTGCAAATGGTCCTCCTGTTTTCAGCCCTACTGCTGTCCTGCTTCTGAATTGCCTTGGCCCACCAATTCCTTAGCCTTCAGGGCACAATGGACACACCTCTGAGCTCCACCTCTCAGCCAACCCACCAGCTCTTTTCTTTGACTTTCTTGTAGCCTACTACAGAAAGGGGCCCATCTGTGTTCCAGATCCCAGAATTTTCCTCTTGTTGGCTGTTGTCTCTTTTCCTTTTTCATCTGTGTGATTTTGTGCCTTTTTATTCTTTTCCTGACATTTACTGGGATTTCAGAAGAAAGTAGAGGGAAAAGCATGTGTCCTACCTGGCCACTTTAGCCAGAAGCTTGGCAGACCTTCCTGGTGGATGCTAAGTCAATATTTATAGGTCTTATTAAGCAGACATGGCTGATTTTAACAGAAGCAATAAACCACCTAAGTTTTTTGTTAATTTATTTTCTCCTGAGGTATTAAAAAAATACCAGATGTAGGAGGAAGAGTAGTACGTCATTAATTAATAGCCTTTAGGAAATAAATCTGACATCACTGAGAAAAGACCCAACCTCACCAAGTTTCCTAATTTAAAGCCATTCCTCTTAGACTATGTTGTTGATTCCTCTTGAATCACTTGCCAGTTATGGTCTTTCCTGTTGAAGATGGGTGGCTCCAGGAATTATTATCAGGTTTCAGCTCATTTTGCTTGTAGGGGAACCAGAGCAGCAAGAACATGGAGTCTTAGGTGCATTTGTGAGGCTGAGGGTGTCCTCAGTCTCCATGACCTCTGTTAAGGGGGATCCTGTGTTGGGTGCTGTGACCCCCTCTCCTGGGACAGCAGTTGTACCTAATGTCCTTCCTAGAGAGAGTCTGGCTAGTAGAAAATAGGTCTCTTCAAGTTCACAGAGTTCTGCTTTGTCCATCTTATTAAAAAAACAAAATTCCAAGCTGGTATTTAAAGAATGTGGTTATCATCTTGATGCTTGAATGCAGAGCACTTCCAGGCAGTTCTCGGAGCATTTCTTCATTTAACCAGTGTTTACTGAGCCCCCACTCTGTGCCAGGCTCTGTTTCACACCCAGGGGGGACAGTGGGGAACCAGACAGACAAGGGTTGGCTGTCAAGGAACTCATACTCTAGAGGAGAGAGTAGTAGTGTCAGTAAGTCAGCCATGTCCAACTCTCTGTGGCCCCAGGGACTGTAGCCCGCCAGGCTCCTCTGTCCAGGGGATTCTCCAGGCAAGAAGACTGGAGTGGGTCGCCATTCCCTTCTCCAGGGGATCTTCCCAACCCAGGGATTGAACCTGGGTCTCCTGCATTGCAGGCGGATTCTTTACCATCTGAGCCACCAGGGAAGCCCCTAGAGGAGAGAGGCTGACAAGAAAGAAGGAAACCAACAAATAGGGTATTTGAGATCCTGAAAATTGCTGTGGTGGGATAAAAAGGATGCCCTGGTGGGCAGTGACACAGTGGGGTGAGGTGAGCAGAATGCTCCAGGCAGAGCGGGGATCAGAGGCAAAGAACCTGAGAGGGACCACATTTGGGACAGCAGGAGGGGGGCAGCTGGCTGGGGCTGATGGAGAATGGAGGTGGCCGAAGGGGTCTCAGAGAAATCCGGGGGTCACAGGAGGGTCGGCCTCGAATCTGAAAAGTTGAGTCCTAGGGAATATTGGCAGGTAATTGACTCCCGGGCTCACGTCCGTGTGATGGTGGTTATGTGTGACAAGGCAACAGCTGTCTGTCACTTAAGGCCATAAGGAACAGACTGGGGGTCTCACACTGCTGCCCAGGTGACCCCCTCTGAGCAGAGCAGCCCCTCCCCAGCTGGCTCCACTAATGGCCGGGAGGGGTCCAGGCCTGGCCAGCACTGACGCTGGTCCCTCCCTGCGGCCGGAGGCTCTGCCCCTCCCCACTCCGGCTGCGTCACGGGCCCCAGGGACCAGAGCCACTGCGTCACCTTGAGCTGCGTGGCTCAGGCCAGCTGCACCGCTGGGAGACTGAGCACATTCGTTTAGGGAAAGCAAAGAAATAACTTCTGTTGATAACCAGCATCTGTTAGTTAATAGGCCTCTGAGAGCTGTAGACAATTTAAACTTTTTATTAAAAAAGAAAAAAGCTCATTTACCCTCCTGGGAGCCTGCGCTATGAAATTATAAACTGCACAGGTTTTTTTTTTTTTAACGTGACTGAACATACAATGGAGAACATTAATTTTGTTTTGTTTTGAATGAGAACTGTTGGTTTTACTTTTCCCTCTTCTGATTAAAGCCATCTTGAGTTCTCTGTGGAAGGTCCAGATATAACGATAAGGTGGGTCCCCAGCCCTGGAAGAGTCCCCTCAGTCCTCTGGGTCAAAACCCACCCCTCACTGGAGCCCAGAGTCTGGGAAGCTTGGCTTCTTGCCCTGGAGAAAAGAGCCTAGAACTTTCTGTCAGCAATGAGTGGGCTTCCCAGGTGATGCTAATGGTAAAGAACCCGTCTGCTAATGCAGATGTGGATTCGATCCCTGGGTCAGGAAGATCCCCTGGAGGAGAGCATGGCAAACCACTCCAGTATTCTTGCCTGGTGAATCCCATGCAGAGGAGCCTGGTGGGCTATGGTCCATAGGGTCACAAAGTGTCAGACACGACTGAAGCAACTTAGCACACACACATCGAATGTTCCAGAACCAGGAAGCCCAGGATGGGAGGGTGCCTCCATCTAGTCCCTGAGGCCAGGAACCTTCTCTCTTCCTCAGCATAGGCTTCCCAACTAGGGGAGGCTCAGTCATGTCCTCCAAAGCAACCCTGAATTGCTTTCTTCAAACACAGTCAGGACTCCCACCCCTGCCAGGAACCAGTGCCCCAGTGGGACACCCCGAGTCAGAGGCTCTGCACTCAGGCTCTTGGGGTCCAGCTGTGGTGGCCTGGGGCTGATCCCTCTCTCCTCCAAGCCTGGATTCTCTCTGCAAGTTGCAGAAGTCCCACCCTACACTGTGGAGCGGCCCCCTCATGGGATGCCGCACCGGGCAGTGCCTTCTTTGCTGGTGAAGGTTAACTGCGATCACCAGCCTTGGTTTACCCAACCATATTCATCCCGGTTCTACTCAGCATCAGGTATGGCTGTACCAGTTGGAAAAGATCCCGGTGACTGAGTCATTCCTTCCCTCGAGGCAGAGAATAAACATGAATAATCTGACAGTGATCAGCAAGCATTATCAGGAACATAAAGCAGAGAGATGGGGTGGATAGAGAGGAGAGCAGGAAACGGAGGCTGCCTTGGGGGTGGGGGGTGGAATATTCATGTGGCTTCCCCAAGGAGGTGGCATGCAGTCTGGGATGTGAATGAAAGGAGTTGCATCTCTGTGGATCTGGGGGAGGAGGAACCGGGCGGCAGCAATGACACGTGCAAAGGTCCTGGGGCAGGAAACAGCTTGGTGTGGTCAGGAGACAGAAGCACACCCAGGGCAGCCAGGGCAGCCCTTGGTATGTCCAGACCTGGGATTTTATTCTGTGTGTGCTGGAAGCCCCTGGAGAGCTTTAATTAACACAGGGCAGTGGTGTGAACTGAAGGAGCAGCACAGAGGGAGCCAGGGTTCACCTCCACTGGTTTTATTCTCTTTCACATGTTCTCCACAAGATACTCACTTCCTTTCTTTAGAACCATAATCCCCTTGGTTGACTTTAATAACCAGCAGGAACATTTTTCAGGCTGTTTAATTTTATTAAAAGATTCAAATTTGATGATAAATGGCAGTATGGCTGCCTCAAGCCTTAGACACAAGACTTGCTCAGCCGTGGACATGTTCCCACCACCCACCCTCATCCCCACCAAGAACACAGACACACACAACCCCCACTGTGATGCAGTCTGAGACTGTAAATAATCTAATTATTTTTTGTACTTTGGTAAATATGCCAGGAACACTCATAGCTCTCTGAGACCTATAGAGAATATTAACTTGGTGTGTTTTTTTTTTTTTTTAAGAAGAATGGGTAGATAAGTTAGCAATTTCAGCAGACTGATTGAACCCCACACTGTTGAACAGAGGACAAGGGCCTCCCTCTGAAAGCATCATTAGCCTCACAGACAATTGTTCAAGATCTGCGATAAGAGCCATAGATAGATAGGATTCTAGGATTCGGGCAGAGGAAGGAGGGTGTGACTCATCAGCACAGTGTCCCGGAAACCCTTGAGCCCACCAGGAGGCCAGTTAATTTCGAAGTGTACAGACGAGGCCCTGGGAACACAGGCAGGGTCCCTGGAGAGGCACAGCCTGTCCCCACCGTGATGACAGCTTCCTCTGAACTGAGAGCATGGGCACAGCAGAACTGCAGCGGGCAGGCTGGGCACGGCGTGGCTCTCTGCCTCATCCTCCAGACACTGCTGGGCAGCCCAGTGACCCTCGGATGGTCCCAGAGATGCACCGGAGATTTATCTCCCTCCTTGTCAGCCAAGCACAGGGAATCTTGAAAACAGAGGATGCCAGTGCAGGCCTAATTACAGAGCACGTTAGTGTTACCGCTGTCATTAGTATTAATTACTTTCCAAAGGCTGGAAACACTGCTTTCCTCCAAAGACCTGGCCCCGGCTGCTAGCTCCACGCGCTGGCATACAGGGTGGGCAAGGGAGGCCGAGCTTCTAGGCTCAGATGGAGCTGCCTTGATTTGCTCCCTGGCCCAGGAGGGCTCAATTTCTCTGCACACGCTGTTGACAGCTTGAGGCCTGACTCACAGAAGCACAGGTGGGCGCAGACAAACGCCAGCAGTCACAACTCAAGAAAGCCGAGTTGCCCCCAAAGAGAGACGAGCCCCTGCCGGCGAGCTGAGTTGTGCTGAAAGCCCAAAGCAGCATCTTTAATTCATGGCTTGGTTTTGAGTTGGTATTGCTAAATGCAAATTAATAATCCTTAAACAGCAACCCACAGACTCAGGAGAACTGTGGCAGCATGCACGCAGAGAACTGTGTTCCCAGTTCACTGAATCCTGGGGCTCCAGGAGAGAACTGGGGTGCCATCGGGCAGGGAGATGGCGTAGTCCACTCCTCGGACTACCCAGGAAAATCAGAGTGAGCATGTAGAAACTCGGAGCAGGTGACTTTGCTGCCAGGCCTGAGTCTGTGGTCGTGACTTAAGTTGCTGGCCGTGGTGCAGACCCTACAGCCAGGCTGTATCACTGTCCAGGACAGCCATGGGTGTAGGAGTCTATGGCCAGGAGGGAGTCCATGTGCCAGACGAGTGTCCTGAGGCACCAGCTGGAAGTATATACCTATTTCACAACCACTGGAGGAAGGCCAGCCTGAGGACCAGGAGTAGGATGGGGAGAGGGGCCACGTGGGGACATGGTGTCCCACCTCGGACAGGCGTCTGCAGCTGAGCCCCATGCTGCAGGGAGAAGCCCCAGGCCACACTGTCACAGAGCACCAGGGGTGCTTGATAGGATGTGGGCCGCTTCTCCGGAGTGTCGGGACTCGAGCCGTCGGTGGGCCTTTGTCCGATGAAGAGCAGGCTTTGCCCAAGGGGGTCCTGCTCCATCCTGAACAGCTCATACTCCACGTGGGGCAGCCTGATGCCCAGTGGCAGGCACCCATTGGTGGCGGTGATGTCCCGCTCGGCTCCCAGGGCCCAAGCCCCCGGGCCCCCGCAGCTGCTTGGTTCAGAGAAGTTGAGCATGGCCGTGGTGACCCGGTCCATGGGGGTGACGCGGGCCCTTGTGACCTGGAATACCAGCTCAGTGCCACCTCGAACCTTGACGGACGGCGTNCACTGGAGGAAGGCCAGCCTGAGGACCAGGAGTAGGATGGGGAGAGGGGCCACGTGGGGACATGGTGTCCCACCTCGGACAGGCGTCTGCAGCTGAGCCCCATGCTGCAGGGAGAAGCCCCAGGCCACACTGTCACAGAGCACCAGGGGTGCTTGATAGGATGTGGGCCGCTTCTCCGGAGTGTCGGGACTCGAGCCGTCGGTGGGCCTTTGTCCGATGAAGAGCAGGCTTTGCCCAAGGGGGTCCCGCTCCATCCTGAACAGCTCATACTCCACGTGGGGCAGCCTGATGCCCAGTGGCAGGCACCCATTGGTGGCGGTGATGTCCCGCTCGGCTCCCAGGGCCCAAGCCCCCGGGCCCCCGCAGCTGCTTGGTTCAGAGAAGTTGAGCATGGCCGTGGTGACCCGGTCCATGGGGGTGACGCGGGCCCTTGTGACCTGGAATACCAGCTCAGTGCCACCTCGAACCTTGACGGACGGCGTGCCCTTGGTGTAGCGGCCGGCCGCATAGACAGTGAAGGTGGGCTCCCGGCAGGTGGGGTCTGAGAAGTGGTGGTAATACCCTTCCCAGGAGCGGTTGTGCCCGTGGAAGGTGAAGAGCCTGGTGAGGAAGAGCACGGCGGGGTGCACCTCGCACCCAGGGCTGACCCAGCGGCCGCCCAGGCGCAGAGGCAGGGCCGCCTGGGGGGGCAGCACGGGTGGGTGGTGCTCATCAGAGTGGGCGATGAGACTGCAGGCTGGACAGGGGTGGGCATGGTGCTGGCAGAGACAAAGGGGAAGGGGGTTACGTCAGAGGTGGGGTGCAAGGGTGCGCCTGGAGTGGGCTGGCTCATGATCCCGCCCCCCACACCCATCACTTCCTTCATTCTCGCCTCCAGCCACTTTACTCTTCTTGGACCTGTCAGCTCCTCCATCCTCTAGGCCTTGGCACCTGCTGCTGCTTCTACCTGGAACCCACCTTCCCCTCCGCCCCAGCACGTGGCCTGACTGCCCTCTTCCCAACCTCTAAATCTCAGCTCAGAGACTGGCCTCAGAGAGACCTCTTCTGACCTTGCCTTGGATGGTGGCCCTCAGCGATGCACCATCCCCTCTTTCCTCTTCTCTCCGCCCCTACCCCTTCATTGGATGGTAACCTCCAGAGAGCCAGACAGTCTCTCCCGGGCTGTTCCACCCCCAGCCGAGCAAGTTTCCTGTTCACAGCAGGTGTGTTGGTGAAGGAAGGAAGGAGAGATGGAACTTGTATCCTGGGATTTGAAAGGAGGTGTCCTTTCCCACACCTGGCCTGCTTGGTCCTGAAATTTGACCATTAATGTTTACTATCCTTCTTGCCTGTAGTTACTCCCTTCACTCCCAACTCATTCTTTGTTAGGTGCTTCCTAAGGGCCAAGAAAATCCCATGGACAGAGGAGCCTGGTAGGCTACAGTCTATGGGGTTGCAAAGAGTCAGACACAACTGAGTGACTTCACTTTCACTTTCCTAAGGGCCAAGAGCTGGGCTGAGCACTTTCCATGCACTGTTACTTTAGAGCTGCTAAAATTCTCATGCCCCCGGAACCCGCTTGCTGAGGGTCTGTGCTGAGGTGGCTGAAAAGTTGGCAAAGTGATGAGACACAAAGATGTTCATTCCTGTGTTGTTTAGAACTGGAAACCCGGTCCCCACGGCACTGTCAGGTGAGGTCGCAGTCCGCAAGTGCCTGAGGCTGCGGATTTGTTTTCCTCTCACTTTGGCCTTATTTACAGTTGCCTCTGCCTTATAAATTCTCAAGAGTTGGGTTTACAGTAAAACACGTCAACAGGAAGCAGATGCTGAACCAAATTGCGTGGGAGGAGTCAGTCTGCTTTTGGAGTGAAAAAGCTCAGTCCAGGCCAAGAAGAAACAAGATACTGACTTCTTTTTTTTTTTTTTTTTAAGGGAGCTGCTGCCCAGAATTTAGTTGAGAGCATCATTCTGAAAGGTAAATGTCTTGGAACAGCCTCTTGTCAAAGCAAGCATCTCTAGCTTTAGCTGCTCCAGAAAGGGACTCAGGGCCAAGGGCGTACAACAGGGCCAGGAAGGGAAATGCTTCTTGAGGGTCCAGCTGGGAAAACAGATCCAATTTTTTTTTTCTTGCCAAGAAAAAAAAACATATTTCCACAGATTGCCGCTGGGTGAGTCTCATGCCAAACAAGGGGCATTTGGGAATTCTGATTTAGAAAGCAAATATTGGATGAGTGAGAACTTTTTTTTTTTTCTATTTTGGATTGCTACATTATAAATTCTTATTTATTTCTATGATGAACCTACACTTGCCTGGAATTCTACTTCTATCATACAGAAAATGATATTCTTTTTGTTTTGGGGGATTTTGACCCAGAGGACCTGAAAGCACTTGGCAATGCTAAATAAATGGCTACAGAAATGTTTGTAACAAAGAAGCAAGAAAGCTGGGTAGTTAGCTGGAGTGCTGGTAATTGGAGTGCTGGCTGATAAGAGTCTCGTCTAATTTAGGCATTTTAACCCACATTCCAATTGTTGTTACACTAATGTGTATTGACAGGACATAATGTATTATATCAAAATAATCTCTGGGCTGCCTTTCTCCCTCAAAAGATATCTTCTGCATACAATCTATCTGGGGATGCTGGCTGATGATCTGGGGCAACCAGTCTTCTGCAATGGCAGAAACAAATGGAGAACAAGCACGACTGGAAGGTGAGAGAAGGGGAGAGAAAGCATTTCCTTCTCTGATGCTCTGGAAGAGGGTGGAAGGAAATACCCATCTCCCTCAAAAAACCTTCCCGGGCATCACTGTGCACAGGTCCGGAGTTGCATGTGTTAATACACAAGACCCTGGCCAGCAGAATTCACACTTGTGTGCAAGCCAAACTCCTGATTTAAGCTTGTTACATAAAGTTATACCAACAACACAGAACAGTTTCTAATTGACCCCTAGAGGTGACACCAGGCTTAGATGATTTTGGTCGATTAGGACTCTATATCCAGGCAATGAATTTGGGGATCAAATTGGCTTTAAATTAACTTCTAGAAATGTTCATATTTACCATCTGGTTTGGGTTGTGGGCAAGGCTTGGGACCCAGAGAGCTTAAGGTTATGACTAATTCGTTACTTGAGAGTCTATCTGCAGTGTATCCATCTTTGAAATTATCTTCCTTTTTCTTTTTCTATGGGGAGGGGGGCAGTTGGTTTGAAGACATTTAATTTAATGTCTGCACATCTGGCCTGCCGGCCCAGGCTCACATGCACGTGTGTCCTGCTTAGCAACCGCACTGCAGGTTGCACGGGTACCCTGGGTAGTCAGGCAGCAGAAGGTTAAGAGTGTGTGCCCAGGGACGGTGTCATCCTCTGTACCTTGGGGTCCTTTCTGTCTGTGTCTGGAGCAGACTGCCCTCCTAATGAGGTGATGGGTGCCAGTAACCACCCCAACACCAGCACTTTCTCCGCTCTGAGAAGAATGGACATCAGAGCAGCCTGGAACATTGGCTGGCAAACAGAGAATTGTCTCGAGGTCATGAAAAGAACTCAGGCTAATTTTCTGATTATGAGAACTTCTTATTGTGCTTCCTCCCAGATCCTGAGTTGGGAGGAGGGAAGAGGGAGAAGGAGAGAGAGCAGAGGGTGCCCCCCGCATACACAGTGGGTGCTTTGCCTCATTTGATTCCTTAAGTGTCTAGTATACAGCAGGCACTCAATACATGCTGAATGTGTGAGGGTTGCCTGTGGGTTCAAAGAGCACTTGATTAGGATACCTGAACGATTTCACTTTTGAAAAATATCCCTTGGGTATCTCTTACAGACATTCTTAAACCAGCATCCTAACCTTAACTTCATTTCTACTAATCTCAACCTAATTCAAAAGAATTAAAAATTCTTCTAGTTGTGAGAGTGGGCAGCAAAGCCCTGTAGCCCTGTGGCTTCAGTGCCCCCCAACCCCCCAGTTCATATAGCCACGTTTATGGGCCCAGCAAGTGTGCCAGCCCCTGGGCTCTGGGTGGGGACACAGAGGGGCAGGGAGCTTCCCCCTTGCAGAGGATCCAGGGCTGCTGGGGCAAGGCAGTCAACCTGCAAATAAACAGTACAGCCCTGAGTGTGTGCAGAGTGGGGATGGGAAGGGACAGTGGAGCGGAGACCTCAGAGACGGGGACCTGCAGCATCCCAGCAGGGGCAGGAAAGAACCCTCCGGAGTCCAGGAGGACCGGACTCAAGAAGGCAACCCAGGAGCTCCTGCTGGAAAAAGCCAGTCCTGTCCAGACCTGAGGAAAGGCCTCAAGCAGAGGGAAGAGCATGTGCAAAGGTCCTGAGGCCAGTAGACCAGTGTGGGGTTGGAGTGAAGGGGGAAGAGGGCTCCAGGCAGGGACAGGCCCCACAGGCTCTCAGAACTCACTCTCCCTGGGCCCCAGACTCACCAGGGCGCTCTGCAGAGGACGCTGGTAGCCGGTGGGCCGGTAGTGCTGCCGCTCGGCCCGGTCGGTGTGGATGTCCCCCAGGTAGAGCTCCTCCACCAGGCGAGGCGCGGCCCGGGGCTCCGGCTGCAAGCGGCGCTGCACGCGCACCAGGCTGAGCTCGTGCATGGTGAAGCCCAGGGCGGCCGCGCAGTCACGCTCAGCCCCGGCGCCCAGCAGCTCGTACAGGGCCCCGGGCAGCCAGGCCCGCGCCGGGGGCAGGCGGTGCGCGCAGTCCCGTCCCGCCTTACTGTGGTCCAGGCGCCCGGCCACGTCGAGCAGGGCGCGGCGGCTGTGGAAGACGACGCCCACCTTGTGCAGATGGTAGTCGGCCTCCGTGGCGCCGCGGGTGACCCAGGAGGCCCGGCGCAGGCGCACCCTGCCCTTGATGAGCAGCGAGTGGGCGGGCTCGCTGCACGAGGGGTCCCGGTAGAAGAACTGGTAGGCACGGAACAGGCGGTTGGGGTAGAAAGTATAGGAGCGGGTGAGGAACTCGGGTCCCGGGCGCACCTCGCAGCTGCGGGGCAGAGGGAGACGGGGTGCAGGGCAGTGAGCTCGTGCATGGTGAAGCCCGGGGCGGCTCCGGGCTCCACCTCCCGCAGCCTTCCTCTCAGGCCTGCATACTCAGTTCCCCCAGCTGCCCTCAGCCCCACTCTGCATGCTGGGGGCCTTCCCCTCTTGCCTTATGGTCCCGACGGAAGCTTTCCTTCCATTCAGTACTAAGCACCTTTTTCAGCTGACATCTCCCCCACTTCTGGCCTTTTTCCCCTAGGGATCCCTATTGGTCCAGGAAACACACAGGCTTTGCAGCCAGAGGCCCCTGGTTCAAACTCCATTTCAGGCCCTCATGAGGAGTGTGACCTGGGATGACGCCCAGCTTCTTCCTCTGGACTCAGGCATCAGATCCACAGTCCGGGCTGCCAGGAGGCAACCAGCACAGTGATGGCACCTGGGAGGTGTTTAAGAGATGGGGGCTCCTTTGCTTTGTGTGGGGAACCCTGTGCTCTGAGCTCCAGGAGGCAGGGTCCTGCCTATTCTCTCCCCAGTGGATTCCTGGCACCTGCTGCAGGACCAGGCACACACTGGATCCCCCAACCCTGATCCTCACTGAGTGACTCATGAATGACATTGTCTCCCCTTTTGCTAAGCTGACCACCACCGCTCCCCTGCCACCCCAAACCAGGTTTCATCCAAGTCTGTGACAGACTTGTTGATCTAAACTAGGGGGGTCAGCACACTTTTCATGGAAAAGGTCAGACTATAACTATTTTGTCTTTGTGGCCAGGTAGCCTTGGTTGCAATTACTCAAGACTGTGGTCTTGGAGCCAAAGTAGCCAGAGACGGTACTGTATGTAATGGGTGTGGTTGTGTGCCAGTAAAGCTTTATTTACAAAGCCAGCCCTGGTCCTCAGGCCTTATTCTGCTGGTGATGAAAACAGGACTCCTGGACCCTGTCACACCCTGGGCTGGGGTTAGGGAGCATCTGGGACTTTCCCGTGGGTATTCAGCTGGGGTGGACAGTGGACGAGTCCCCCCACAAACAGGCAGTACCAGGACTGTTATTTTCTCAGTATTGTTCGTACTAGGGCTGCTGGAGCAGGAGAAACATGTTCTCACCAGCCTTTTCTTTCTATCCTATGTCTTTAACACCAACCTCCCCTTTCTCCCAAAGCAAACAGACTTGGGGCCTTAGGCAGGCAGTGAGAGAATCAGGTGAGAACTTGATGATGTTGTTTTGTTTTCAGACTTTTTTTTTATGGTTACCTCCTATTTATGGCAAGTGGCTCAGCTCTCCATATCCATAGTGATATTGCACTTCCTTTAAAACATAATCACAGTACTGTAAATGTGTACAGTATACCAATTATCCCCCAATAAAGCTGTAAAAATACATTAATATAATTACACCAACAAAAGCAAGTTGGTTTAAAGAAGAATCGTAAGGAAATCGTAAAGATTCTTCTTAAGAAGAATTGTAAGAGGAACCTGTAAGAATCAGTACAGGTGGTAAACACAGAGAGAGGTGACTCACACCCCAGCGTGGGGAGATTTGCCCAAGGGAAGGTAGCAGCTTGCACTAGATGTCCTCATGGTTCTCGGGCTCTGGGTCCTACCCTATGCTGCTCCCAGAAAGCAGCAGACCCTATCTGAAGGGTACAGTGGAGGACTTTCTAGGAAGAAAATACTAGAAGCTTCTAGAACTATCTGGAATGCTGTTGTCCCAGGGCAAGAACAGCCTGCAGCCAGCCCCCTTCCTCCCCATGTTCTGTCTCACAGTGACCCTGGCCAGTGATGCCTGAATCCCACCTGGCCCATGGACCCAAGGTGGGGGCAGAGCCTTGGAATGCATCCAGAACAACTTTGCAGATCTCAAGTCCCCACCCACCCGAGGGAGCTGCTAGCAGATGTTTGTCAGTGGAATTTTCCCCCTGACCTCAGGAGGTGCATGGAGGACATGCAAAGTCCAGTCCTTGACCCCAGAGTGGGACTGGCCCAAGGGGATGGTGTATGAGGACGCTGCCTGCCTTCTCTCTGACCCTGGGAGGGAGGACTCTCCTGGCTGCCCCATCAGTGAGGGCAGAGCGCCAAGCCCACCCCTCAGAGCAGCAGTGGGGCCTTGGAAATGTCAGGTGAGACTATCAGGTGAAAAGGAGAATTGGGTGGATGGCTCCTTCCGGCCTCCTAGGCTCATTCTGGGGAGGGTGACAAGCAAGCCCATGCCTGGGCACCTCTGGACAACTGGATGAATTGTGCCCATTTCACAGATGTGAACACAGAGGTTCAGGGCAAGGCCTCCCAGCCCAGGGCCTGTGGTCAGTATGACCCTCGCGTCTTACCCAGTGGAGATCCAGGGCCCGTCCAGGCGTGGGGGCAGCAGCGCGGTAACTGGGGCTCTGTTGGGCAGGGGCTGCTGGCAGCGTGGTTCCCAGCGCAGGCGGCCTGCCCCTGCCATCCCAGCTGCCTCTGCAGTGCAAAGCAGACAGACCTAGGTCAGTGATTTAGGCACACCCTGGTTCTCTAGCTGACTGGCACCCCACTCCTGGCTCAGGGGGCAGCAGAGAGCTAGATCTGCGCCCACCTGCACCTCCTCCTGTGGCCAAGTGCCCCTGGGCAGTTGAGGAAAGGCTCTGCACCAGGGGCAGGAGGCAGCCAGGACCCAGACAGAGGAGCCGGACAGTGGGACTGCCATCCTCTCCCCTACGAGCCCAGGTTCAGCTTGACCTCTGCCCCCTGGAGCAGCCAGACCTACACCTGCCCCTCGCGGCCACTCCCTTCGTGTCTCTCCGTGGTGCCAGGCCCAGGCATTGTCCATCTCGACATGGGGGGACCAGGAAGGCACTGGGGTACACAGTGATGCTCAGGATGTGTGTGATAGGGCCCGGGCTGAGGCACGAGGCCAACAAAGGGGCGGTGGGGGTGGGGGACTCAGAGGGCTCATGGAAGACGGCCCCCCACCCTCTCCAGGGACCCCTCCCTCCCCTGCCAGATATGATCATCTGGTGGAGACCAGACAGGCCTGGCCAGATCTTCACTTCTAGGAGTGGCTCGGAGGTGAGAGCACCAGGCCCTTCATCAGCTAAAGAGCAGCAATTCCCCTGGAAACTGTCATCCCCACTCAGAGAGGCGGGCTTGACATTGCCCAGATGCGGGAGGCTGTAAGCTTGGTGGTGAGCAGCGTCCAAATGTTACAGCTGCTGCAACCCACTGGCCCCACTCCATTGCCAGACTTCCCAGGGTGTTTCCCCCTCCACTGCACCAGGTTCAGGAAAGGCGCTCGGGCCAGGAGGCTTGGGGTCCCCTCCTTGCCCCTTTGCAGCGGTCTTCTGGGGTCCCCAAGCTCTCTGCTCCCCCTTGGCCTGCCAGAATGGATTCCTCACTTTCCTGGAGGTCTGGGGTCTCCCTGGGAGACTCTTGGGTTCTCCTGGGACCGGCTGAGAAAACTGGAATGACGCTGATGGTGACGACGACAAGAGGCAGCACCAGCCCCTATTAGCTGGGTACCGACTCTGGGCATCTTTATTATGTTATTTTATAAATATTTTTACACGTTAGCTCACCATCACGATGACCCTAGGGAACGGTGTTAGTCTCGACTTCCCATGATGGGCAGAGCCAAGGGCTCAGTGAACTGGGCTCAGCTGGCCCCGGGCCTGGCCTGCCCCAGGGGATGGAGCCAGGCTTGCAGCCAGGCCGTGGGCTCTGGCCTGTCAGCTTAACTGTGGCTTCTTTTGAATCACAGGCAGGGGAAGGGGTTGAAGGGATGAATGAGTGAAAATGCTGCAGCACTGGACCCTCGTATGTTCCTGCTGTGCCCTATACCTGATTAATGGCCTTCAATCAGCCCAATGAGAGAGATGGAGACAGACAGCTGGCGCACCAGCGCTGCGGTGTCCCCAGGACGGGGCCGCTTGCATTGCCCCAAGGGCTGTCAGGGCCACTGCTCAGAGTAACGCCATGCAAGAGCAGTTCTGTGTTCACTCGGGCACATCCAGTCTTTTGGGGACCAGAGCCAGGACGCTGAGGCGCCTGAGTTGGGCCAAACGCCCAGCAAGGCTGATTGGGAGTCTGGAGCTGAAACACACACGCAAGGGTATCCACGCTTCACACCTTCTTCTTGAGCTCCCAAGAAGACATTGCTTTCACAACATGGTATTTTTTTTTAACTTAAAAAAAGTTTAGCTTTTATTTTTTTTGGACACCAAAAACATTTTGTATTTTGACATGAATCCTCAGATACCGTCTTCCCACTAAGTGTCTTTTAGTTTGTCTTGTTTTTCGGTGAAAATTTGGGATTTAATTAATTCAGGAAATGATGAGAGATGGTGGAATCTCACCATATTCAGAACATGTACACACAAAACACAAAATGGAGCCCTTCTTGGTAAAAAGCTCAGAGTGGAGCATGATACTGCCTTCTGGCCAGAGCTTCAACTTCAAGGTTACAAAAAATGAAACCAACCGATGAGAAATGAACTCATGAAATGCTTCCAGTCCCAGCTTTGGAGGCTGCTTATAGATTTCTTTTCTCTCTCTCCCTCTCTTCTCCCCTAGAAAAGTCTGGGCTCAGGAAACCACAATGGAAAGCAGATGGTGCCATGGGCTGGCTTGCACAACTTTTCTCAGGGACCTGATAGACGGAGTTAAATGCGTGGGCCAAATTGATTTTTATCAACCACGGATTTTTAATTAACAGTGGTGTCCACTTGCCGCCATCCATTATTTACTGTTTACCCACTAATTAAAAATTATGCTGCTTTTGCACTCATAAGAGCAGGACATTTGAAATTAGATCGTGTCATTGAAATTACCTGCAGAATGAAATCCGGAGCGTCCAATTGCTCAGACCAGACTATTGGGGTTTCAGATCTGATGTGCTCCAGCCTGCTGTGTGATTGTGAGTCAGAATGCCAGCAGTGGGCTGCACAGCAGACATCACGTGGAGCCTGCCTGGGGCCTTAGGGAGAAGAAGACTTCGGAGCCTGTCTTGAGCACCGGTACTTTGTGGTCTCGAGAGGTGGTCTCACCTCATACCCACCCAGGAGGCAGCCGCTCGGCACCCTGATGGAGTGCTTGCACGTGCCGGCCATTCCTATGGACCATCTGCAAGAGCTCCCATGGCCCAGGTTCTGTCTGTGCCCCCATTTTGCAGACAAGGAAACTGAGGTTCAGAGGGTGGAGAGTTGGCTCCCCCAGGCAGGTGCTTCATATTCAATTAACAAATAAAACAGGGTAAAATACACCTAACATAACCATTACCATTTTAACCACTTTAAAGCATACGATTAAAATTCAGTGGCATTTAAGATATTCACCAGGTCATGCAGACATCAGCTCTGTCGAGTTCCAGAATCTTTTCATCACCCCAAAAGGAAGCCCTGCACACATTAGCAGTCACTCTCCACACCTCTCTCCTCTCAAACCCTTACAGCCACTAATCTGCTTTCTGTCTCGGTGGATTGGCCTATTCGGGGTATTTCGTAAAATAAAAAATATGTGCCCTTTTCTTATCTGCTGTTCACAACACTTCTATTAGGTGGACGTGATTATCTTCATTTTCCAGATGAAAAATGGAGTCTTGGGAGCTGGTTTACACCCAGGTGCACCGTCCTGTTTTCTTCAAAGATCATGAAAAGCGTGGGTCTGGATCAATAGGGGCAGGGGTGGGGGAGAGAAGGCGTGGGGTTCGTAGCCAGAGCAGATGGAGAAATATCAGGTCTTCAGATATCTTTCTGCTGGGGGCAAAAAGCAAAAGAAAAACACTCGCTTTTTTTTTTTTTTCTATCCTAATTGGCTTGTTCCGAGGTTCTGGGAGGTGTGCCAGGTGATTTTAGGTGCAGTGGTGAGCATTTCTTATTCCAGTGGTTACACATCGATTTTAGAGGGTGTTAAAAAGCAGCGGCAGTGGCTGTTACTGTAGCAAAGTCAGGCTTTCACAGCCCACATTGCCAAAGATAAGACTGAGTTTTAAAAGGGGTTTGGTCTGCATTGGATTTTAAAAAAATTAAGTAACACTTTATGTAAATGATATTTAATAAGCACCTATTTAATATGTAGATGTGGTCTGTAGCCTGAAGGGGTGCACAGAATGGCAGAGGCCAAGGTTATCACCTCTCTTCCCCCTATGGCTGTGCATTCTGGAGCCTTCATGACCAAGGACAGCAAACTACAGGACTGAAAATGGCAAGACTTTATTCACACAGTCTGGAGACCAGAAGCCTGAAATCGAGGTGTGGGCAGGGCTGCCTCTCTCTGGAGGCTCCAAGGGAGGGTCCTTCCTGCCTCTCCCAGCTTCTGGGGGCCCAGGCATCCATGGCTTGTATCATTTTACTCTTTCCCTCTGTCTTCACATGACTGTCTTTTCTCTGTGTGTGTCTGTCTTTGTAGCAAACCTCCCTCTCCTCTGTCTTATAGAGACATCAGTCACTGGGTTCGGGTCCACCCTTATCCAGTGCGACTGCATCTACATCAGCAGAGACCTTGTTTCCAAATAAGGTCACATGTACTGGTACCGTCTTTTTAGAGACACAATTCAATTCACAACCCATACCAAGCCACCCAGGCCTCCCAGCACCATAGCCTTTGTCCATTCACTTCTCTCTGCCCTCCCCTACCATGAACCTTGCATGGCTGTTACATGCTTTGTAAGGGAGCACGTGATGGCCAGAGTTCCTGTTCTCTCGGGGAGGCTGGCATTAATCAAGGAGACCTGCTACAGATTGTAGTTTCAAAGAATCATAAGTGTCTCAAAGGAAATTTACACAATGGCCAAAAACTTCCTAATACACTTGGAGTAGCATTCCATGCTTTTCCTTAGGATCTCCAGGGCCCTTCAAAATTGGCTGTCTTCCAAGGCCATCCATAAGCTCCCACTATACTTCTCCACTGTGTGTTCCTGGGGATGAGCAGCAAAGACTCTCCCGCCTCGGGGCCATTGCAGAGCTATTTCTTGGCCAGAGCACCCTCCCTCTTTTTTGAGCTGGGTGCTCTGCGCTTGCTGCGGCCTCAGCATAATTGGGATTCCTGGCAGGCTGATGTCAAACCTTCCCTTTTGCTCTTTTCTACCTCTCTTCTCACCTGTACAGCGCTCATCACCTCTCTCAATTACTTACCTGCTTACTGTTGTTAATTTACTTTTATTTTTTGACTTTTCAAGTTGAGATCATTTCATACCTTACGAAAATGTTGCTGAAGCAGTAGAAAGAGCTCTGCTATCCCTGATTTCCCCAAAGGTTGCCATCTTACATAGTACAATGGTCAAAACCAAGAAATTAACATTGATCCCATGTTATGACCTAACCTACAAACTCTATGCAGATATCACCAGTTGTCCCAGTAATGTTTCCTTTCTGGTCCAGAATCCAATGCAGGGTCAGACATCACATTTAATTGTCATGTCTTTTTGTTGTTCAGTCGCTAAGTCATGCCCAACTCTTTGCGACCCCACGGACTGCAGCACACCAGGCTTCCCTGTCCTTCACTGTCTCCTGGAATTTACTCAGATTCATGTCCACTGAGTCAGCGATGCTATCTAACCATCTGATCCTCTATCACCCCCTTCTCCTTTTGCCTTCAATCTTGCCCAGGATAAGGGTCTTTTCTAACAAGTCATCTTTTCGCATCAGGTGACCAAAGTATTGGAGCTTCGGCTTCAGCATCAGTCACTCCAATGAATATGCAGAGTTGATTTCCTTTAAGATTGACTGTTTTGATGTCCTTGCTGTCCAGGGGATTCTCAAGAGTCTTCTCCAGCACCACAGTTTGAAAGCATCAGTTCTTCAGCCCTCAACTTTCTTTATGGTTCAACTCTCACTTCTGTACATGACTCAGGGAAAAACCATAGCTTTGACTACATGGAACTTTGTCAGCAAAGTGATGTCTCTGCTTTCTAATATACTGTCTAGGTCTGTCAAAGCTTTTCTTCTAAGGAGCAAGTGTCTTAATTTCATGGCTGCAGTCACAGTCCGCAGTGATATCTCTTTAGTGTTTCAATCAGAAATGCTTCTTGAGTCTTTGTTTTTCATAGACTTGAAAACTTTTGAAGAGTACTGGCCAGTTATTTTGAAGTGTGTTCTTCAGTTTAGGATTTTTGGATGTTTCTTCATGATTACATTCAGTTTACACGGTTTTGGCCTAAACCCCAAAGAGGTGATTTTGCACCCTTCTCAGTGCATTGCTTTAGGAAGCACTGGTGATATTAACTTTGACCACTCACTTAAGGAGCCATCTGCTGAACGACTATTTTCCTCTTTGTAATTAATAGTTATCTTATGGGGATATCCTTAGAGATCATGCAGATATCTTGTTTGTCATTATACTCCTCCTACTAATTTTAGCATCTGTCGATGACCGTTGATGATTCTTACTTACAAGTTAAAACTGTGGTGTTTTCCAAATGGTCGTTTGCTAGTTCCACCCTTCTTTCTGAATCTATTGATTGGGATTGTGCTATAAAGAAGCATGCTGTCTTCTCCCTGCTTATCTCTTTATTTGATTATTATTTGTATTAGTGTGAACTCAGGGATATTTGCTTTACAGGTTACAACCCATTGCTATCATTTAGTCTGTAGCTCAGATTATCCCTGTGGGCCATCAGGAGCACTATCGACTTCCTTCCTGGGTCTTTTCTACATGCATTTGTTATTTATTTGTTTGTTTGTTTTAGTATGTCCTCACTTTCTGGCACTGGATCTTCTAGGCTCATTATGTACATATTGCTCCAAGGTGTCCTGGTTCCTTTTATTGGAGAATGGTATTTAGAAACCAAGATCTGGGTGCTGGGTGCTCACTGCTACTGAGGTGTCACTCTAGGCACCCCAAGTCTCTCTTCTCTTTTTCCTTCCTTCCTTCCCTCCCTCCCTCTTTTCTTTCTCTCTTTCTCCTCCTGCCCTCCCTCCCTCCCTCTCCTCTTTCCTT
>SJYQ01096183.1:467147-580953 GCA_006410935.1 Redunca redunca | reverse complement strand
CAGTGGAAACAGTGGCTGATTTTATTTTCTTGGGCTCCAAAATCACTACAGATGGTGACTGTAGCCATGAAATTAAAAGACGCTGGCTCCTTGGAAGGAAAGTTATGACAAACCTAGACAGCATATTAAAAAGCAGAGACAATACTTTGCTGACAAAGGTCCATCTAGTCTATGGTTTTCCAGTGGTCATGTATGGATGTGAGAGTTGGACTGTGAAGAAGACAGGGTGCCACAGAATTGATGCTTTTGAACCGAGAGTCCCTTGAACTCAATCCTAAAGGAAGTCAACCCTGAATGTTCACCGGAAGGACTGATGCTGAAGCTGAAGTTCCAATACTTTGTCCACCTGACGTGAAGAGCTGACTCATTGGAAAAGACCCTGATGCTGGGAAAGATTGAGGGCAGGAAGCGACAGGGGTGACAGAGAATGAGATGGTTGGATGGCATCACTGATACAGTGGACATGAATTTGAGCAGACTCCAGGAGATGGTGAAGGACAGGGAAGCCTGGCGTGCTGTGGTCCATGGGGTCACAAATAGTCAGAGACGACTGAGTGAGCAATACAGTGCAATACAGCCTCTGTCCTCTAAGCATTAATGTGGGGGCGGGGGGAGGCGTAACTAAATCACAAGCCCTTGTATTATTTAAAGATTAGCCAGTGTGCCACGTGCTGAAGCAAGATCTTAACTGTGTAATTCAATCTGAAACCAATCATTTTATTCAGCTAAAAAGAGATTAGCTTAGCAGTTACTAATCAGCTAGTGAGGAGTTATAACGGGGGACCATCAGTGGGGAAGTGCCGTTCGAGGCAGAAGCTGGGTTGTTATGGAGACAAACCAGCTCTCGTAACGAATGCCCTCTGCAAAGACAGGAGGAGACCTCTGAGCCCACCGCTGGACAGCCAATCTCTAATTAGGCTACAGGGGAGTCTCACTCAGCCTGAAAAAGGATGGGGATCCTGATGCAGGCTACAACATGGATAAACCCTGCTGCCAGGTGAAATAAGCCAGACAGGAAGGACAGATGCTGTGTGATCCTGCTTCTGTGAAGTACCTACAAGAGTAAAACTCAGAGAAAGCAGGGGGGTGGCTGCCAAGAGCGGGGGAGAGGGGTTGGGGCGTCAGTGTTTCTCGGATGCCGAGCTTCAGTTCTGCCAGAGGAAGAGAGCTGGGGACGCACGGTGGTGATGGCCGCCCAACACCGTCAGGGTCCTTAAAGCTACTGAACTCGACAGTCAGCAACGGTCACAGTGCTGAGCATCAGGCAGTGCTGATGGGACCACAGCGAAAGAAGACAGAGAAACAACCAAAGTCTCGGATTAGGCTTTGGCTCCCCTTGCGTTAGGGGGTTAGAGCAGTGGTGGCCTGGGCAAGTGCCCAGCTCTGGAGAGGACATGCCAGCCAGGGGACCTGTCTCGCTGAGACCATGTCCTGGCACCCGCAGCCCGCCAAACATCCTCAAAGCCCAGCGCACCCTCATGTGAACGTTCAGCCGGGGCATGCTCCCCAGGGGAGGTGACCCTCAGAATGGGGCCATGACCACCCGCTGGGAGGGTGCAGCCAGGCTGAGAGGACTTCCCTAGGTGCCTCCCCTGGCCACTGGCTTCCTAACTTTCTGTCCTTTGGCCCCTGCTGTGGGGAGGTGTGAAGGCTAAGGCAACTTTTCCACTTGGGATGGGGGGGTGCTCTACCCTCTCCAAAGTACAGCTGACCTTGAACAAGGCTGGGGGTCATCTGCATGTAACTCACAGTTAACCCCCGACCCCTCTGGTATCCATGGTTTTCCCACATCCGTAGATTCAACCAACCACGGATGGTGCAGAACTGTAGTGTTTACTGCTGAGGACGGTCTGCGTGCAGGGGGACCGTCGTTGTTCGAGGGTCAACTGTGCAGTGGATTCCTGTTACTCTAGGTGGTCTCGTTCCATAGCATCACTTTGACGCTGAACTAGCGAGTCGGGAACCAGTGCTCCTGGGGCAAACATGGGGTGAGGTTCCTGCCAGCCTTGGGTCACAACACACTTGTCAGCCATCAATATGGAACCGTATTGCACACTTGTGTCTCCATTTTGTGTAAAGACACCCGACTTCATGCGCGTGGTGATTCTTCGACACTGAACTCAAGGTAGCAGCCGGAAGCTCATCTCACCCACATACATGTTCCCCTCCTTAAAGCACATCCCAGCCAGCTGGGGCTTGGGGACCTGACGCAAGATGTCAGTGCCTCCTTGGGGCCACTGTAGATGGTGAAGTCACTGCAGAAAGATATGCGATGCCAAGGACATGATACCAAGCAGATGGTGGTCTAGTGGTAAAGAACCCCCCTGCCAACGCAGGAAACGTAAGAGCTGTGGGTTCAGTCCGTGGGTCAGGAAGATGCCCTGGAGGAGGGCATGGCGACCCACTCCAGTATCCTCGCCTGGAGAATCCCATGGACAGAGGAGCCTGGCGGGCTATACCGCCCATGGGGTCAGAGAGTCGGAAACGACTGCAGTGACTTAGCGTGCCCGCGTGCAGGTAGACGGGAGGCTGAAGGGCGTTGCCTTAGCTTGGCCTCGTCTGGAAGCTGGCACTGGGGGATCCAGCATCTTTTAGCGCTTTGCAGGCGAAACCTGTCCAGCGCCTGCGGTGCAGCTGGAGGGATGCTGTGGAAGCACACATCTGATCCTGGCTCCTCTGCTCAAAGCCCTCCAGGTCTTCCGGTCTCAGAGGGGTCCCGCCACGTGGCCCAGGGCCAGACCCCTCTCCCGTCCCTTTCTCTTTATGCTCCTGCTCTTCTCAGCCCTCTACACGCTCATCTCCTCCTTTATACTCCCTGCCCACCCCACCTGGGGCTTCGGGACACGTGGGATTGTTTGAATGAACAAGCGAGGCTGCTCAGGTGCGTTCCCTCCACGCCCCTCCCATCCCACTTACTCTTCTTGAAGAGCTTCTTCCGGCGTCCGGCCAGGGTGAGCTGGCTGTCCCCGCTGTCGCAGACGCAGCCCTCGCCGCCTGGCACGTAGTACTTGGGCACCAGGTTGGAAAGGGCCCTGCCCCCAGGCCGCGCGGGGCCCTTGCACTTGTGCAACTTCAGCTTCCCCGAGGCGTCCTCCACGCACTGCCACTTCTGCAAGACACGCGCAGCCTCAGCCTCCCGGGCCTGCTCGCCCGCCCCGCCGCTTCCCTGCTGCCTGCTCCCAGCCATCCCAGACGCGTCCCTTTTGCGGCCCCGACTGGACACAGGCTAGTGCCTGGAATGAGCTGCTCTGTGATGGATGAATACCTGTCCACGGTTGGGGGAGCAGAGAAATGGTACCCAGGTGATGCGCTGTGGCTGAGCGGGAACCCAGCCACGGGGAAGCCCCATAGGAGAAACGCACTCAGGTTGGAGGGCGTGGCTGGTACACAGGGAAGAGCCCTTCCGGAAGGTGTAGCATGAGACGGACGGCGGCAATGGGGTGGGGTGGGGGCAGTGGTCAACAGGGTGTGACTGCATCTCCCAGAGGTGGGAGGTGGGTGTCTGGGCTGGGATCCTGGAGGCCCTAGAGCAGTAAGCGCAGGGCCGGTGGCAGAGGCCTCCCCAGCTGGCCTTGGCTCCTCCCACCCCACATGCTCCTTTCCTTTGGGTTAAGCAGTGCGCTTGGATAATTGGTTTCAAAGACAGATCAGGCAGCCCTCTCACTGTCTGGGACTGCCAGACCCCCAATCTGCAGGGAGAGGGTGGAGATGGGCCAGCAGGGGGATTTGACTACAGTCCCAGGGGGACAAAGGCCCCGCGTGGCCTCATTGACATTCCCTGAAGCTCAGAACTGAAATCTGAGCCCCTCTGGGGTCTGCCCAGATGGTCAACTCTGGGAGGCCAGAGCTTTCTGTCCAGGGCTTTCGTCCTGTGCCTGGCAACAGAGGCAGCCTTGAATGCTGCTCCAGCACGACCCAAAGAGCTCCAGGGGCACAGGCGGGTTCCTGATGCCCTCCACGGCAGAGGGAGGAGCTGGGAGGGGGTCGTGAACAAATGCTGGATGGGGCATTGTGAGGACAGGTTGGTCCCAATTCTGAGTCCAGCGATAAGACAGAGCTGCCTGGATGCAACCTGTGACATGCACCAAACTGGTGCCCCGGCCTTGGCAACCCACAGGTTTTTTAAGGAGAAATGGAATGTGGAGGCCCCGGGTTTACTTCCTGTTACTGGTGAAACAGGCTTGCACCTCCAGGCCTGAGCCAGCATGGCTCAAAGTCCCAGCTCGCAGACCGAGGCAGGGAAGCACCTTTCCAGGGCGCCCTCACCTGCTCCCCTTGCTCATCTGCCCGCCTCTCTCCCCCTGAGCCTCGCCTCGGGCTGGCGTCTCTCTCTACAAGGCTCCGTCCTCACTCCCCGTCCTCTCCAGAGCCCACACTGGCCTCCCAGGCCTCAGAAATTCGAGTTCAGACTCTCCCAAACCACCGTCACAGTTGCTGTTATCTCCAAATACTGTCTGGATTATATTTTCCTTAACATTTCTCTTGAAATCAACTCGTATTTTTACAACCTAAACTTGTTTACGTCAGAAGGTAATTTCCTGTTGTTCCTATATAAGCGGAAAGCCAGCCACAAAGATGATCTGGGAGAGTGAATACAATGGAAATAGTCATTTAACTTTACAAATACTGTGCAGAGGCTGGCTGCGTCATTGTTAAAGAGGGATGGGCGAGAGTCTCAGAGCAGCTAAAGACGCATGTGCGCCCGGGGGGAGCTTTCCTCTGACGGGAACAGGATTTTCTGAGCATTGTCTGGCGTCACCCTGGGTGTCACACATCATCAGGGACACTGGCCTGCTGCTCAGAAGCAGGCCTGGGCTGCGGTTTGGGGGGTGGTCCCTGAGAGGGAAGGAGGGACCCCGGCCGAGCATCTTCACCTGCCCCAGCTGCTCGCATGCCGTCTGGTACTCGGCGCGCTGACACAGGTCTTTGACGCGCTGGTACTTGGGCAGGAAGTTCTCCTCCTGGGCATCCACCTTATCGCTGTCCCTCTTGTGCAGCAGTTTGCTGTGGGGCAGAGAGCAGAAGCGGGGCTGGTTGCCCAGCTCTGGGGGGCCACATGGCCCCACTCAGCCCTGGTGCAGCGTCACCAGGGAGCACGTGCATCCAGCCGGGCCGCGTCCTCCGCTGGTCAAGAGACTTAGGAAGTGGGGGTTTTATAAGACGCCTCCCAAGTTACGTGAGTTGGCAAATAAACGAAAAAGCATGTGCGACATTGTCCAGGCAGGACAAAGTGTGTCTGAAGGGTACAGGGGGCGTCCAGATGTAAGTTCCGTATCAACCACAGGGACCGCGAACAGCTTCCTGTGTCCAGGGGGCCGAGGACACAGGCTCCCAGCCCCTGGTGGGAGGTGGCGGAACAGCATCAACCTCCCTCCTGCCCTTGACATGCGTGCAGGTGGGGCTGCCGGGCACTTCCCGGGAGGCACGGGTGGGGGTTGCCCGGTGCCGCCCTGGGGCGGCTCCTCCAGACCCCAGCACTCACCCTCTCTCCACCAGGAAGGAGTCCCGCCAGACCCTCAGCTTCTTTTTCAAGTGAAACCTGCGGGGAGAAAGCTCATGTCCATCTTCTCATCAATGCAGGGGGCTCCCACGTCCCTCCATCCTTCCAGAAGCAGGGATGGCGCTCAGAGCCAGCGTTGATTCACAAGCAGCGCAGACCCCAGGGGCAGCCAGGACAAGTGGGGGACACACACACGGACACACACACACCCCCACACGGACACACCCCCACAGAGACACACACCCATATGGACACACGGACACCCCCCCCCACGGACACACCCCCACACGGACACACACATGGACACACACCCATATGGACACACACCCATGGACACCCACAGGGACACACACCCACAGAGACACACACCCATATGGACACACGGACACACACACCCCCACACGGACACACCCCCACACGGACACACCCCCACGGACACACCCCCACACGGACACACACATGGACACACACCTATATGGACACACACCCACGGACACACCCCCACGGACACACACATGAACACATACATGAACACGCATGGACAGACACACCCACATGGACACCCACCCACACGGAAACACACCCATGGACACACACACAGACACATACATGAACACATGCATGAACACACATAGACACACACACACCTCCCCGCCCAGAGCAGAGCTGCACTTCCCTAGAGCCTTGGGTCTGAACACGGGCAGAGCGACCCAGGTCAGTTGCTCCGAGTCACGCGTAGTCATGGGCGTGCCCCTCTGTGGCCCCCAGGAAGCCCAGCAGCCCCACGCTGGGCGGGATCGCTCCCCTTTCACTGCTGCACCAGATGGAGCTTCTCCCGACTTCAGGTTAGCTACATTGTGTTTGGGGGGATGTTTTTCCCTTTGATCCTCTGTCGTTGGATTTAAGTGTGCATTGTGTGGAGTTTCGCGCTGTCATTTCCACTTTCCAGACAGGGCCTCAGGCTGAGAGTGCGCTTCCATTCTGCACCCGACTCCCCAGAGTCCTGGCTCCCAACACAGTGCCCCCGCCCTCCCCAAACACGCCCACTTTGTACCCTTACAGCTCATAAAACCTCCTAGTTAGAGGGAGGAGGCTCAGCAGAGGTAGGACACTCAGTCTTGGACAGACTGTGCCTACCCGGCCCCTCTGAGCTGTGGGAGGTACCAGCTGGAGGCTGCATCCATCCATCAGTGCTGTGGGGCCCTTATCTCGGTGGGCAGTTACACTGATGGCCACTAGATGCCGCTGCTGCCACGCCAGTGACTGCATCCTCCGCCTTCCTGTCCGGCCAGACTCAGCTCACCTTCCCACCTAGTTTTTGCTCACCATCGCTGTATAGCGGGAGAAGGAAATGGCAACCCACTCCAGGAGTCTTGCCTGGAGAATCCCATGGACAGAGGAGCCTGGCGGGCTACAGTCCATGGGAGTGCAAAGAGTCGGACGCGACCGAGTGACTAAAACAACACCGTAGAGATAAAGCTGTGGTTTCCCCAGTGGCCACGTGTGGATGTGAGAGCTGTGCCAAAAAGAAAGCTGAGCACCAAAGAACTGATGCTTTTGAACCGTGGTGTTGGAGAAAACTCTTGAGAGTCTCTTGGACAGCAAGAAGATCCAACCAGTCCATCCTAAAGGAAATCAGTCCTGAATATTCATTGGAAGGACTGATGCTGGAGCTGAAGCTCCGATACTTTGGCCACCTGATGCGAAGAACTGATTCACTGGAAAAGACCCTGGTGCTGGGAAAGATTGAAGGTGGGAGGAGAAGGGGACGCCAGAGGATGAGATGGTTGGATGGCCTCACTGACTCAATGGGCATGAGTCTAAGCAAGCTCCAGGAGTTGGTGATAGACAGGGAAGCCTGGCGTGCTGCAATCCATGGGGTCACAAAGAGCTGAACACGACTGAACAGCAACACTGTTCTTTTGTTTGCCTCCAGGACACCCAGGAATATGTTCCCAATACCATCCGGCATTAGAGCCACAGATCATGGCGATTAAGAGTGTAGCCTCTAGCCTGGAGTCTGGATGCCTGGAGTGGGATCCAGACCTGCGCCAAGAGAACTCTGACAAGTCACTTGACTGCTCTGGGATTCAATTTCCAAGCTGGGATCATAATAATGCCTACCTCACTGGGTTACTGTGAAGATTAAAATGATAAAATCTGCTTCAAAGCACTCAGAACAAGGCTGGCATACAGTAAGTGCTTAATTAATGTCAGCTCCGATAGCTGTTATTTTTTTAAAAGTTTCACCCAATTTGAGCTGTGGCAGGTCCTCAGCGGGTCACTGTGGCCATGTTCTAGCTGGAAAGGTGGACTCTCAGAGAGGGAGCTTCCTTTCCTGCCGCCCCCCCTCCCCCCGGCCCACCACGACAGGTAAGTGGTCAGGATGTGGGGCCCTAGAACCCCAGCTCCTGAGTCTGGAGAAACCCCTGCCCCCCAGACCCACACAGCTAGGCCAGGAGCTCAGACAGTTTGGGGTGCTTGGCACCCCAGCACCTGCCCCGTCCCCTCACCGATTCGCTGGCCGTTCTGTGTCCAGTAGCTTGAGGATGGATTTCCCGTCCATATCCGAGGGGATGTCCAGCCCAGCGATGTCCAGGATGGTGGGGGCCAGGTCGATGTTGAGGACAATGTGGGGATTCCTGAGGGAGGCGGGGCGAGAAGGACTCCGTCACCAGGGCAGTAGTGACCCGGCCTCCCTTGGGGCGGGCAGGCTGGAAAGCTGCCATCCATCATGTCACTCCCCTGCACCCTGGCCCTCAAAGCTCGATTCAGCTGAAGCCCAGCGCTCACCTTCCCACCCTCTGCACAACCATGGGGGCCTGCGGTTCACAGGCCCACAGCTGGCTTCTGCTTGGCTCTTTTTCTTCTGCCAGGAAGGCCCTGCCTGCCCCAACTCCTGAATGGAGAACGCTTTCTTTTGAGATGCACTCCAAACCCTGGACCTTCCCCCAGACCCTTCTCTGACCCTCTGATGTGAACACTGGCCCCCTTGCTGCTCCTGGAAGGCGGAGCACAGCCCAGCCTCTGGGCCTTCGCCCTGGTGTCCCCCTCTGCCTGGAACGTTCTTCCTCCATGGCCCCAGCGAGCACCCTCACCACCTCTGGTTCTTTGCTTGATGATTACCAAAGAGGCCGATGACAGACTCAGTGGCCCCGAGATCCCCAGGCTCCGGGGTTCACAGCCTGTGTGATCCCCTCCCCTTTAGGGTGGGCCAAGCCGACAGGACAGGCAAAGGGGGTGGGATGTCAGATCAGGGGGACGTCACGTGACCCACGCCTCTGTCCTGTTAGCTGTCCCTCCCTCGCTATCTTTTCTCCCCTGGTTGGCTCTGAAGACGTTCCTTGCTACAAGTTCACCCCCAGAAAGGATGCCTGGTGAACACTCTGGGAGGCTGGCTGTGTGGGCTCAAGTCCTCCATCTGCCCCTGAACAACCCTGTGCGTGGAGAGTCGGGTCCTTCCCCAGCTGAGCCTCTCTGGGTTTTGAGTCCTAAGAAGCAGATCAGACTCTGAGGCTGACCAGAGTAATGACAGTTGCTGGATTACAGTGCAGTCCACCTTCTCTTTCCGAAAGCAGGTAATCCTGATGACTTTAATGGTCACACACTCTTCTCAAGTAAGGAGAAGCATTTACAAGTATCAGAAACCTGGTTTTGAGACAAATTCCAGTTCCTCTCTTCTGTGCTATGTAATCTCAGGCAATTTAACCCTAGCCTCCGTTTGCTCGTGTTTAAAACACGGATAACACATCTACCTTAGAGGCTTGTTATCATGCTTAACTCAGTTACCTGGATAGAAGGTGCTTAGACCAAAGCCTGAAGAATCACACTGTATCAACACGGCTATTATGATAATAGCTATGATTATAGGTGGGGACCCTGAGATCCAGACAGGGAGGGACCCAGTGAGGTCGGCAGAGGATGAGAGATGAGGCTGGGCTGCAGCTCGCACTGCCTGCCTCCTGGAAGCTCCACCAAACCTCCTGGGTGGGCCAGGAACGTCTTGGTCCCAAGACGTTGCCCTTTCAGGAGGAATCCCGTAGCCGAGTCAGTGTCTGCGAGCGTTCAGGGCTCGGACGGAAGTCAGACCCAATAAGCACCAGAGCAGTGATAATGTGCATTTCAAAAGACCCTTCGAGTTGGTCTCCATAACATCCCGGCTGACCTGAGGAAGCTGCAGCTATGATTACTGGCCTTTCTACCCCTCCCTGCCCCAGGCACGACATTTTTGCTGCCAGGACGTGTCGTTTCAAAGGTTAACCCACAGGGACGATTGGTGGAGGGCCCACGTGGCCCTCGGGGAAGGATGGGGGGGGAGGGCTGGTTCCCTTAGTGCTGCCACTGAGCCGGCCCCGCTGACCTCAGCCCGGGGCCCCTCCCTGACAACTGCCAGGCCCACCACCAGTCAGGACAGACAGAAGTCGAGGTGGCATCTCCACGCGCTGGCAGGGACACACCGTCCGGCTCCCTGACTCTCCGGCACAGCGCCCGCCACGAACAGTCTGTTTTCTCAGGTGCTAACAGCCCTGGCCCCCCCTTCCCCAGCAGCAGGGAAGGTGATGATCAGGACCCACCCTGGGTGACATCACCGCCCCTTTGCTCGGCACCCAGGCCCCCCTGCCCCAATCCCGTGCTCCCAGGGGAGTGGCCGGGGGCTGCCCACTGAGCTGCCTGCTGTTTGCCCTTGTGGGTGCCCACGGGCCTGGAGGCCTCCCGGGACTGGGGGTGCTGGGGGCGGGTGGCACACTTACAGGGAGCCGGCCTCCACGTTGGGGCCCCTCACGTAGAACGGGACCCTGATGTCGAACTCGTAGGGCATCGACTTCCCTTTCACCAGTCCGAACTGGCCGATGTGGTAGCCGTGGTCGGCCGTGTACACGATGTAGGTGTTGTCCAGCTCGCCCGTCTCCACCAGCATGTTGTAAATCTGAAACGCAGGCATGGCGGTGAGGATGTGGGGAGGGCCGGGGCAGTCAGTGGGCACCCGGCCTGCTCTCCCCTAAAGGGGCGGTGTGCTGGGGCCTCAGCCCTGTCCCCTCCCCGCTTCAGGTCTTCGCGCAGCTGTCACCTCCCGGTGGGGCCGCTGGGGCTGACCCGGGGTCACCGGGGCCTCCTCGCCTCCCACGCCCTCTGCTCGCCTTCTCAGCGCTTATTTGTGGACTGTGTCTCCCTGCACTGGAATGCAGGTCCCACCCGGGTGGGCCTTCTGTCATTTTGTTCCCTGCTGGGGCCTGTGTGTGCTGGCGCTCGACAGATGCTGTGGGAGGGAAGGGTGGATGGATGGACGGATGGATGCCTGGCCCAAGGCAGGAGTCTGTGACTCGCAACAGGACTTTCCGTGATGCAGGCAGTGTTAACACCTGTGGCATGAGCCACAGGTGGCTGTTCAGCACTTCAAAGGTGGCCAGTGCAACCGAGGAACGAAATTTTAAGTTTTATTGGGAAGTGACAATGTTCGTTGCTCAGTGGTGTCTGATTCTCTGTGGCCCCATGGACTGTAACTCAGGTAGGCTCCTCTGCCCATGGAATTCTCCGGGCAAGAATACTGGAGTGGGTAGCCCTTCCCTTCTCCAGGGAATCTTCCTGACCCACAGATCGAACCCAAGTCTCCTGCATTGCTGGCAGGTTCCTTACTGTCTGAGCCACCAGGGAAGCCCTTACTGAACTTAAATAGTCATGGGTAAATTTAAAAATACATATCCAGGCAATGGAATATTTTTCAGCAACAACAAAAAAATTACTTTCAATTGGCCCTTGAAATCATCGCACAAAGGGGAAGAAGCCAGATACAAAAAAGCCACATATTGTAGAGTTCCTTTTATATGAAATGTCCAGAATAGGCGAATTCACAGAGACAGAAAGCAGATGAGGAACTGCCTAAGGTGGAGGGGTCGGGGGTGGTGGTTTGGGGTCATGGTTAAGGGTTGCAGGGTTTCTCTCTGGGGGGCGATGAGACTGTTCTAAGGCCAACTGCGGCGATGATCGTACAACTCTGTAAGTGAAAACCCGCGGAAACACATGCTTGAATCGGGTGAGCTCTGCCGTATTTGAACTGCGCGGTATTCTCCAGAAAGCTGTTAAAAAGCCTACGTAGCCACACGTGGTTGCTGTAGTGGACCAACCAGAGCTGGAACAGTTCCCCAAGGGCTGGGGCTCCGTCTGGGTCACTCAAAGCCGTTTCGGGTGCCTCTCCCTTCTGCCCGGTTCCATTCCTCTCCCGCTGACGATGCTGGGGGCGGGGCGGGGCGGGGCGGGGCGGTAGGAGGGCAGCCTACCGTCTCCATGGAGTCGTCCACCGACAGGAGGGTCTGCAGGCGCTTCCGCTGCAGCATGTTGGTGAACTGCATGTGGATGGGTTTCATGGGCCCCGTGTAACGCATGATCCAGTGCTTGTCGGGGTTGGGCGCGTAGTTGTAGCTTGGGGTGCTGGTGGGCAGACACGCATAGAGGTCAGACCAGGCCGCGGGTGGGGGTGCTGGGCCCTGCCCCCCAGCTCCCCCGCCCCAATATGCCTCGGGGAAGCAGCTGCCCTGTACTGGGGCTGCAGCCCAGGCTGAAACCTCGCCCCTCTGGACGCCAGCATTTCAGGGGCTCTGCCTCAGGTTAGGTCAGCATCTCTCTGTGTGTGGGGCATGCACGTGGGAAGACTGGGGGTGACACAGCGACAGGTGACCTGGAGGCCCCCAGGGGGACTCTCCCTCCCATCTCAGCCCTGTCAGCATGCCCAGCGCATCAAGGCCGAAGTCTCAGTCTGAGCTGGGATCTCTCCTCCCTCGAATTTGCCCACCTCCCTTTGTACAGGAGGGGAGAGGTTCAAGTTGAGAACCACCCACGGGCACAGCACTAATTCATTTTTCAGCTACAATGGGTAGATGGCGAGTGCCAGTTATCGTGGCTAATTAAGGTGTGTCACATGGAATTTCCTTTTGCAATAGATTTTTTTGCTTTTTTAAAAAGGAAATTGGTTAAAAGATTCGGTTGATAATAGGCAAAACTGTGAGAATGGCCTGAATGTGTACGTTTGGGACAGGCCGTATTCTATGACTTGTCACAATTATCTTCCTGTGCGGTTTAATCTCCCATTTTAAAAAAGAGGAAACGGGGGTCAGAGGCATTCCGGGACCTGCCCACGGTCTCACTGAGTGACTGGTGGAGCCACTGGGCTCCGAGACTTCTACTGTGGGGTCGGCTGTGATGCTCAATGATAAATGAATAAATACATGATAATCTGACCTCGGATGAGCACTGGCCATGTGCTGGGTGCACCCAGAAGGCTCCACCTATATCATCTCATTTAATATTCAGAACCGCCCTAGGCGCTGGGGCTACTTTTATTCACCCTGAGTGAGAAATGGAGACTCGCGGCCCAGTGAGGGGATGACCTTGCCTAAAGGTAGAGCTGGGGGCTGAGCTCAGGAGTGGGAAACCCCGCAAGGCCTGGGTGCCCCTCGCAAGGGGTCTGATGATACTGGAAGGCCAGGGGCCGCTCGGATCTTACCCCCCTCCCCTTCCCCAGGCAAAACTGCAAACAGGGGCTAAGCTTCCTCTCCTTGAAGACAAAAGCTTTTCAAGAGGGCTATTAAGGGGGGAGGGCTGAGGGGGTCCGGGGAGGGGATAAGGGTCCCAAATGTCCTCCCTTCCTCGGGACCTCAGCCCCCTCAACTTCAGAGAACCTTCCCGGGGTGGAAGGAAAGACCCTGCAGCTCACGGGAGCCCATAGTTATGGAGATGGTTGCTATGTAGACGGAGTGGTCACAAGACTCCTGGACTTTGCGTTTCTGGCCGGTCTCCTGCCGCTAAATCTGCCCCGGCTCCGCGAGGAACGCAGCTCTCCCCCACCGGCGGTTTAGGGCCTGAACGCGGCTCTCCCCGGCCGGCTGGCTTAGGGCCTGACCCACGGGCAGAGCATTCCCAGGGGCGAGCCCACCTCCCGCACCAAGGGGGGCTGCGGGCGGCAGGAGCAGCACAGAGAGACGCCCTCAGGGCTGGTTGCTGGTTTGGGGAAATTGTTCCCATGGCCCCAGGGGCCCGGATTCTGGATGCAATTCTGAGCAATTATCCCTGAATCTGTTAGATTCTAAGGGGCTGGTGTCTGCCCTGGAGAACAGTGAGGGGTGAGTCTGTCAAGACTCTGCTTTCTGAAGCCCCTTCTCTGGAGACGGCCTTTGGAGCAGGATCTGGGGTCCTGCTTGGGGCAAAGCTCTCCCTGCTCCCCTGGGACGGGGTCTCATTTTCACAGGAACCCAGCCTTCTGCTGAACAAAGAGGCAAGCCCTCACCTCTGAAAGAATCCGAGGAATGTCTGCTTGTCCAGCCTGAAGGACAACATCCCCTCTTCTGCCGCCCCTCTGGCCCCTCGCTCTGGGCCTGGCTCCCTTGGGTGATGGAAGGAGAGGCCCGTGACCCGGTCAGCTGCCACACTCCGAGGAAGCTCTGGCTTGCTTGCGTGTGTGTGTGTGTGTGTGTGTGTGCGCGCGCCTGTCTCTGTACGTACATGTCTGTCTGGTGGTGAATTTACACGTCTGTGTGTCTGCGTTTGCATCTGTGTTTATGTGCGTCTTTGTGTGTTTGTTTTTGTGTATCTGTGTGTGTGTATATGTGCTTAGATCTTTGTATCTGTGTGTTTGGGTGTCTGTTTCTGTGTATATTTGTGTATCTGTGTGTGTGTGTCTGTATATGGGCCTGTGTGTACATATCTGTGTATCTGTGTTATTTGTGTGTCTTTGTGTCTGTATCTGTGTGTTCTGTGTATCTGTGTTTGTGTGCGCACTGGTGTATTTGTGTATGTGAATGTGTTAGTCGCTCAGTCGTGTCCGACTCTCTGCAAGTCCGTGGACTTTAGCCCCCCAAGCTCCTCTGTCCATGGGATTCTCCAGGTAAGAATACTGCAGTGGGTTGCCATCCCCTTTTCCAGGGGATCTTCTAAACCCAGGGATGGAACCTGGGTCTCCTGCATTGCAGGCAGATTCTTTACCATCTGAGCTACCAGGGAAGCCCAATTTGTGTGTACATCTGTGTGTATCTATTTGTGTATTTGTGTCTGTATCTGTGTGTGTGTTTGTGTGTGTATGTCTGTGTATGTACGAAGCTGGGGAGGCGGGATGGCGCCCTGAGCAGGTGCAGTGGGACCGCATCGCAACGAGCAGCATTTGCCAGAACCCAAAGCCCAGCAGAGTGTGACGCAGGCTTGAAGGGGTGAGTCTCTGACAGGGGCCTTGTGACGGAAAGATCTGAAACTCCGACCTGAGGGCTCTGGCCCCTCCTCAGCCCCCTGACTGTTGTAATTAGACATCCCAGCTGCAGAACTTTCTGGTTTGGAGGTTTGTTTTGAAAATGATTATACCCCAGAGATAAGAGAACCTTCCAAACATACCCCTAATAAGGTGCGGGGGGCGCTCTGGGTAAGTAATAGCAGGCGGTGCTCATGTTCAAGTTCTATAATTTTCATTTCAAAGGGAAAATAAATGAGCAGGCGATGTCAAACAACCTCATCACGAAACTCCAGGGCTGCTGGGGGGGCCAGCACCCCTTTTAGAGGAGACACTGCAGGAGCCAAGAGAACCTTCTCCCCACCCCACCCCACGGCGCCTCCCGTCAGCAGGACTGAGCTGGCCTCACACTCCCTCTGGCAGAGGCTGGGGGCGGCAGGCTGGCCTCCCAGGCGGGAGGAGTGGGCGGGTGGGGCCACCAGGCCAGCTCTGCAGAGAGGCGGTGCTGCTGTCCTGAGATGTGGTTCATCCCCACCTGTCCAACCCTCCTTCCCAAAGACCAGGGGGTCGGCGGACACACTGCCTCTCCCCCTAGGAGCCACTCTGGGTGCTGTCAGAAAAGAATCACAGCGAGCGGGGTGAGGAGGGCGATGCGTTCTGATTGTAAGGAAACTTAAACACCCAGAATATCCAGGCAGGCTCCAAACTGCCCTGCCCTTGTCGCCCCAATGTCAGAGTGAAGGTTTGCTGAGCATCATGGCTGAGCAGGAGGTGGTTTGAGGCAGAGGAATGCAGAAGATTCCAGAAAGATTTTCTAGCCTGCTGGAGGAAGGAGGACTGGAGAGGTGGGCAGAGAGACGGCAGGCAGGAATGGGGGCCGGATGTGAATCTGAGCTCTGCCATTTACCAGCTGTGTGACCTTAGGGAACTTACCTCACCTCCCTGACAGGCAGCCTCCAAGACAGCCCTCAACGGCCCCCAATTCTACCGTGAGTAGCCCCCTCCCACTGGTCTGTGTGTTGAGTACAGTATGGTAGAGATGATCTGTCCTTTTGAGATCAGGTTATAAAAGACGGCGTTGGCCCTAGGTCAGAGGCAGCCCTGTGCGTGAGCCCCAGGCAAGCCTCAGGTGGTGGCACCCCAGCTGCCATCTAGATTACATCCTCTGCAGACCCTGAGCCAGAACCAGACAGGTAGCCCCAGATTCCTGACTCACAGATACTGTGAGATGCTACACACTGGTGTTCTAAGTGGTTCAATTTCAGGATAACTTGTCATGCAGCAGTAGATAACTGATACATCAAGGGTCACTGGGAATATTCAGGGATTCAGTGCAGAAGATCCCCTGGAAAAGGAAATGGCGACCCACTCCAGTATTACTGCCTGGGAAATCCCATGGACAGACAGTCCAGGGGGTCCCAAGAGTCGTACACGACTTAGCGACTAAACCACCACCACAGGGCTTAGAACAGAGTCTGTCTTGGAGTCAATAGCTTATACAGGCTGTAGACATATGAGTAGCCTGATGAAGCTATAGACCCCTTCTCAAAAGAATGCTTAAAAATGTGCAAAATGAAATGCACAGGCTTGAAAGGAAGCCTACGACACAGCCGTACACCCGAAAGGCAGTTCTAGCCACAGATCTCGGTGAGAGGACGCGGGTCCCACGGTAACCACTCTTGTCGCATGCTTTGGGTTATTGCTGGATCTGTATTCCAGTTCTCCAGAGATCAGCTGTGTGCTCCTGGGTTCTTTAAACCAGGAGGATTAGAGAGAAGAGGCAGCCCTGTCTCCATCACTGCATCACTGTGACCGAGCCCAGCCCTCCCGCCTTTGTGCTACCCAGTGGCTCTGGAGGCAGTGCCCTGACACTTACATATGCTGAGACGCATTAGGAAAGAGGCTTGAGTACTGGGGGGCTGAGTCCTCAGGACCGTGGGGGGCTGCGTGGCTGATGACCATGAGCACAGGCCTATGCGGGTACATCTTCTTGGACGTGCGGAAGAAGCTCACGCTGTCGTTGGTGATCAGGTCCGTCAGGTAGTCCTGGGGGCCGGCGAGAGACAGGAGAAGGTGTGAGAAGCTGGGCATCTGTGCTGAACATCGGGGATGCAAAAGTGACCCAAACAGACAATCCTTGCCCTCCTGGAGCTGCTGGTCTAGGGGCAGACATGCAGTGAGTGATGAAGTAAAACAGGGGATACAGACAATAAGTAGGCAAGCAGAACAGGGAACGTCAAATGGTAACACTTCACAGTGGAGGAAAAACCCTGAGAAGGGGTTAGGGAGGCTGGGAGAGGAATTGCAATTTGTCATTCATTCATGACAGATATTAAAATAATAACACGACTGAGTGCTTACGGCGTGCCAGGAACTCTTTTGGGTTTACATGTATTAGCTTATTAATTCTTACATAGTCCTGGAAAGTAGGTGTGATGATAAGCCCTGTTTTCCAGAACAAGAAAATGAAGGCCTAGAGAAGTTAAGTGAATCGCCCAATGTCACACAGCTGATAAATGTTGGCAGTTGGGCCTCCTGAGTCTTGGTCCCTAAGCCTGAGGTCTTTTCAAGGTCCTAGGGACTGAAGCGACTTAGCAGCAGCAGCAGCAGGGATCCCCTTGTGGAGGGTGAATGCATGCCTGCAATGCTGAAGGGTCTGTCCTGGGGGCAGGAGCGGACGAACATACAACCAAAGAGTCAAGATAGTGATGAGGAGTGACAGGAGGAGGAAATAAGACAGGATGTGACAGAGAGTAATTGGGAGCTGGGGCAATCAGGGAGGGCCTTCCGGAAGAAATGACACTCGAGCTGGGACCTGAGTGGCAAGAAGGAACTGGCCGTGGGATGATCTCCATCACTGAAGTTCACTCTCAGCTGCTTGCTGGAATCCTTAGGGGAGCTTTACTGATGCCTGGGCCTTCTGGTTTAGCTGCTCTGTGGTTCAGCCTGGGCACTGGACTTTAAAAAAATCTCCCCAGGGGACTCCAGTGTGCAGCCAGGAGTGAGAATCACCAATCTGGAGGAAGTGTTTCAGGCAGAGGGGAGAGCAAACGCAAGGGCTCTGAGGCAGGAACAAGCGTGGCTTGTGTCCGAGGAACAGAAAGAGGGTGAACAGTCAGCAGGGACAATGCAGGAACAAGCAAATCGTGCCACAGACACAGGCATGCAGTGAGAGCCACTCCGATAAGCGGGCAGGAGGAGGGATGAGTGGGAACGTTACGGACAGGAAATGAGGGCTTTAAAAGCTCAGCAAAGAAGTTGAGATTTGTTTAAGTTCTTCCTGCACTTGGTAAGTCTTTAGCTGCTGATTTCTTTGGAAGGGAATGAATTCTTAAACATTTACCCTCTGCTTCCTAGGAAGCAGCTCTGTCCAAAATGATAACTTTCAATAACAGATACTATTTTACAGGAAAAAAGGTGAAGAAATGGCTACAGTTTCTACCCTTCTACCACTGTACCCTGTACGAAATGCATACATCCTCCCTGGGTTCCTATGCCTCTAGAGACACACAGCTCCAGGGACACTCGTGACTATGTCTCTCTCTGTGCATAGGACGGTCGCTGCACAAGAGTGACCAGCAGTGGGGTGATGACTAACGGCCTGGACCGCTTTCACACTGCTCAGTGATGGGCAGACACGAAGAGGGACGAAGCTCTATAGCGACTGAGGCAGAACACTGTCCAGGATATACTCTTAAGGGAAAGAGCAAACTACAGAGTCAAACTTCAGAAAAGTTTCTTTATTTATATTTTTTTTGTGGGAGGAGTAGGGCGAGAGGAGAAACCAAACCCCTACCTTCCTATGCTTTTGAGCACTAAGAAAAAAATTCAGAAGGACAGATCCCTAAGTGCTAACTGGGGACCAGGGTAAGGGGAGAGAGGGGAGAAAGTCACTTGTTACTTCATGCATTTTCCCTTGAAACATTTTGGGGAGTAAAAAAGGGTTTTATAAAGGGGGCCCTGTAGAACATTACATAAAAATAATTTTCTTCTATATGATATAAATCAACAAGCTGCTGCTATAGCTGCATTTCAAAAATGGGTCTAATACCAGTCCCTTCAGATGGTGACTTCACACAAACTTGACAAGTGAATAATGCATTTAGCCAGGAGCCTGGTACCAGGGGAGCCCACAAGGGACACTGGCTCTTATTGTTATCAGACCTTTGTTCCACTGACCTTCATAGCAACTTTGTGAAGTGGACACCATGCCCATTTTACAGATAGGATAACCAAGGCCACAAAACTAATAAGCAGTTCATTCAGAGTTAGAACCCAGGCCTTTGTGTTTTTTGTCTGGTCCACCTTTTGTCCCCTGACAAACAAAAATATTACTGGGAGGAGTAGATGGTGGTTTACATCAGGTCTTAACAAACCTTTTCTGTAAAGGGCCAGATGATAAATATTTGAGGCTTCATAGGCCAGAAGTCTCAGTTACAATCACTCATTACTGCCATTACAGCTGAAAAGCAGCAACGGCAGAAATCAATGGGCATGTCTAGGCTGCAGTAAACCTTTATCCACGCACACTAAAATCTGAATTTCATATAATATTCATGGGTCATGAAAATCACTGTTCTTTTTATTTTTTCCAGCTAAGTAGACATAGAAAAACCATTCTAAGCTCAGGGTTGTAGCAAAACAGTTGGCAGGCTGGGCTTGACCCAAGAACTATAGTTTTAAGAATGGATTTTAAAGCCTGATGGCCTGGGTTTGAATCCTGAAAGTGAAAATGTTAGTTACTCAGTCGTGTCTGACTCTTTGCGACCCATGGACCACAAGAATCAAATTCTCCAGGCAAGAATACTGGAGTGGGTAGCTAGTTCTTTCTTCAGGAGATCTGCCCAACCCAGGGACTGAACCGGGTCTCTGCATCGCAAGCAGATTCTTTATTGTCTAAACCACCAGGGAACATTCCCCTTCCAGCTGTGTGGCCTGGTTTCCTCGCCTGTCTGGGCCTCAGTTTCCTCATCTAGTGATTAGGGAAACTAACAGCAGATCGCTCACAGGCTCTGGTGAGAAATGCACGGGTTAATTCATATACAATGATTCCAGCAGTTATCTGGCGCATGATACCCTCTAAAGGAGGGTTAGCCTTTATTCCTCAGGAATCAAGCATTTTCCTTGTAAAAATTGAAACAGTACAAACAAAGCTGAAGTTCCCTTTGATAACCTCTCATCTCCACTTCCAATCTTGGCCTCTTTAGTCTCCTACGGAGAAAGAAGTGTCTTTCCTGAAGTGTTGTTACGTATGTTACAGTGGCTTTATGCATTTTTACATGAATCCTATCATACTGTGTGCTTCCATTCATCCAAGAAACACAGAGGTGGACAAGACTAACACTCCTGCCTTCATGAGCCTTGTATTCAAATAGGAGGACAGTTAACGAATGAGTCCGTGATATACACAGGTGTGGCACATCCATGGCGATGGGGGTGGGGTCGGGGTGGGGAGGTGCCCAGTACACAGGGTGGTCTAGGAAGGTGACATCTGACTAGGGACCCGGAAGAGTCCTGCAACTTGCTTTTCCACCAGTCCTTACATCCTAAGCTTCTCTGATGGCTTTAGACACCAACCCCTCTCATCTTTTTCCAGATGCTTCCATGGTCATTTAGTCATTTCCCGCATTAGTGGGCTTTCTTGGTTGATCTCCTTCAGTGACACATTTGCAGCCAACAGCTGGGCTAAGCTCCTCTGCATAGGAGGGAGGCTTCTCTGGAACAGAGAGAAAGCGCAGATGGTGGGTGCACTCAAGCTCATGGCAACCACCATTTCTGCAGAGCCTCCCACCACCTGGACCCTCCCCTCCCCGACCTGGTCACTCCTGCCTCCCTTCTGCTACCTGTTCTGCGTTCTCCTGCCCTCTGACCATTTGGCTTGCTTTATACATTATTCTTGTCTCATCAACGCTGCCCCTCTCTTTCCACTCTGCCATGAGGACCCCTTCTGGTGGCATCCGCCCACCTTCGGGATCAGTGATTAGGGCAGAGTCCTCAGAGGGCCTTCTGAGGAGCACTTGGGAAGGACTGCTGATTTCTTCCTTCCCTGGGCCTCCACCGGGGCGCTCGGGGTCAGCCTCGGCAACGATGCTCCAACCTCCCAGAGTCACGGGTCCTCACTCCCCAGCTCTGCCGTGGCTGGAAACTCTGCGCTCGCTCCTGTTCCCTCCTGGTGCTCCTGCCACCCTCTGCTACCCTTGCGAGCCAAACCCTGGACCTGAGCCAGCTCTGACCCCCGAGAGGCCCCCATCCCTCTCTGTTTCCAGGCCTCCGGTAACTGGGGTCCCAGGAACTCTCCCACCTTTGTCAGGGGGGCGCCTCTCATTCTCAGGCTGAGATGCGTGGATGGCAGGAGACGGGTGAAAAAGCAGCCGCTGCGCATCCCGTTCTCAGCGCCAAGGGGGTGGGGTCCCCTGGATAACTTCATTATCGGGCTGTGCTGAGGCCAAGGCGGACATGGCAAGGAATGTTAACAAGGAGGGAGAGGACTTTTCTGGGTATTTGAAGAATCTGCCGGCACTGAGGCTGGGAGGAGAGAAAAGGTGTGTTTAGCCCTCTGAGACCATGCTTTGTATTTCCAAAGAGTCCAGCAGACTGGCTAAACACCCCCAACTGGGACTTTAGAATGAATTTGCTCTGGGGAGGTCATGGAGGCAGGCCTACTATGTGCAGAGTGAGACACAGGGTCAGGGAGAGGCACTGCCCAGGTGATGCCACGTATGGTTTCTGCCACTCAGGGCCGGATCAGGCTTACACACGTGGGTGGTGATTACCTGTTAAAGCTGGGAGGGCTCCCCGAATGTGCTGGTATCTCCAGAAGGGAAATGGGATAGAGTGTATTTTGGCTGCTGAGATGGCAGGAATATTTGCTAGTCACCGGATGATTTTTTTTTTTTTAATGATAAATTTGGATGAACCATCAGTGTTAGTCTCTCCTCCTCCCTGTCCTCATCACCACCATCATCATTATTTAAGCCAGAGGTCAGGCAACTACAGTCTACTGGCCAGGTCAGGCCTCGTGCCTGTTTTTTTAAATAAAGTTTTATTGAAACACAGCCAGGTTTATCTGTTTACGTATCATCTACAGCTGCTGTTGGACTGCCAGGGCGGACTTGAGCAGTTGCAATGGAGACTATAGCTTGTAAAGTCTAAAATATTTAGTATTTGGCCCTTTGCAGAGGAAGTTTTGTGTCTTGATCTGAACTAATATATTCTGAGCGCTTACTATGTGCAGTGGCCTCTATTCCTCTACACATATTATTAACTCCTGCAAGCTTCAAAAGCCTTTGTGGAAAAAAAACTACATTGAAATGCCACTATACACTTCTGACTGGAACGGTGTATGAGGGGGCCTTCTGGGGGTTGGCACCGCTCTATAATTTGACTTCGGTGGCAGTTACACAGACGCACACATGTGTGAAAATTTCCTGAGCCATCCACCTAGGATCCATGTACCCTACCTGACTGCAGTTCAACAAACCAGAACTAGAAAAAGTATGGCCTAGGGAATGACCTAGGGGTTTCTCTGGTGGCTCAGATGGGAAAGAATCTGCCGGCAATTCAGGAGACACGGGTTTAATCCCTGGGTTGGGAAGATCCCCTGGAGAAGGAAATGGGAACCCACTCCAGTATTCTTGCCAGGAGAATCCCATGGACAGAGGAGCCTGGTGGCAAAGAGTCAGACACAACTGAGCGCCTAACACACATACATATGGGGAAGGGGTAGGTTAAGGTATAGAACACGATACAACAAGGATGGAGGAGCTACACTCACAAGTAAGAGCATGGGTGGATTTCAGCAAAGTATTAAGCAGAAGAAGCTGGATACAGAATTAATCTCCAGTGCTGGAAGTCTGAGTGGCAGAAGTCCTTCTGGAGGGGTGGCTGATGGAAGGAGTTATACGAGGGGACCTTCTGGGGCGGGTGGCAATATCACTTCTTGACCTATGTGAATGCTGGTTACATGCATCTGTTCAGTTCGTGAAAAGTCGTTAAACTGTATGTTCTCTATGCACCCTTTCTATAACAAATTTCTCCCTTGGCAAAATGTTGTAAAATAATGCTCTCATATCACCTGGTGCCTGTTAGAACGGTGAGCATCAGAAAGACAAGAGATGACAAATGTCGGTGGGGATGTGGAGGAAAGGGAAGCTCTGTGGACTGCTGGTGGAATGTAAATTGATGTAGCTACTACAGAAAACAGCAAGGAGCCTCCTCAAAAAATTAAAAACAGAACTCCTCTATGATCTGGGGATTCCGCTTCGGGGTATTAATCCAAAGGAAGTGAAAACCGGATCTTGAAGGGATATCTGCACTCTCCTGTTTATTGCAGCGTTAGTCCCAGCAGCCTGGGTATGCAAACAACCCGAGTGTCCTCAGTGATGAATGGACAGAGAAGATGTGGTGTGTACACACACACACACACACACAGAGGAATATTATTCCATCACGAGAAAGAAGGAAATCCTGGCTATCTGCAACAACATGGAAATTATGCTAAGTGACTGAAGTCAATCAGAGAAAGACAAATACTGTGTGATACCATAAAATATACATGGAGTCCGAAAGAGGTGAACTCATAAAAACAGAAAGTAGAATGGGTTCTCCCAGGGGCTGAGGGATGAGAGAACTGGGGAGATGCTGTTCAGGGGTACACACTTACAGCTAGTGAATGAGGAAGTTCTGGAGGTCTCAGGCATAGCACAGTGATTACAGGCAACAGTACTGGAATATAATGAATTTGAGCAAAACCTGGGAGATAGTGGAGGACAGAGGAGCCTGGTGTGCCACAGTCCATGGGTCACAAAGAGTCGGACACGACTTAGCAATTGAACAACGATTGTATTATAAGTATTAGACTTGCCAAGAGACTAGGTCTTAATTGTTTCCCCCCCAAAAGGAAAAGATACTTCTGCAACATGATAAAGCTTTAGCTAACATGACCGCACACACTGCATTATATGTATGCACTGAACCAGCATGTTGCACATGTTAAATTCACCAGTGTTATATGTCAAATATATTTCAATTGAAAAAACCCAATACTCTTATATTGCCATTTGCAACCACACAGATGGACCTAGTATTATACTTAGTGAAGTAAGTCAGAGGAAGACAAATATTAATATTATATGACACTATTTTATGTGGAATCTAAAAAATAATACAAATGAATCTATATAGAAGACAGAAAAAGACCCACAGACATAGAAAACCTATAGTTATCAAAGGGGAAAGCATGGGGGTGGGTAGGATAAATTAGGAGTATGGGATTAATAAACACTCCACATAAAATAGGTAAGCAACAGAAATTTACTGTATGCCACAGGGAATTATAGTCAATACTTTGAAATGACTTATAATGAAAAATAATCTGGAAAACATGTAACTGCATCACTTTGCTGTATCTTTGAAACTAATTGCAATATTGTAAATCAACTATCCCTGTTGTTGTTCGGTGGCTAAGTTGTGTCCAACTCTTTGCAACCCCTGGACTGTAGCCCACCAGGCTCCTCTGTCCATGGGATTTCCCAGACAAGAATACCGGAGTGGGTTGCCATTTCCTTCTCCAGGGGATCTTCCCAATCCAGGGACTGAACCTGCATCTCCCCCGCTTGGCAGGTGAGTCTTTTACCACTGAGCCATCTGGGAAGCCTTAAATCAACTATACTTTGATTTTTTCAAAAAATGAGAAATAAAACAGTACTCTTAGGAACAGAGACTATTATTTGAGAAATGAAGAAACTGAAGCAGAGGGTGTCAGCAGGCTGTCAAAGTCTCACGTGTAAGTGTCACGATCTGAGCCCAGGCAGTTGGGCTCCCGTGTCCCGATCCCCAGGGCTGAGCCCCACTGCCACCCCAGCCAGGAAGGGGGACTCACCTTGGAGTAGTCAAAGCCGTGTTTCTCCTTCACTCCATTCCGACACAGCGTGTAGTTATAAAAGCGGGAGTTTTTGAGGAGGCCGACCCACTCCTTCCAGCCTGGCGGGACGTAGGAGCCGTTGTATTCATTAAGGTACTTCCCGAAGAAAGCTGGCGGGAGAGGCACCAGGGAGCCACGTGAGGCTGCGGAAGGCGGAAGCCTTCTCTTGCCACCACTCAACAGAAATTCCCAAACCACGCCAGGCCAGGACATGGAGACAGCACTGCCCCCTGAACCACGGAGCCCCTCGCCAGCAAGTGCAGCCCATGACCCTCTTCTCCAATGTGTTCACATGCAGAAAATAAAATACATAGGATTGCAGAGAAAATCAATTATTTTGGAAAATCAGTTATCAAAGTATTAGAGTTTGCCATAGAGTAATGGGTCCTTAAAAAAAAAAGAAGATGCTAAATGCAAGGCCTTGTTAAAAGTGATCATTTCAAAGTAGTGACGAGTGAGAATAGTTTTGTAAAAAATATTTCTCTATTTGGCTGCACTGGGTCTTAGCATGTGGAATCTTTAGTTGCAGCATGTGAGACCTAGTTCCCCGACCAGGGATCGAACTGTGTGGAGTCTCAGCCGCTGGACCACCAGGGAAGTCCCGAGGGAGAATCTTTTATTTTGCAACACCTGCAGTAACTGCAGCAGAATACTGAAATATCGGTGATTTCTACAGATGACAAATTGTAGATTCTGCTGACATGCCACAGTTAGAGGCCTACATTCCTAATTGAAGCAAATGTCAAGCATCAGTTGTAGGTCAGTGAAAACAAGAGTCTAGTTTTTTACCACTCAGGTTTATGGATCCCCTTGGATTCTATCTACGACTCAGTGACCAGAAACTACCAGCAGTATTTTTCACAGAACTAGAACAAATAATTTCAAGATTTATATGGAAATACAAAAAACCTCGAATAGCCAAAGCAATCTTGAAAACGAAGAATGGAACTGGAGGAATCAACTTGCCTGACTTCAAGCTCTACTACAAAGCCANGCCTGCCTGCTCCCTACCACCAGCAAGGTTCACTTAAAAAAAATTTACCCTAATTCATCCAGACTGGGACATACCCCAAACTCTCTGTGGGCAGTGAGGTGACCCAAGATTTTTGAGATATTTTTGGCTCTTTGTATCTTCCTCAATAACTAAGGACAATTTTAAATAATTATAACCTATAAGGCCATTTTTTTTTTCAGCAATGGACAAATCTGTGAGAGTTTTTCCAGAGGCAGACGCGCCAGCCCTCTCTTCCGGATGAGAACACCGGGGCTCCGAGACACTCAGAACCACTGCCGAGAGATTGGGTCGTGGAAGGGATTTACAGAGATCCTGCAAGCTGGGTGCTGAGTGCTGTTCCTGGCAAATAGTGAGCGTCCAGTGGGTGTCGGTTCAGAGCCTAAGATGAGAAGAGACAGACAGGGATGAGCGCGGAAGAATTGATGCTTTTGACCTTTGGTGCTAGAGGAGACTCTTGAGAGTCCCTTGGACAGCAAGGAGATCCAACCAGTCAATCCTAAAGGAAATCAACCCTGAATATTCATGGGAAGGATTGATGCTGAAGCTTCAATACTTTGGCCACCTGATGTGAAGAACCGATCACTGGAAAAGACCCTGATGCTGGGAAAGACTGAGGGCAGGAGAAGAAGCGGGGGGCGGGAAGCAGAGGATGAGATGGTTGGATGGCATCACTGACTCAATGGACATGAGTTTGAGCAAGCTCCAGGAGATGGTAAAGGACAGGGAGACCTGGTGTGCTGCAGTCCGTGGGGTCACAGAGACTCAGACACGACTTAGGGACTGGACAACAGAGGAGGGAGAAGTGGGCAGGGGCTGGGCTACGATGCCAGCAGGGGTAAGATGCGGCCATCCACTTAGAACTTCTAGAGAGCATGGAGGCCTGCCTGAGTCCCGCTGGCTCAGAGGAGGGGGGCTGGACCAGGAGAAGCTGCCGTGGAGCGGAGCCCTCTCTGGGGTTTCCCTGGAGGCCTGGCAGGTGGCTGGCACTGCCCAGGGGTAGGAAGATCCCTGCTCATCCACAAACACCAGATCCCCACCTCCCCCAGGTACAAGGCAAAGGGAAGTGTCTCCATTAGATCCCCAGCCCGGCATGTAGAACCGGAAGGGAGTGCTCCTGGGGAAGGAGTGATGAACTGCCTCCTGGGAAGAAGCTGGCGTGAGCAGGCGGTGCAAACATGAGGGAGGACCCCCAGTGATCCGGGGGCCAGGTGGAGCCTCCCTTCACATGGGAGGACGGTGCAGAAATGACCAGAAAGAACCCCAGGCTGCCGGGGGCTGGAAAACTGGCTGCGCTGGCTCTGAGTCCTGGGTAACATCCAGTCTTTACAGAGGGACAGGTAAGCGGGTGATGGGTGCCCAGTTTAACAGTGACTGCACGTCCCGGCTGGGTTTCGGGGCATCAAAGACTGAACCGCCAGCTGGAGGTAACAGGCAGCTGGAAAGTATCAGGTGAGCTGAAGGCTGGAGCCTCTTTCTTGAGAACGTCCCCTTCTAGAGGCTCACGGCATTCGCCCTGTAAAGCAGTGACTGAGCTGGGGGCAGCTTTGCCCCTTAGACACGGCAGGGTCTGCAGGCGTCTCAGGTTTATCACAACCTGGGGAGGCGGGCGCTGGTGGCTTCTAGTGGCTGGAGGCCAGGGAGGCTGCTAAGCATTTGACAGAGCTCAGGACGGCCCTTCCCACAGAGAATCACCTGGCACCCAGTGTCAGTAGCTTGGAGTTGAAAGAAAAACCCTGATTTAAAATATCCCCACCCAAATCTCAGCATCTCCTTCCCGCCAGTAAAAGAACCAATTTGTGAGAGCTGAGGAAGTACCTGGAGACCAAGTACAGCCCAGGAAACAAGATCTGCAGAGTCTCAGGGACCTTGCTCCCCACTTCTAATTTTCTTTCCATAACTGGGGAGCTGTACTCTGCTAACATGGCCGGCCTCTCTCCATGCTTTCCTGTTCCTCCTCCTCTAGGAAGACCATCCCTAGGGGCGGCAAACCTTCCTGTAAAGGCCCAGAGAGTAAATATTTTAGGCTTCCTGGGCCAGATAGTCCCTATTATAATAGCAGCTGTTCAACCCTGCTGTTGCACGAAACAGTCATAGACAATTGAGTATGCCTCTGTTTCAATAAAACTTTATTTATAAAGGCAGAAAGAGGACCGGATCTGGCTCATGGACTGCAGTTTGCTGACCCTAAGCACATATGTCTGGTGGGTTTGGAGGGACAAACTGGATATGCAAAACCCAATCTTTCCTTTGCCTTCTGTAAGGAGTGAGTTATCTTCAGGCAATGCTAGCTCAAGGGGACTTGGCTCAGTGAGAAGTCTGTCTGACTCTGGAGTTTAGCATCAGGAAGCCCAACTGCCCTCAGAAGGAAGCCAGGTCCTCAAGCCTGGCCTTTATCAGATTCCTCCAAGTGCTATTTTAACATCCATCTGCTGACTCCTTAATTTTATTCCTCATTTGGTTCAAAATTTCAACAAGGAAGAAGGGGACTTTCATAAGACCAACACTTTGTCATGACAAACAATATTGGTGGTGATGTAAATGTTTTCTTTTGAAACAAAGTGAAGTAAAAAGAGTAAAACAATTGAGAGAAAATATTAAGTGAATAATAGAATCAGTGTCCTGGCATGTAAAAATCAATATATTCATTTAACAACTATTTATTAAACACCTAAGGAGCTGGAGTTGTCCGCACCACTGGAAACATGGCAGCAAAGAAGACCCACAGGCCCCCTGGCCTCATGGGCTCACATTCTGTGCATCTGTGGGGTGACTGTGACAAGTGCAGAGAGTGATGTTGGTGACAACAGTGACGAAGAAAATAAAGGGTGATGATGCAACAGAGTGGCCAAGGATGGACCACAGGAGGTACTCCTGGGCCAGGTATTCAGGGGAGGGCTCTTGGAGGAACAATGAGAATGAGAGAGAAGACAGGAATACGAGGAAAACGCTCCAGGCCGAGAGCACAGCAAGTGCAAAGGTCCTGAGGCAGGAACAAGCTCGGGAGCACACATCCTCTGAGATATTAGATGCCGGATTTTGCAGTTCATGTGCATTTTTCTGGAAACAGTCCACAGCTTTTGATGTATTTTGAAAGGAACCCAGGACAAGTCATTTAAGAAGCACTGAACTTCACTTTCTTGGTTTGCAGAAGAGTGAATGAAAGTCCAGAGAAGGAGGTTCAGTGACTCCCCGCTGGGGGAACTAGGGTCCCTCCCAGATCTCCCCAGTCCCCGGCTCATGATCCTACTGGTTTGTCCCTGAAGACCTGGGCCAAGGTCTTTCTGATGAATGTGCAACTTGGAATGCTGAAGAGCCTAAATTCTTGGCCCAGCTGGTGGGATAAATCTTTCTTGGGTGGCGGGAGGAGGGATGACTTTGGAAGCCCACCCCTGCCTATTACGGTCCAATGCTCTGGGTGTCAGCACATCCAGAGCTATTTCCTCCGTAAGAATCTCCTCTTTCACATCTCTCTCTAACCTCCAACCCTTAAAAACTCCAGACTTTATTATTCAGCCTCCACAAGGCCCTAGAAAACAGGGCTTCAGTCAAAGGCTTTTAGTGCCAAATTAGATTTTGTTCTCATTAGATTAGATTTCCCCAAGGCAGTTTTTTAATGGCTAGTCCAGCACCAGTTGAGGTGGGAGAAGCGAATTAGTGTGGGCCCTGGGGCTCTGAGGCTGGGAGATATGGGCTGGAGAATGAGCTAGAATTAACATCAAGATTAAAAATACAGACCGAGTCACGGTTGGAGTCTGAAGTCGCTGAGCCTTCACTCCTAGGATGGTGTAAAAGGAAGACCAGACCGGGAGCTGGTGAAGAGGTGGAACAACTTGGCAGGCAGATCATGAGGATTAAACGCCAGGCCAGGAAAGATCGCTGACCATGTGCAGGCCGACGGCTGCCCCTCGGACGTAGGGCTGGCATCAGCAGAAAGGACAGTGCACTTGCTGGTTCCTGTGTACCAGGAACTGGTACACCTGGCAACAGAGACTTCAGTTTCGCACTGTGATTCTTTGAGTCCCACCACTTCCTTACGTAAATACACAGCGGCTGCATGCATAATCTCAGTCTGACCAATCAGAGCGCTACATTCCCCTGGCTACTGCCATTGGTTCAGGGATGCGCATGTAACCCAAGTTCGGCCAATGAGAGTCAGACCTGGGATTTTAGGGCACTAGTGGGAGGGAGCTAAGTTTTTCTTTGAAGGAGCTTGAAGCTGGTGGGATATAAGCTTCAAACTGCCAGCAGCCATCTTGCTACTAAGAGGGTGTGTGTGTCTGTTTGAAGGTGAGGGAACATGGAAGAAAGCATCAGAGGTGAGCAATGGAAAGAGAGAGAGGTGGAGAGAGGAATATCCTTGTTCGAGTCCCTGTGTCCACTCTTACCTGAAGTCACCTTTAGCGTTTTCAGTTTATGTCATGTTTCCCAACATTAGGGGACACTGGACAGTGGGTACCTTGTTAGTTGTCACAAACAGCATCAAGTGGGTAGAGGTCAGGGATGCTGGGAAACATCCTACAAGTCACAGGACAGCTCTCCAGGAAAAAGAATTATCTGGCCCAACACATCAGCAGTGCCAAGGTTGAGAAATCCCAAGTGAGGTCAACTAATAAACCCTACCACTCCATTTTTGTTGTTTTGTTTGCCTAATTCCTTTCCGGTTGAGGTCTTTCCCCAGCAGTTAAAAGGCTCAAGGAAAAGACAATGAGATGCTTAGTGCAGAGCAGGGTTTTGGCAAAGGGCATCAGGCCTGCCACCTGCTCTTGAGAATAGTTTCACTGGAACACAGCCGCACCCATTTGTTCAGGTATTATTATGGCTGCTGGCACACTACGATGGCAGAGTGGGATTGCTGAACGGAGACCATGTGGCTGCAAGTCCAAAATATTTACGATCTGGCCCCGCAGGAAAAGTTTTCTAACCCTTGGTGTAAAGCAAAATTCCCTGTGTGGGGTGAAGGATCCTCTGGGATTTAAAACAGGGCTGTGGTGACTGGGAAGAAGAACACCAGTTCAGCAAGAAGCAGGCTCTGAACTGGGCCAGGATGGTGGGGGCCCCACAGTGTGAAGGAACATAGCAAGGAGGCTGGCATGACAACCGGACAGAAGCAGCCAGTTACAGGCTGTCCGTGTGCATGCGTGGTCCTGATATGCACAAATGGGGTACGTACATACAACGGAACATTACTCAGCCATGAAAAGGAACAACACTGTGTCATTTGTAGAGATGTGGAGAGACCTAGACTAGACCTACGCCTAGACTTATGTCATACAGCTGCAAGTCAGAAAGAGAGAAACAATACTATATATTAATGCATATATGTGGAATCTAGAAAAATAGTACTGAAGAACCTATCTCCAGGGCAGGAAGAGAGATGCAGACATAGAGAGAGGACATGTGGACACAAGGGGAAGGTGGGATGAGCTGGGAGATTAGGATCGACATATATACACTACCGTGTATAAACCAGATAACTAGTGGGAAGCTGACGGAAGCCCAGGGAGCTCAGCCTGGCGCTCTGTGACGACCTAGAGGGGTGGGAGGGAGGCTCCAGAGGGAGGGCATATATGTGCACATACAGCTGATTCACTGCTGTCCAGCAGAAACACACAATTGTAGAGCAACTATACTCCAAAAACACACCAAGAAACAGTGTCCCACAGCATGGTTCAAATTCAGTTACGGCAGCATAGTAACTGTAACTGCACGAAGTACAAGCTTCAAACCTCACCACGAGCTCCTCTGTCCACAAACCGCTGTGTAAATAACAGGCGCTCATCACGATCGGTCACAGCACTTCCTGCAAAGTCTGCCAGTGACTGCTCGCCGCCCCCCCTTAGTTCATGCACAGATAGCAATGCGTGTAGTCGTGTTGCCTTCTTGGCTCCCAGAGACACAGCTGTAAGACATTTTACAAAAGTGGGTTATCAGAAGGAGAAAGCTGGCCACCAGAGGCCAGAGCGCAGCCAATAAACGAAGGGTTCAAACGCTGAAATTGAAACCCTTCGTTGAATGTCAATGGAATCGCAGAAGAAGTGGATCAGACCGTGGGGTTGTGGACACTCACGGTGTGGGGAACTCAGATAGGCGGCCAGATGAAGGCAAACGCAACCCGGATGTAAACGACAAGGACGAGGATGTCTCAGAGGAAGGGATGTTAAAGGGACTCAGAGGTACTTTGCGACACTGAAAGCTGCGCGATCTTGAGCAAGTCGTTTCTCTCCATGCCTCAGTCTCTCCATTTACAAAATGGGGACAATAAGCAGTATCTCCCTGGTGGGTGGCGGTGAGAACTCATATGTGTACAGTGCCTAGAAACAAGTGCCCACTAAGTGTGACAGCTGCATCGGCGCCCGTGCGCCCATCCCCTCTTGCTCTGTGTCTCAGGGAGGCCCTGCAGAGGCAGAGGGCAGAAGCCAGACCCTCCTCCTCCCCGCTTGGGGGGGATTCTTGCCCCCCACCTCCTTCCCCAGTGCTCTCTCCTGTCCTGCAGGCCTGGGCAGGCAGCTCTGGTTGCAAAGCGGAGGGCCCGCTTCCCCTGCTGGCTGCTGCTTTCTGCATTTGTCTGAGTTAAGTGCTGCTGGGGAACCATTCAGAGTCTGATGGGAGAACCAGGCCCTTCTGTTATCTCTCCCAGCCCTGAATCTAACTGAAATTGCCTCGTAATGATCGCATTTGTGGTCTGTAAAAGCTGTGTCTCGTGGCGACCGGAGACTGAAGTCAGCTGGCGGTGAGTCTGGCGCAGGAGCGCAGACGGAGGCATCACTTTGGATTCGGGGGAGATGGAGGGTTTGGGTAGCTGGAGTGAAATAGGCATCCGGGTCATCCTCTGTGCTGGAGAGTGGGTCAGACTGAGCCAAAGCGGGGGCACCACTGTTCTGTGCCTCCAGGCAGCCATTCCCCTTCGCTGGGGGTGACACGGGGGTGATATAGACAAGCAGCCCAGGGGCATCTCTGCAGCCAGACTGTCTGGTCTGCTACTTCCAAACACTCACCTCCAGCAAGTGACTTCACCCTGCTGTGTCTCAGTGGACAAGGATAACAGTTAAGCCACTGCCTGCTGCCATGTGGAGTTGGGGAAAACCAACATGTGCATGGAACAGAAAATAGTCCCTGGCATGTCCTAAGTACCTGGCAAGTGGCAGCAAGGGGGACTGACCCACCTTCAGGACCCTTGCCTTCCCTACAGTGGGCCATCAGGGTGGAACTGTCAATGAGGCTATTTCAAGGGCATTGGAGCCTCTGAACACACATTCAGCCCACACCATCTCCACCCACATCCTACATTAGAGATAATCGATGAATAACTAAGAATCAAAATATTCCGGAGTGGACTGGTTGATCATGCTACACTTCTTTATTTACATTTGAATAGAAACATCTCATTAAATATTTACTCATTTTGATTGGGTAGTTTCCTTCGTAATTTGGAGCCAGTGGACCGATATCTGTACATTCGCATGAATACACACACACACACACACACACACACACACACATTTTTTCTTTTAGGTGACACACACACACACACACACACACTCTTTTTTTCTTTTAGGTGACCCCTGAAAAGCCACAGCCACTGATTCCTCTTAAATACAAAGATCCCAAGTGTCCATCAAAATGCTCCTTCCCACCCAAAGGGCGGGAGTATGGCTGAGGTTGGTCTATCTGACTCTACCCTGGGATTTTGAATCTTGAGCTAGGAGACTCAAAGGTGGAGAAAGGGGTTGGATTTCTGTAACACCCTCCATGAGACCGTTGCTCAAGAGCTGCAATCTGAATCCTCAGATGCAGTGCTTGGGAATCCAGATGAAAGAGGCAAGGCCTTCAGGGTGATTTAGTCCAAAAGGAGAAATGCATCTTGCTCCTCCATCCTCATTTCTTTGCACACAGAGGAAGCAGCCTCCACCTGGACTTGGTGCCTCTAACCCAGACACCCCCAAGTGTCCAGAGGACCCTTCTGAACCCAAGATCCTAGTCGTTTTGCTCTAGTGACTCCCCCGCCCATCCTACAACCTTCTGCATCTCCGATCACTGGCCCCACCGTCCACTCTGAACACTCCCGGCCTTTCGCTCCTTAAAACGCTTTGAACTTACTGCATCTCAGGACACTTGCACCTGCTCTTCCTCTGGCTAAGATCCTAGCCTTCTTCCTTCTCACACGGACTGGCTCCTTCTCACTGTGACGTCTCAGATCAGACGTCACCTCACCCTGAGAAGGTGTCTCTGATCGCTATCCAAGGTCACCCATCCCTCTCACCATACTATTTACCTTCTCCATGGCACTGTAGGTGTGTTTGTTTCCCTGTTTATCATCATCTCCCCAGGCATGCTGGGTCCACAAGGCGGGGGCCTTTTCTGGGTGCTGCAGCCCCAGCCTGGTACCTGGCTAAGCATGGGCACACGGTGACAGTGTGCCTAGGTCAGTGGATTTGGGGAGGGCCCACGGGTCGGGCAGGGTAAGGCTGCCCCGTCCAGTGTCGTAAACCTCACACCCTTCCTGGGAGGGCTGGGAAAGCAGCAGCTACAGGTTTTACATTACTTTGCCGACTAAGGTCCGTCTAGTCAAGGCTATGGTTTTTCTTGTGGTCATGTATGGATGTGAGAGTTGGACTGTGAAGAATTGATGCTTTTGAACTGTGGTGTTGGAGAAGACTCTTGAGAGTCCCTTGGACTGCAAGGAGATCCAACCAGTCCATTCTGAAGGAGATCAGCCCTGGGATTTCTTTGGAAGGAATGATGCTAAAGCTGAAACTCCAGTACTTTGGCCACCTCATGTGAAGAGCTGACTCATTAGAAAAGACTCTGATGCTGGGAGGGATTGGGGGCAGGAGGAGAAGGGGACGACAGAGGATGAGATGGCTGGATGGCATCACTGACTCGATGGACGTGAGTCTGAGTGAACTCCGGGAGTTGGTGATGGACAGGGAGGCCTGGCGTGCTACGATTCATGGGGTTGCAAAGAGTCGGACACGACTGAGCGATTGAACTGAACTGACAGGTTTTATTAGAAGGGATTTCTATCACAGTATTGGCTAGGAGAGGATGCTGCATGGTGGAAAAAGGCTACACGGAGGGGCAGGTGATGTTAGCCCACGTACAGAACATGGGGAATGCGTATCAGATCAGCTGGGGTGATCTGCCCTCCTCCAGGGGACACTGGCAATGTCTGGAGTCATTTCTGTTTGTCACAACTAAAGGAGAGGCACACAGCTGACATCTAGTGGGTGGAGGCCAGGGATGCTGCTAAATACCACCTCCCCCCCAACCCTGGTGCATAGGACCACCCCACCACAAAGAGCGATCTGCCTCCAAAGTATCACTGGTGCTGAGATGGAGGAACTCTGTGCTGGCTACAGTTTCAGAGGCTGTGTGGGTCTCTTGGTGGCGGAGACTGGGGTGCAGTGTGGCTTTGAAGAGCTTTTTTTTTCCCCCATAATCCTAAGGGCCAGGGTTTGAGCCCTGCCTCCTCAGGCAAGTGAGTGTTCCTCTCTGAGCCTCAGTGACTTCATCTATAAAATGGGGGCAGCAGCAGCAAGTGAAATCATGTCTGGCAGAGGGGGAGCACTCCAAAAAAAGGAACTGTGAGTTCCCAAAATACAGCTCACTTTCCCTGATGGGGCGGGAGGGTGAGAACTCAGGTCCCTGGAGAAACAAAAATAGTTGTTAGGAACCAGATTCTCCAGCATCTTGGAAAATGACAAGGTTCCTTGGAGACTCCAGTAATGAGCTCAGGGAAGGATGTTTATGCTGCACAAAGAGACCGTCTGAGCATGACACGATCGCAGAGAAGGGCGGGAGAGCGGAGCCGGGCCAATGACAACAACGTTTGCCAGAGCGATTCAGCAAGGTCAGTGAAAAATGAAGAAGGAGCCTGGAAAAGCCCATCTTTCCCAGGACAAACCACCCCGTTTCACACACGAGGAGTTTGGGAAAACGCAAATGGTTCTTCACCCTTCATGACTTCTTCCAAATTCCAGTTGGCCTGTGTCTCTTTCATACGTTTTTGCCATTAAAAAAAAATTAGATAAGTATTTATTGAACATCTACTTTATACTGTTCTGTGTCTGAGGGTGAAACGGTGAACAAAAAACAGACAAACTTATCTGGGTCCAGTGTACTTCATGTGTTTATCTGTCTCAATGAGATGATAACATTTGGCCATTTTTATGTATCCTTTGGACAGTTAACAAAACTTAAAAATTTCTTCCTTCCGGGTCAGTTCATTTGGTGCCAAACAGGCATCTTAAACAGGAGTTTTGGTTGGTTCCCCTAAAATCGCCTCTCACCCCACCTTCTGGTAAATACCAGCTGCTGAGGCCACACCCCCGGGGTCTCCAGCTGCCCTCTCCCCTTCACTGATTCACACACTAATGATACCTCACAGAGGCTCCATATTCCAAACACACTCAGCACTGAGCACCTCCCACATCTGAGACCAGCGTGGTCCTAGCCACCACCTTCTCTTGCCTGGACCTCGCTGGGGCCTCCTCCCCGGTCCCAGTGCCTCTCCCATCTAACGTCCAAGCTCCAACCTTCCCATCCAACCATCGCTGTTGCCAGAAGGGTTCTGTTAAGTCACAGACTGGGCCCCAGTTCTGCTCCAAACCCTCCAACAGCTCCGCGTCACCCTTGAACTAAGACTCAGAGTCCTTGCCGTGGCCCACACGGTCCCACGTGACGTGCCTCCTGCCCCCTCCCTGACCTCGCCTCTCCCCTTGGCCTTGGCCCATTCTGTGCCCACTGTGGAGGCCTCCTCCTGTCCTCCCAGCCCCCGGAAGCTCATTTGTGCCTCAGGGACTTTGCCCCTGCTGTTTCCTTTGAAGGAAGCATCGTTTTCAGATGTCTGCATGGACCACTTCCTCCCCTTTCCCAGCCGAACTTCTCCCGGGTTACCTTCTGGAAGGTGTCCAAACATCCTACTGAGATGGCCTCTCCCTGCTCCGGCTCTCCCTCTTCTGACTTTGTCTCTCCATGGTACTTAGCACCACCTGACAAATCTGTCCTCTGGCTTTTCCCACCTGCTCACCCAACTAGTAACAGCTGCTCCAAGAGGGCAGGGGTTTCTGCCTGCCTTGTTCTCACCGTGTCTCTACACCGAGAACTGAGTCTGCCAAGCACGAAGGCATCAGTGAACGTTTGTGGAGTGAATGATGAATTGATGGAACCAATGAATGCCAGGGGGAGGCGAGGCCTGCGGGAAGCTTGTCCGGCTGAGAGGCCAGCGGATTCCTGTCGCCCGGCGCCCAGGGTGCACTGTCTTTGAGCAGAACAGCAGATGGAGTTGTTAGACCGTAGTCTTTCTTTTTGATTTGTGGCATCTGATGGGTTGACCTGGGATCTCTTTCATCCGCATGGAGCAGGGCTTCCCTGTGGGGTACTTTGCAAAACTGGAGAAGGTCCCCAGGCCAGTGTCTGTCAACAGTGGTCATATCAGTGTCCCTTCAGAGTCTTAAGAGCTACTGAGGATGCGAATTCATTCACATTGGTTATACCGGGTGATAGTTATCATCCTCATACTAGAAATTAACACTGAGAAATTAAAAACACACACATTCATGTAAAAATAGTAATAATAAACCTACTTGTTGGTATGCTGCTGCTGCTGCTAAGTCGCTTCAGTCGTGTCTGACTCTGTGCGACCCCATAGATGGCAGCCCACCAGGCTTCCCCGTCCCTGGGATTCTGCAGGCAAGAACACTGGAGTGGGTTGCCATTTCCTTCTCTAATGCATGAAAGTGAAAATTGAAAGGGAAGTCGCTCAGTTGTGTCCGACTCTTCGCAAACCCGTGGACTGCAGCCTACCAGGCTCCTCCATCCATGGGATTTTCCAGGCAAGAGTACTGGAGTGGGGTGCCATTGCCTTCTCTGCTTGTTGGTATATATATTTCAAAATTACAAATAAACATATTTTCCCCCAACAAAATAAAATTAGCAAGAAGAGCTGGACTGTTTTTAAAGTTTTGCAAATCTCTTTGAAAGTGAAAGTTGCTCAATTATGTCCGACTTTTTGCGACTCCGTGGACTATACAGTCCATGGAATTCTCCAGGCCAGAAAACTGGAGTGGGTAGCCTTTCCCTTCTCCAGGGGATCTTTCCAACACAGGGATCGAATCCAGGTCTCCCACATTGCAGGTGGACTCTCTACCATCTGAACTATCAGGGAAGCCCTTTGAGGGTTCTTTGAGGGTCTGGTGTAACAGAAGACATCTGGGTTCTCACAGCTACTTCTGCAGTTGATGTGTTGTAAGTTGTTCTGGTTTTGTTTCGTGAAAAACCTAGCCTCGCACAGAAAGGAGGGGGAGTCTTTTCATACCCTTTTTAGACGGTGGCGGGTCTGCTGTGTACCCACTAGATACACTGTACATGTGAAGAAAATGCATGTCTTGGCATTATCATGAAAATGGTTTGGCGCCTGGGGCACACTTTGAAAACCATTGAGTTGGACAGTGATGGTGTTCTGCCACAACCCAACAAGGCAGGTAATATTTCTGTCCCCATGTTACAGTTGGGGGACAGAAACTGTTGGCAAACCAGCTGGAGAAACTGAGGCACAGAGCGATGAAGTCCCCTATGGCCGCCCCAGGTGGCAGAGCTGAGACTGAAACCTAGGTGGTCATCTCCAGCCCGGCTTTTGGCTACTACCTTGTCCTGCAACTTGGCAGGGCCGTGACCCCAGTCAGTGAAGGTGAGGGCATCTCTCATCTGATAGGGTGGGGAGATGCTTTGCAGGGGATCCTTCAAGCAGATTCAGCCCAATTATTTTCCAATCACTAGTAAAGAATCTGCCTGCCAATGCAAGAGATGCGGGAGACTCTCGTTCGATCCCTGGGTCAGGAAGAGTCCCTGGAGGAGGAAATGGCAACCCACTCCAGTATTTTTGCCTGAAAAATCCCATGGACAGAGGAGCCTGGTGGGCTATAGTCCCTGGGGCTGCCAAGAGTCAGACGCAACTGAGCATGCACTCAGTTTATGCAAAAAAGGGGACACACCGTGCGCGACTCCTTGCTGCAACCTTTCCTCTGCCCTTGGCGTTCACCAGCTCCCTTTCTTCCTCTCCCCTGGGAGAGAATGTACACCGTTTACAACAGGGTACATACATGCAAACGAGATCCTGGTGCTTCGTGAATGAATGCGACAGACCCAATAAGAGGAGGAGAGGCGCGCTGTGCATGGAGGCTCAGGCCCTGCCGACGAGATGCCACAGCATCTGTTGTGCTGCCCAGTGTCCACGTGCCCCTTCTTCATTAACCCAACTGCCAGCTGGCACAAGGCTGCCAGGACGGAGCCGACAGGCTCAGCCTCGCTCGCGGGTAGATGTGGCCGGGACCAATTTTTGGTGGCCGGGCGTGGTGTGCGAGTTCTCGTAAAGGGCCTATAGGAGGCGGGTAGGCTTCTCCTGTATCTTCTACTTCCTGCCGGCTGGCTGGATGTGGACGTGGGCAGTCATTTTGGACAAGGCTAGCTCCCCAGGGGAGTGGAGCAAGGTGATAGGAGCCTGGGTAAGAATCCTGTGTGCCCTATCACCCCGGGGCTGTGATGCCAAGCTGTCAAATGAGAGAGAAATCAGCACTTCTTATCCCTAAATGACTGCCACTCGGGGCCTGATGTGCCCTGAACAGCAACATCAGTTGTTCAGTTGCCGAGTCGTGTCTGACTCTTTGCGACCCCATTGACTGTGGCCCGCTGGGCTCCTCTGTCCCTGGGATTTCCCAGGCAAGAATACCGGAGTGGGTTGCCCTCACCTGGACCTGTATTCTAAAACACTGGGGACGGCTGTGACACATACACAGCTGGCTACTGCCACCCCGGGGGTCAGTAAACCGTTTCTGCAAAGAGTCAGATGAAAATATTTCTCAGCTCTGCGTGGTCTCTGGTCCCTGTTGCAGAATCAGCACGGCCACTGCAGGGTGAAAGCAGCCACCGGTGACACATAAACGAATGGGAGTGACCGTGCTTGAATAAAATTTTATTTATAAAAACAGCCAACAGACCCCTGTGGGCTATGGGCTGCTGACACTTATCGTTCAGGAATGTTGCTAATATTGGTAAGATCATCATCTTAATTTTTTTTTTTAAAGCTTGGAAATCTGGATTTTGGGGTGAAATTCCCACATTAAAAAAAAAAAAAATCTTGTAACTCAAGCACTATAAATTTAGGGTTAGAGTGTGGACTCGGGCTGCTGGCTGCCACGTTGCGAGACCCAAATTTGGTCCTAAGGGTGCAGAATGGAGACTGAGCTGGCCCTGGCCACATTTCCATCCCATTCCCGCTATCAGGCGAAGGATCCTGAGTTGTGAGGCCAGAGCCATCTGTGATTTGGCTTTTGGGGCAGGGTAGAACAAACCCACTAACCTTCTGGGGGCAGAGCTGGAGGCAGCTGAGGAACAAGTGATAAATGAGAAGGAAGAGCTTTTGCAAACTCTAGAATGCTATAAATATTAGATGCAAAATGCCACATGGCTGAAGTCTTTTGTTTTTTTGGCAGACAAATTGGCTGAGGAAGCAGGGCCGGGAAGAAACACATTAAATAAACCCAGAGCTCCAACGCTCTCAGGGCTGGGACATTTCTGATCTGTAACTGGATCCCTTTAACTTTGGGCTGCTTGCAAGGTTACACGAATCTCCTTCTTCTGCTTTTGAAAAGATACCAAATGTAGATTGCTGCACGGAGTGATAAATCAATGCTGTAAAAGTTCTGGATGCCAGAGATGGGACCGTGCTGAGCTGAGAGCTATGGGAAAATTCACGAGGAAGGTGGGGGCCTGATTATGTGTGAAGGAGGCATCCTGGGCTGGAAGCAGAGAGAACTGGGGGCCGGGGGAAAGGCCTTATCTCCACTTGCCTCTTGAAGCGGAACCTGGATTTGGGTTTCTGGAGCAGACCTCTGTTTTATTTATCTGTCCAGCACCAATTCTCCTGTCTTTTGGTGAGTGTGTTTCTCTCTCTCAGCTGATACCTGTTCCAAGTGAGGCTTTCTCTAGCTCCCAGCTCCTGAGCTGAGCACATGATCTGGGCCTAGTCAATCAGGGTAGCCCATCTCCCCTGGCCTCTGTGATTGGGTGATGGAGGGATATATGACCCTAGCTGAGCCAATGAAAGCGTCCCCTGAGACTTTCGCTGGAGCATCAGAAAGAGGTCCTCTCTTTCAGCCAGGGTCACTCCCCTGGTAAAATGGGACGTGGGGGCAGGGGGTGGGAGTAGGGGGGAGGGGGCTCTTGACATCACAAAGGCATACCTTCCTAAGAATAAAACCAATCCAAATGCAAGTAAATCCAAGCAGCAAAAAGACAGGGTTCTGATGGCAATGTTTGAGTGCCGAGACTCAGCCAGATTTGCCTGAACTAATTTCAATTACATTTCTTAATGCTGGGAAAGTCAGAGAGTAATCAAAATTCCATTTTGTTTTCATTTTCTGCTTACTTCAAGCCTAACGCCTAAGACTCATCCATTCACTCAAAGTTTTACTGGGTACCTAACCCCTGCCAGAAACTGTTCTTAGATATAGCAGTGAACAAAACAGGCGAGAAATAAGTTCAAAACACCTGAGATACGGGTTACAAACGATTGTCAGTTCAAGGATAACATTATTTTACCTGATTTCTTTCACCATGAACACACTCACAGAGGTACCTTTTTATGTGATCTAGTTTTCAAGACTCTTGGGTAATAAAGATTTATTCTGCTTTATAAAACAACCACCACCACCACCACACCGCCACCACCACCACCAAAACCAACCAAAATCCTACTCTGATGTGAGAAAACAAATTAGTAATTTTTCCCTCTTTTAAGCAAATGCAAAACTTTTTAATATCCATATGTTGTATAAAGCACCAGAAAATTATATCACAGCTTCACACAAAGGCATTACACACATTTCCACAGGGCTTCCGGTAGTAAGATGGAACAGCCTCGTGCAGAGTCTACAGGGGATTCTTTGATTTTTTCCATTTGACTCAGATCTCCATGAAAGCCTGAGAAATGCTTCACTGGCATCAGCACAGTGCTGATGAACGTTTAGCAACGACTCTTAAAGCACGTTTGAGCATGTAAATTATTCTTGAAAAACACATGTCACAAGTGGTGTATAATCCACATTGTGAATTATCGTTCAAAACACAACCATGTGTCAGGAAAATGAGTATTTCGATTTTCCATGAGAAAACAACAATTACAACAATGAAAGAACACCTGGGATCATTTAAAGGCGGCCGATAAGTCCTTTGAAGAACAGAAGCAGGCTCTCTGGGTCGAGGGTAATGGGGGTGGGGTGGACTCACTGACACAGGGAGGTCAGGGAAGCAGCAGGAATGCTGGAGACGGAAGGAGACGGCAAGGAGCAGAGCGGGACGGCAGGGAGTTAGCTGCAGCCGCTGGAAGTGCAAAGGCCCTGGGGCAGGTCTGACCCGGGACTGTTTGAGGAACATCAGCGAGGCCCAGGTGGCCTGAATGTGGTGAGAAAGGAAGAAAGAGGGGTAGAAGAAGTGGACAGAGAGGTGGAGGCCAAGGAGCTGTGAGTGTATTCTTAGAGCAGTGGGCAGCCAGTGGAGGGCTGGGAGCAGGGAGTGTCATGATCACATGTCCATTTTCAAAGCCTCCTCTAGCTTGCTAGGTGGGGAGGAGGAATGGCAAATTGCTGGGGAGAAGCAGGACAAGCAGACACCTGGAGGGAAGGAGGGCTGTTTACACGCCTCTTCACCAGCCCCTGTGTTCTGCTGGCCTGCTTTTGGTGAAGTCATGGCTGGGCTGGAGATGACCCCAAGGCTCTGGCCGAGGCATGGAGGGCGGGCTGCTTGGGCCTCCAATTATATGCTGGCCTCAGCCACCCACTTCCTGGGACAGTCATGCAGCTTCAGCAAATGGGGACCAGGGCCATCTGTTCCCTGGAAACTTCATTAGTCTGGGATGGAGCCTGTCCTCCTCGCCTTGGTGCCACGTACACACTAGCCAACACTGGGGCCAGATTTTAATGTCATTCGGACGAGCTGTATCTGCATATATGTATGTATGTGTGCATTTGGGCTTCCCTGGTGGCTCAGATGGCAAAGAATCTGCCTGCAGTGCACAAGACCCAGGTTCAATCCCTGGGTTGGGAAGATCCCCTGGAGAAGGGAATGGCTACCCACTCCAGTATTCTTGCCTGGAGAATTCCATGGACAGAGGAGCTTGGTGGGCTACAGTTCATGGGGTCACAGAGTCAGATACGACTGAGCAACTAACACATACATGCACGCATTTATTTATTTGTGCATGTATGCCAAGGCACGCAGGATATTAGTTCCCTGACCAGGGATCAAACCCACGCCCCCCCGCAGTGGAAGCAGAGTCCTAACCCGTGGACCACGAGGGAATTCCCTTCTGGTCCTTTTAAAGCATGGTTTTGTCCTCATTCTCTGACATAAATCATACCAATGTTTTCTTAAGTCAGTCTCCCAAGGCAATCGAAATAAAAACCAAAATAAACGGATGAGACTAATCAAACTTGCAAGCTTTTGCACAGCAAAAGAAACCACAAGCAGAATGAAAAGACAACATATGAAATGGAAGAAGATATGTGCAAATGATGGGACCGACAGGAGTTCAGTGTCCAAAATATACAGACAGCTCATATAACTCAACAACAAAAAACCAACAACCCAATTGAAAAATGGGCTGAAGACCTAAACTGACGTTTCTCCAAAGGAGACTTATAGATGGCCGACTGGCACATGAAAAGATGTTCAACATTACTAATTATTAGAGAAATGCAAGCCAAAATTACAATGAGGTATCACCTCAGTTCAGTTGCTCAGTCATGTCTGACTCTTTGCGACCCATGCATTGTAGCATGCCAGGCTTCCCTGTCCATCACCAACTCCCGGAGCTTGCTCAAACTCATGTCCCTAGCGTTGGTGATGCCATCCAACCATGTCATCCTCCGTTGTCCCCTTCTCCACCACCACCTCACACCAGTCAAAATGGCCATCATTAAGAAATCTACAAATGGGACCCTCTTGGTGGCCCAGTGGTTCAGAATCTGCCTTCCAATGCAGGGCACGCAGATTCGTTGCGGGGCAACTAAGCCATCACGCCGCCACTACTGAGTGCTCGAGCTCTAGAGCCCGTGTGCCACAATTAGAGGACCCAGCGCAGCCCAAATTAACAAAAAAAGAAGTCTACAAGTAACAAATGCTGGAGACGGAGTGGAGGAAAGGGAGCCCTCCTCCACTGTTGGTGGGAATGTGAATTGGTACAGCCGCCGCCATGGAAAACAGTATGGAGGTTTCTCAGACAACTAAAAATAGAGTTGCCATATGATTCAGCAACCCCACTCCCGGGCATATACCCAGAAGAAACTCTAATTCAAAAAGATACATGCACCCTTACCTTCACAGCAGCATTATTTACAACAGCCAAGATGTGGAGGCAACCTAAATGCCCATTGACAGATGAATGGATAAAGAAGGCGTGGAACACACAGCAGGATATTACTCAGCCATAAGAAAGAAAGAAGTCATGCCACTTAGCTACATGGACAGACCTACAGACTATCATACGAGGTGAAGTCAGAAAGACAAACATCATACAGTATCACTTACACGTGGAATCTGAAACAGGATACAAATCAACAGGACTACGAAACAAAAACAGACTCTCAGCTACAGAGAAGAGACTTGTGGTTGCCAAGGGGGACAGGTGAGGAGGAAGGAGCGCTTGGGATCCACAGAGGCAAGCTGTCATGTGTAGCATGGATAAACAAGGTCCCACGGTATGACACGAGGAGCTATAGTCAATATCTTGTGACAAACCATAATGGAAAGGAAGATATATGTGTAAGCGAGTCACTTTGCAGAAGAAATCAATGCAACATTGTAAATCAACTATCCTTCAATACAATTAAAAAAAAACTTTTTTAATTAATTTTTTTATTGAAGGATAATTGCGTTACAGAATTTTGTTGTTTTCTGTCAAACCTCAACATGAGTCAGCCATAAACTATGGTTTTGTCCAGAAGAATGGGACAAAGGAGGTGGAGGAAATTCATAAGAAACCTTTAGAAGGTGGCCCGGGAAGACTGTCGATCAATGGATATTTAATTGTCATCGTGGAGGAATCTGACACTAAGCTGGTCCTTCAAAGAGCTGTTTGCCACACCATTAGACTGATGCCCCTCTTCTGCAGCAAATATTTTGTAACGCTCTCGTATTTTCCTTCAAGGAAACTTATAGGCAACAAAAGCTACAGACACACATCATTTTTAAAAAAAATCAATATAATGTTCCAATCACAATCCACAAGAAAAAAAGGTCAGTTTATAATAAAGAAACTTTTCAGCATGAATTTTCAATCACCTCCATCAAGGAGACAGGATGGAGCAGTCAGATGTGTGAGCCTAGATTCGGGGGAGTGTGACACACTCGCAAACTGGGCAGGACGGCAAGGTGCATGCTTGACGCGGCCCTGCCATCGGTGAGACTGCCAGCAAGGGGAAAACTCTGGAAAAAGTTCTGCATTCACGTATAATATATACCCCACTGACTTATCCTCACATTCCTGGAAAATTCAGAAGGTATTAAAACTGTGCAAAAACCCTTTCAATGCTTTTATATAAAATGAACTTCCAGACAAGGCTCAGGGAACAATAAATATCAAAGAGTCCACTCACATAATGATTTGGTGGAAGACTGAGAAGCCATGTGGAATGCAAGACAATTTAGGGGCTGCGCGGGTTTCTCCTGAGCAGAGCAGGACGTCAACGATCCCTGGTCCCGGAGGCTGGCAGCATCCCTCACTTTTACCACCACCGGAAATGCCTCCACAGATGCTAAGCCCTACTGGGAGATGTGCCCCTTGAGAACCACCACGTTAGAAAAAAGTTTGCAAACATGGCCTGTGGGTTGAATCCATCGCACAAGTTCTGTTTGCTGTGGGCCTGCCTGGTGTTTTTAATTTTTTTTAGAAAGTAGAATGAACAGTCCACATTAGAAATCTCGGCAATTTCAGTAAAAACCTGGATACCGCACTTCCAACAAATCAGATGTGCCAGATGCTGAGAAAATAAGAACCTGTCTTATTGTGGACAGGTGGGACCCACCGGCTCCAGGACGGAGCGTCCTGCGTGGCTGGTTCTGACCCTGACCTATGACACAGCCACAGACGGCTGCAAAGGCTTGGAGAGGCAGGTACAGCCACTGGAGCCCCGGGCTCGGGGTCCAAGGGGAGCACCGCAGCAGCAGGAGGGGGCACAGCCATATCACAGGCTTGTGAGAGGATGGAGTGGGGGGCTGACGCCAAACGTCCACCACAAGGTCTGGGCACGGTAGATGCTGCATCGGAACCATCTGCATTCTTTGGGTTTGTTTCTACTTTTGTTGTTACAATGATCATATTCCCAAAGGCCTGTGCCCTCCTCCCAGAGAGATTTTGCTTGAGTTACCCTCTATTCTGAGGCTCTCCAGACCAATCGAGCACCGTGCAGTGATGGAAACAGTCTGTAATCTGCACCATCCCATCTGGCACCTCTGTGTGTTCACAGAGGGCACTTCAAACGTGGCTAGCGCCATGGAGAAATGGGATTTAAAATCTGGTTTATTTTTAATTAATAGAAAGTTAAGTAGCTCCTGGTGGTGAGTGGCTACCATACTGGCTCTAGTCTGAACACCCCAGAACGTCCAGGAGACTGGCAGTTAGGGCTGGGGAGGTGCCTGCAAAGGTCGCACCCTGCAAACTCCCCTGCGGCCCCTTGAGGCTCTAGGTGGACAGAGTTATATATTCACCTACCACAGTCACCCTTCCTCTCACCGGTGTTTTCACTGGGGCTCCCCTGGTGGCTCAGACAGTAAAGAAGCTGCCTGCACTGCGGGAGACCCGGGTTCGATCCCTGGGTCGGGAAGATCCCCTGGAGAAGGAAATGGCAACCCACTCCAGTATTCTTGCCTGGGAAATCCCATGGATAGAGGAGCCTGGTGGGCTACAGCCCATAGGGTCACAAAGAGTCAGACATGACTTAGCGACTAACACTTTCTTTTCTGTTTTGACTTCTGAGGTTGACTGAGTGACCTCCGTGTGTTGCTGACTGGCTGGGTGACACATGGCCCGGGGCTTAGGCCCGCAGCCCAGATGGCGTGGGGAGGCAGCTGGCTTCTGAGCATCCCTGATGGTCCGCAGAGTTTGCTCCAGCTGGACGTTAAGACTGCAGCCCAAATGGAGGTTAATGCATCCATGAGGATTAAATAAATTGGTCTGTGGGAAAGAACCCAGCTGGTGTGGGTTGGACTGTGGTCCCCCAAAATACATGTGTGAGTTCTAACCCTGGGTTCTCATGAAGGGGACTCTTGAAATATGGTCTCCGCAGATGTCATCAAGTTAAGATGAGGTCACAGTTCATTAGGGTGGGCTCTCATCTGGAGACTGGGGTCCTTAGAGAAGAGGGAAACTTGGGCGCAGACGCGCAGCGAGGAGAAGGCCACGTAAAGAGAGGGCCCACGTGGAGGTGGCCATGCCAACAGGGAGGCAGACATGGGAAGGATGCAGCTACAAGCCAAGGAATGCCAGGGCTCGCTGGCACCGCTGGAAGCCGGAAGAGGCAAGGAAGGATCCTCCTGGGGAGGCTTTAGAGGGAGCCGGGCCCTGCTGACGTGTGAGCTTGAACTTCTGGCCACCAGAACTGTGAGAGAATACATTTCTGATTTGAAGCCACCCAGGCTGTGGCACTTTTGTTACAGCAGCCACAGGAAATGATATTCGGGCTAACGGGCTGGGACACAGGGAGCTCCACGTGTAGAAATCTTGCCTCACACCCAGTTTCTGAAAGCTCGAGAAGTGTGGCCCTCTGCCTCCTCTTTCCTCCGGTGGCCTGGGGCAGCTCTCCTCCCAAGTCTGTGGGCACTGGCCCCATGACCCTGAGGGTGGAATCACAGCAAAGGGACCAAGTAATTTACACTTGGACGTGGCAGCTCCCCTGCTCCGATGGGGAAACTGAGACCCAGAGGGGGCGGGTCTCAGCTCAAGGTCACAGAGGAGTCAGAAGCAGAGCCTGGTCTCTGGACGCCTGCACCCATGTTTTACTTGTTTTGAAGTCTGAAGGTCTTGGAGGAAGGGAGTGTCTATTACACTGGAGTTTTAAAAAAAAGACTATTGTTGTTCAATTGCTAAGTCGTGTGTGACTCTTTGCAACCCCATGGTCTGAAGCACGCCAGGCCTCCCAGAGATGGAGGCAGCTTGAAGGTGTATGTGACGGGGATGCATCCGTACCCGCTAAGGATGCCCTGGGCGAGGCTGCTCTACCCCCACCGATGCCCGGCTTTCCTGGTGGGGATGGTGGGTTATGGGGCCTCCTGAGGCAAGGCCGCCCTGATTCTTAAGGGGGGCCTCCTTCCCGGGGCAAACGCAGACGCTCTGCTGTCCCCCCGCAGGCTGGAGAAGGGGCGGGCAAGGGGGTGGAGGGGGCATCTGGACGGAGGGAAGAAGAGAGCTGTGTGTGCACTCGGGGGAGAGGAAGAGAGCAGGGAGCAAACCCAGGAGGAAGGCCAAGCCAAGAGAAGGCGGCCATTGTGAAGGCCCGACAGCTGCGCCCGGGCCCGCAGGCGTCCCAGGAAGAAGCGAAGTCCTTTCTCCTCTGTGCAGGGGAGGCTGAGATGGCAGGAGTGGGGGTGGGGAGGAGAGATGCGGGAGAGGAGAACGGAGCATAGAGAGTAGGCCAGAGGGTCGGAAGGGGGGTGGCCGGGTCTGGACGGAATACAGATTCACCCACTCGTCCTGCAGCATTCAATGAGCAGCTACGACAGGACAGCCCGCGTCCAGCACGGGCACGCAGGGGAGGAGAGACCACACAGCCCTGCTTCCGGGGAGCTGACGGTTTAGAAGGGCCACAAGCAACCACATCAGGGGCAAAGCGCATCCTCAGCAGTGAAAGCACCGGGGAGGCGGATAAAGCAGGAACCAGGGCAAGGAGAACTGGAAGCAGGCAGGGGATGTCACTTCACAAGGGAAATTGGACAGTCCGCGTTCCAATATATGTGAAGTGGCAACAAGGACTCTGACTTAAAAAAGCAGGGTGAGGGGATAAAGGAGGAAGGGGAACCTCTGCTGGGTGGGTAATCAAGGAGGGCTTCCCTGAGGAGGTGACACCTGAATGATGGTCTCAGGAAAGTGAGTGGCAGCCATGCAGATGTGAGGGGAGGAAGTCTCCAGAGAAGGAAAAAGTGCTGAGGCCCCAAGATGGGAATGGGCCAGGAGTTACTGGATGGTTTCAGGAACAGTAGTTTTCCCTGGTAGCTCAGCTGGTAAAGAATCTGCTGGTAATGCAGGAGACCCTGGTTCAATTTCTGGGTCAGGAAGATCCCCTGGAGAAGGGATAGGCTACCCACTCCAGTATTCTTGGGCTTCCCTGGTAGCTCAGCTGGTAAAGAATCTGCCTGCAATGAGGGAGAGGCTACCCACTCCAGTATTCTGGCCTGGAGAATTCCATGGATTGTATAGACCAGGGGGTCACAAAGAGAGGTCAGGACTGAGTGACTTTCACTTTCACTTTTCACTTGAGGAACAGGAAGGAGGGAAGTGACTGAAGGGGAGAACAGGAAGTGAGGAGGTCAGGAGGTAAGGGAGAGAGGGGGCAGACTCTTAGGACCCTGAGGTGCCTGTGGGAGCCCCCACCCTGAGTGAGCGGGGTGGGTCAGGATCTGATGAAGGTCGACAGCACGCCTCTGGTTGCTGTGAGAACAGACCCTCGTGGGGCGAGGTGGGAGGCAGGGAGGCTGGACAGGAGAACGCTGGGGCAGGTGAGAATGGAGCCCAGGGGACTTAGATACGGGTGATGGCGCCAGAGGGGCTCTGCTCTACTTTGAAGGGAGAGTTGATGGGATTTGCTGATGGACTCAACGCAGAGTGTGAAAGGAAGAAGGAAAACAAGACATTCAGGTTTTGGCCCGAGCGATGGGAACCGCCAAGGGGAAGACTGTGAGAGGTGCCTGGGAGGGAGGCACAGGGTCAGGACGTCAGTCTGGACATGCCAGGTTCGACGTGCTGGGGTGACATCCAAAGGCAGATGGCGGGCAGGCAGCTGGAGTCTGGCGTGTGGGTTTCAGGGCAAGAGGCTAAAAGCAGATCAAAACCGGGTGATGGAAAGAGGGAGGGGAGAGGATTATTTCACAGAAAAACACCAGCTTGCACGTCTTTGTGGCCCTAAAACCACATCAGGGAAAAAAAGAAGTCTCTCTTTGTGTCTCTTCTTTCCCTAGCTTGCTCTCTCTCTCTCTCACACACACACACCCCTTTACACACCAGCAGTGAGTCTCTGTCAGGGATGCCCAAATACTCAGCAGTTGTCTCTTCACCTCCTGTGTCTGGGGATCTGGGGGATGCTCCAGCCTCCACCAACGCCCCAGGCGTCCTGCCACAGCGGGCATCATGGCACTGAGGCCCCCACCTGCCCCAAGTGAGGGTGGCTGCCCAAGCTGAGTGGCTGCCAGCCAAGCAGTCTAGGTCCCCGGCTGACCTTCCCTGTCCAGTTTTGTTGGAGGAGAATGAAAAGAATTGGAGTGCGCCAGGAGCCCCGACACAGCTGGGGCCGGTCATGAGGGGCGTGCTCCCCTCCTCCCACGGTGTGTTCTAGAACATGACGAGGGAGGGGTGGGAGGCTCAAGCACCAGTGCTCACATCTCTACAAGTCTGTACCAGATGGCAGGAGCTGGGCGGGGGAACGGCTTCTGAATTGCCAGGCTCAGATGGCAACGTGGAATGAGAAAGCAGTACCCTAATGAGAAGAAAACGGGCATTCTGATCTGATTCATCAGAAAGATCCAGAAGGGGTGTTTATTTCTCCCCGTTGGTTGTTGCTGTTTTGCCCAAGGCAGGCTGGAAATTTGTGAATGCCACTGCAGAGCGTGCTTCCTCTTTATCCTACCCAACGGCCCTTGATTTCTATTTGGGGACACAGGTGCCAGGGGGACACTGACTCCATCTGCTGTTTCAGGACCAGGTGATGTGGGCTAAGCCGATTGGCAGGGCATCTGCTCTCCATGGTGACTGGTTCCGGGCTTGGCATGTGACTCAGGTTGCTCCAATCAGAAAGACTCTCGTCGCTTGGGCATTCTGGGAGAAGATGCTGATGAACGCTAGTGTATCACACAAAGGAAGAGGTAGGTGGCCCCTCCCAGTGCCAACCACATCTTGAGACCTCAGGCCTTATGATAAAATGACACCCAGAATTTGCCTCTGTCAAAAGCTCTCCTGCATCTTTTTGGCTTGTCTGCTGTGCTCAGTCATGTCTGACTCTTTGCAACCCTATGGACTATAGCCCACCAGGCTACCCTGTCCACGGGATTTTTCCAGGCAAGGATACTGGAGTGGGTTGCCATTTCCTCCCCCAGGGGATCTTCTCAACCGAGGGGCTGAACCCACATCTCTTTCGTCTCCTGCATTGCCAGGCAGATTCTTTACCCCTGAGCCACCTGACAAGACCCTTTTTGGTTTAGGGAGCACAAAGGTCAATATCTTGTCAAAATCATTTGGGAGCTGGGGGCTTTCTGTTCTTTGGATCTGATGGCCATTTACCGCCACAAGCATTGCCAAGAAGTACCCTCTCCTTGCTCAAGCAGAACTCAAATACCCGCTCCTCAGAACTGAGGGGTGCAGAGCCAGAGAGCTGCTGAAAGGAAGGAGATGCCTCTTCAGCTTTGCCAAAAACCACCAAACTGCTCTTCAGAGTGTAGGTGCTAATGCGCATTCCCACCTCTCTCTTCCTGTTTTCCCACCTCCTCACCACCTTTTGGTGTGCCAGGACCTGGAGATGTTTGCTGCGGTGATAACACACACTGCTGGCTAAATCTGTGCTTCACTGACTTCCAGAGAGGCTGAGCACGTGCTGCTACCTTTGATTCACGGGGATAACTTATTTCTATTACATGATCTTATGCTGTGTGACATTCATCTGAACATTGGTCTGGGGTGGGTTCTGTGAGGCTGTGTTTATCACTGTTAATGTTCCTTTTTTCTTTTTGGTCCCACCCTGCAGCATACAGGATCTTAGTCCCCTGACCAGGGATCAGACCCATGCCCTCTGCAGAGGAAACACAGAGTCCTAGCTAGTGGACTGCCAGGGAAGTCCCACCAATGTTTCTTCGGTGTTTACTATGTATCACTCTTCTAACACTTTTCATCCTCACAAAACCCTATGAGCTAAGTAACATTATTACCCCTTGAAGTAACCAAGGCATAGTTAAATAACTTATTCCAATTCGCTCAGCTTGTCAGCGGTAGAGCCCACATTTGAACTCAGGCAGAGTCCCTGCTCTCACTGCTCTGCAAAGACCTGGAGGCATTTCATTCTAAGGACAGTATAACTTTAGCTGGTGCGCATGTAAGTGAGTACTGTCAGGGTAGCTGAAGTGTGCTAAAATAGATGACTAAGTGCATTTTGAAAAAACTGAAGATACAATTTATCATTTCAAGTGTGTTTATATTTGAGATCCAAGTCCCCAAAGTAAGAGGAAGCCAGCACACAGAAATATCCATGAACAAATTTATATCTGTTCTGCTTAAACTTAGCACCTCTTGCTTCATCCTTTGTCAATCTCTACTGCAAACACAGGGAAACACAAAGCAAGATGATGGTAAAATGAAATCGCAAATCTTGTGAAAGATGCAAGGCTTTGAGAAATTAATTAAAGTGATGCTGGAGGACAGCCTGAAGCATGTGTGAATCCATTGACAAACAGTAATCTGGTCTGCGAGATAGCTGAAGAAGAAACCGTGAAAATGATGATGAGGGAATCAGCGTTTCAGAGGGAAGACTCACATGTCAAGGGATTAAGAGAAAAAACAGAAAGTGAGTCTCTCAGTCATGTCCGACTCTTGCAATCCCATGGACTATACATGGAATTCTCCAGGCCGGAGTACTGGAGTGGGTAGCCATTCCCTTCTCCAGGGGATCTTCCCAACCCAGGGATTGAACCCAGGTCTCCTGCGTTGTAGGCGAATTCTTTACCAGCTGAGCCACCAGGGAAGGGAAAACTCATCAAATCCTCAAATACATTTGCAAAAATGACTCTGTATGATTTGCTGTGAAAATAGAAGGTGAAATAAAGGATATCAAATGGTGCTATCATTTAAATTTGTTTAACAAATTATCCCCTCCCTGCCTCTAATTGACACTTCGATTCATCTAATTAAAGAATCAACCCATAACCTAACCTCAATTATAACATAATCTTTGTTAAATACTGTTAGAATATAACATAGAATAAGGTTATTTTTCAAAATTGTGTAGTTTCAGTTTTTCAAGATAAAATACTTAACTAAATACATTAAAAGTTCTATTTAATTGAACTGTTGGTCCACTTAAGGAATGCTTTTTTCTGGTTTCAATCTTCTACAATTCCAGCTAACCTCTTTTATTCAAAACAGTATTACATATACCAGTGACTTAAGAACTATTATTGAGGTTGTAGCTTTAATCTTCCCTTGGTATTCATTTTCTTTTTCTCCCACAGTAACAGAATTTTTAGCTGGCCAAACAGCCACCCAGAACAAAGGCTACACTTCCCAGACTCTTTTGCCATCACGCATGCTCACGTGACTGCTTCTCAACAGTGGGAGATAAGGAGAAACAGAAAGCAGCTGAGTTTCTGACCAATTTAAGAGCACCTAAACATACAAACCTAAACATATAATGGAGAAGGAAAAGGCAGCCCACTCCAGGACTCTTGCCTGGAAAATCCCATGGATGGAGAAGCCCAGTAGGCTACAGTCCATAGGGTCGCAAAGAGTCAGACATGACTGAGCGACTTCACTTTCACTAAACATATAAAACAAGTATTAATAGACCCCAAGGGAGAAATAGACAGCAACAGAATAATAGCAGGGACTTTCATACCCCACTTTCATCAATGGATAGATCATCCAGAGAGAAAAATCAATAGGGAAACATAGGTCTAAAATGATACGTCGGCCAGATAGACTTAGCACACACACACAGACGGTCCATCCAAAAGCAACAGAATACACATTCTTTTCAAGTGAACATGAAGCATTCTCCAGGATAGATCATATGTTAGGCCACAAAACAAATCTTAAATTTATGAAAATTGAAATTTTATCAAGCACCCTTTTCAAATAGAATGGTATGAAACTAGAAATCAGTTATAAGAAGAAAACTGGAAAATTCACAAATACATGGAGACTAAACATGCTAATACATGCTGCTGCACAACAAATCAGTTAAAGAAATCAAAAGAATTAAAAAAAGTAACGAGACAAATGAAAATGAAAATACAACACACTGAAACATACAGGATACAGCAAAATAAGTTCTAAGCGATAAATGCCTACATCCAGAAACGAGAAAAAGTCTCAAATCAATAGCCTAAACTTCACAATTCAAGGAACCAGAAAAAGAACAAAGACCAAAGTTAGCGGAAGCAAAGAAACAATAGAGATTATGGCAAAAATAAATGAAATATAGAGATGAAAAAGACAATGGAAAAGATCAATGGAAGTACAAACTGGTTCTTTGAAAAGATAAACAAAATTGGTAAAACTTTTAGCTAGACTCACCAGGAAAAAAAAGAGAGAAAATTCAAATAAGTTAAAGCCGATATAAAAAGGGAGACATTACAACTGACAAAAATACAAGGGACCATAAAAGACTACTACCAGCAATTATAGGCCAACAAGTGTGACAAGCTAGAGAACTATAACTAGAAACATATAACCTATCAACACTGACTGATGAAGAAATAGAAAGTCTGAGCAGACCAACTGCTAGAAAGAAGGTTGAATCAATAATCAAACACTTCCCAAAATACAAAAGTCCAGGAATAGACAGCTTTATAGGTGAATTCTACCAAAAATTCAAAGAACAATTAATACCAGCCTTTCTCAAACTCTTCCAAAAAAAACACAAAAAACAAAAAACAAAAAAACAGAATAGGAAGGAATTAACTCCACACTCATCTTATAAGGCATGCATTACCCTAATACCAAAATCAGCCAAGGACACCACAAGTAAAGAAAAGTACAGGCCAATATCTCTGATGAACATAGAATGCAAAAATCTCCAATAAAATATTAGCAAACTGAATTCAATAATACATTAAAAGTGTTATATATCATGATCAGGTAGGATTTATTCCAGAAATGCAAGGGTAGTTCACCATCCCCCCATCAATCAATGTTCACACCACATTAAAAGATGAAAGATAAAAATCATCTCAGCAGATTCAGAAAAAAGATCAGACAAAATTCAACAATGATTTATGAGGAAAACGCTCAAAAAAGTGACTGTAGAGGAACATATATCAACATAATAAAACCCATAGCTTACATCATATTCAACAGTGAAAAACTGGTGACTTTTCCTCTAAGATCAGGAACGAGACAAGGGAACTCACTGCCGCCACTTTTATTCCATATTGTATTGGAAATCCCAGTCCGTGCAATGAGGCAAAAAAAGAAAGAGAATCATTCCAGTCATAAAGGAACAGGTGAAACTATTTGTAGATGACATGACATTACACGTAGAAAACCCTAAAGACTCCACCAAACTGTTAGAACTAATAAATTAATTCAGTAAAGCTGCAGGATACAAAATCAATACACAAAAGTCTGTTGAGTTTCTATACATTAATAACAAACTATCAGGAAGATAAATTAATAAAACAATCCCATATACAATTGCATAGAAAAGAATAAAATATCTGGGAATAAATTTAACCAAGGTGATGAAAAACTTCTACACTAAAAACTAAGACTTCAATTAAGGCAAGAAACAGAAGACACAGATAAATGGAAAGGTATCCCGTGCTCATGGGTTGGGAGAATTACTATTGTTAAAATGTTGATATTAGGACTTCGCTGGTGGCACAGTGGATAAGAAACCAGCTGCCAATGCTGGAGACACGATTTGATCCCTGGACCAAGAAGATTCCACGTGCTGCGGAGCAACTAAACCCATGCACCACGATTACTGAGCCTGCGCTCTAGAGCCCACAAGTCACAACTACCAAGTCTGCATGCCACAATTACTAGCCCACATGCCCTAGAGCCCACGAGTCACAACTACGGAACCCATGTGCCCAGAGCCTGTACTCTGCAACAAGAAGCTACTGCAATGGGAAGCTGCATACTGAAATGAAGAGTAGCTCCCGTTTACTACAACTAGATAAAGCCTGTGCAAAAGCAATGAAGACCTTGTCCAGAAAAAAAAAAGTCAATACTATCCAAAGCAATCTACAGATTCAATACAATCCCTATCAAATTTCCAATGGCATTTAAAAAATTATTATTTACAAATTTTATTTATCTTGTTTACTTATTCATTTTTGGTTGTGCTATGTGGATGAAACCTGTGCCCCCAGCAATGGAAGTATGGAGTCCTAACCACTAGGCAACCCAATGGCATTTTTCACAGACAAAAAAACATAATCTTAAAATTTATAAAAACCACAGAAGACCTCAAATAGTCAAAGCAATTTTGAGAAATAAGAATGCAACTGAAGCATCATGTTCCTTGATTTCAAACTGTATCACAAAGCAACAGTAATCAAAACAGTATGGTGTTGGCATAAAAACAGACATAGATCAATGAAATAGATTAGAAAGTCTATAAATAAATCCATGCATATATGGTTGGTTTACACTGAAGGAGCCCAGAATATATGATGGGGGAAAGGACAGTCTCTTTAATAAATGGAACTGGGAAAACTGGACAGCCACATGTGAATGAATTAAACTGAACCGCTATCTTTCGCCATAGGCAAAGTTGACTCAAGACGGATTAAAGACTTGGAACATATGATGTGAAATCATCATTTGATACGGGTCTTGGTGATGATTTTTTTTTAATTTGACACCAAAGGCAATAAAAACAGAAGGAAATAAGTGGGATGACACCAAAGACAGCAGAGGAACATTCTGCACAACAGAATGAAAAGACAATCTACCAAATAAGAGAAAATATTTGCAGATCATTACATCTGATAAGGGGTTAATATCCAAAATACATAAAAACTCATGCAACTCAATAGAAAAAACTAAAACAGTCCAATTAAAAAGGGGGGCAGCAGATCTGAACAGACCTTTTTTTCCAAGGAAGACATACAGACGGTCAACAGGTACATCTAGATCCACATCTTTAATCATCAGGGAGATATAAATCAAAACCACAACGAGATATCACCTCACATATGTTAGAACGTGCTGTGTGCCAAGTTGCTTCAGTTGTGTCCAACTCTTTGTAAGCCTGACTGTAGCCTACCAGGCTCCTCGGTTCAGGAGGATTCTCCAGGCAAGAATACTGGAGTGGGTTGCCATGCCCTCCTCCAGGGAATCTTCCCAACCCAGGGGTCAAATCTGCACCTCTTTAGTCTCCTGTATTGGCAGGTGGGTTCTTTACCGCTAGCACCACCTGGGAAGCCTCCCTGTTAGAACACCAGTTATCAAAAAGGCAAAGAATACTAAGTGTTGGAGAGGATTTGGAGGAAAGGGAACCCTTGTTCATTGCGGGAATGTAAATTGGTATGGCTATTATGGAAAACAGTTTGGAAGCTCCTCAAAAATTAAAAATAAAACTACCACATGACCCAGCAATTCCACCTCTTGAGTATCTACTCAAACAAAAGGAAAACACAAACTTGAAAGCTACCTGCATCCCATACTCATTGCGACATTATTTACAGCAGCCAAGATATGGAAACAATCTAAGTGTCCTCAATGGACGTATGAATGAACAAAATGGAGATATCCGTTCCTCTCTGTCACTCCTGCCCAAACAAGTCCCTTGTAGCTTGAGCACAACTTCCTGGGGTTACGACACCCAAGTCACAATATCTGATTTCACAACTGCCTTGGCTCCTTACTCTAGGTGGGGAGCGTTTGTTTATTTTTCTAAATTAAAGCAAATTAAATCGAGTTTAGAAGATTTTGCAATGTTGCTGGAGGTAAGCAACTGTAATTGTGCCTTTGCCTCAGGCAACCAGCCGGGCAGGTGAGTCTCTAGAACCCACTAGAGTACCTCCTGCAAGATAAAGAGACAGGAAGTCTCACTTGCTCTTCACCCAGGATGCAACACTGTGGGCACGCACTGGCAGAGGAGATGGAGCACCCTGGGCAGTGCAGACGGTCAAGTGTAGACGAACAGCGTGGTCACCTGCAGGGCGGCCAGTCCCCGCGCACGGGCCCTCCATCCTCCACGCCAATTTTAATCCCCTTGCCTCACCCCAATGTCCTGGAAGCTTGTTCCATGCTGATGGCCTTAAGTCAATGAAGTAGTCCCCAGCGGCTCAAATGCCACAATCCACAGAGAACTCACGCTCCTGCCCGGGGACTTCGTGGCCTCACTACTGTAGTTCAAATTTTAAAGGGGCTTACTTAAAAAAAACACCTCAAATTCCGTTGAAAAGGTCACTTTCAAGCCCCTCTATAAGCAAATAAATCTATTTTTCTAACGCATTTAGAAGGCAAGGTGTAGCTTTTAAAGTTGTCGGGACCTCCCCCGCCCCGCAGCACAGGGACCCCAGCGGAAAAGGCAGCGATCCGAGGCAGGGCACTGGGTACCACGTCAGCGGTTCCCCGTCTGCGCATGCGCCCACCCGCGGCAGCCTGGCTCACCTGTCCGGTAGCCCGTGCTGTTGAGATACACGGCAAAGGTGCGGCTCTCATGCTGTGCCTGCCAGGAGGGCGAGGAGCAGTTTTCATTGTTGGTGTAGGTGTTGTGGTTGTGAACGTACTTCCCGGTGAGGATGGAGGAGCGCGAGGGGCAGCACATGGGCGTGGTCACGAAGGCATTGATGAAGTGCGCCCCGCCCTGCTCCATGATGCGCCGCGTCTTGTTCATCACCTGCATGGAACCTGCAACCAGAGAGGAGGTGAGACGCCGGCCGGCCGATCTCCAGCGGGTGCGCCCCACTCGGGCACCGAACAATTAGAGACGGGCACCGAGAGACCCTGGGTAGGGCGGCACCCACCCCCCTAGGAGGGGAATGCATTTTGGAAATCTCCAGGGACAGACTGGGGGGCACTCTTGGCATTTGTGGGCAGCCGCCCACAACACTTCCCTGGTGGCTCAGACGGTAAAGCGTCCGCCTACAATGTGGGAGACCCGGGTTTGATCACTTGGTCAGGAAGATCCCCTGGAGAAGGAAATGGCAACCCACTCTGGAACTCTTGCCTAGAGAATTCCATGGATGGAGGAGCCTGGTAGGCTATAATCCATGGGCTCAGAAAGAGTCGAATAGGACTGAGCAACTTCACTTTCACTTTTTTTTCCACTTTCAGACCACAGTGCAATGAGGAAGTACTCTGCCAGTCCCCAGTTCCACTAGCATTCATAGGGGCAGGTAGGTAAAAACCTGTTCATAAGGTATCTGAGCCTAGTAAAGAACTTTGTCTTGCATATAAACAGAACATCTTTTTTTTGCAGGGTATTAATATACACTGATTTTTTTTTTTTTAGAAAGCAACCACTGTGTAAACAGAGAGAAGATTATACCTTGTTTCATTTGGAACTTTCCCAAGAACTGTTCCCTCTTAATGAAATCTGATCATGCCAGCCTGGCAACCCCCACCCGCCTTCTCTCTAAATACATCCCATCTCTGCCGAAACGCTCTGTGTCAGTCACGACCCGTGGTGGCTGCCTTTGTCCACCTTGTCCTTCCAGCTTGGAACCCACTCCCCACCTCCCTGCACATCTCACCCATCACTGCAACCACCCCTCCCTGGGATCGCTGTGGCTTCTGGCTCCCTTGAGCTCTTATGACACACGTGGTACTAGGACTTCACAATAAACCACCAGGAATGGTGATCTCACTCAGGCCTGTTCTTGTTTCTCAGTGAAGCTGTGAGCAGAGTGAGGTGCAGGATGGAAAGGAGTTTGTGTGGGAACCCTACTGTGCACCTGCGCCTGCACGCTGTCTGCTCTACCGAGGGCTCCAGGCGTGCAAAGACTGCGCCTCGCTCAGTGCCCCACAGCGTGTAACACACAGTGGGCACTCAACACATGCGTGAAGAATAGATGTGTAATCACATACCCCGGCCGGCACCCAGACACATAGGTGGTTTCATGGAAATCTTTCTCTTCCTTCTAAGGCTAGCCTCAGTTTTTTTCTTTTAAGAAAAAAGGTCTATGGTGGGTTGAATGATAACCCCCCTCCCCCAAATATATATGTTCCTGTCCTATGTCCAGGCTCCTGTGAATGGGACCTAATTTAGACAAAGGGTCTCTGCAGAGGTACTAAAACATATTGAGCTGAGATTAGTTAGGATGTGGGACCTAAATCCAAGGACAAGTGTCCTTCCAAGAGACAGAGGAAGAAGGCACACAGACACAGAGGGGAAGGCCATGTGAAGATGGAGGAGAGATGGGAAGGAGGTATGGATATCCCTCCAAGGAACTCCTCGGGCCTCCAGGAGCTGGGTGAGCAGAGAAGGATTCACCCCTAGAGCCTCTGGAGGGATCACAGCCCAGCCGACACTGTGATTGCAGGCTTCTGTCTCCACAGCGGCGAGGCAGTAAATTTCTGTTGTTTTAAGCCACCCAGTTTGTGCAGTTTGTTAGGACAGCAGCAGGAAGCCGATCCAGGGTCCACCCGGTGTCTGAAGGTCTTGCTGGGGCCACAACCCTCAGAGACTTGAGAACAGCACATCAGACCCGCCTCGGCACTCCGTCCCAGAGAGGGAAAAAGAGATTTAGATGGCTCCTCTACCCATTTTTCCGCCAAACAGGTAAGGAGACAGCTCAAGCTTTCCCAGGGAAAACACAGATCATGTCTGTTCACTGCTTCAAATCATCCGGCAGCTTCCCTTCACACTCAGAAGAAAGCACCAGTTCTTTACTGGGGGTCTAAGACTCTTGAGTGGAGAAGGAAATGGCAACCCACTCCAGTGTTCTTGCCTGGAGAATCCCAGGGACGGGGGAGCCTGGTGGGCTGCTGTCTATGGGGTCACACAGAGTAGGACACGACTGAAGCGACTTAGCAGCAGCAGCAGCAGCAGCAGCAACAAGACTCTTGAGAGTCCCTTGGACTGCAAGGAGATCCAACCAGTCCATTCTGAAGGAGATCAGCCCTGGGATTTCTTTGGAGGGAATGATGCTGAAGCTGAAACTCCAGTACTTTGGCCACCTCATGCGAAGAGTTGACTCACTGGAAAAGACTCTGATGCTGGGAGGGATTGGGGGCAGGAGGAGAAGGGGACGACAGAGGATGAGATGGCTGGATGGCATCACTGACTTGATGGACGTGAGTCTGAGTGAACTCCGGGAGTTGGTGATGGACAGGGAGGCCTGGCGTGCTGCGATTCATGGGGTCGCAAAAAGTCGGACACAACTGAGCGACTGAACTGTACTGAAGACCCTTCTAGATCTGCCTTCCATGCCAACCCACCTCCAAATTTCTTTGACCTGATCGATTCTGTATATTCTTGCCACCTCTTCTGTGTATCCTTGCCACTGACTTCCAAAAGTAGGAAGTCAAGAGACACTCGGAGTAACAGGCAAATTTGGCCTTGGAGTACAGAATGAAGCAGGGCAAAGACTAACAGAGTTTTGCAAAGAGAATGCACTAGTGATAGCAATCACCCTCTTCCAACAACACAAGAGAAGACTCTACACATGGACATCACCAGATGGTCAACACCGAAATCAGATTGACTATGTTCTTTGCAGCCAGAGATGGAGAAGCTCTATACAGTCAGCAAAAACAAGACCAGGAGCTGACTGTGGCTCAGATCATGAACTCCTTATTGCCAAATTCAGACTGAAATTGAAGCAAGTAGGAAAACCACTAGACCATTCAGGTATGACCTAAATCAAATCCCTTATGATTATACAGTGGAAGTCAGAAATAGATTCAAGGGATTAGATCTGATAGAGGGTGCCCGAAGAATTATGAACAAAGGTTCATGACATTGTACAGGAGGCAGTGATCAAGACTATCCCCAAGAAAAAGAAATGCAAAAACTCTAAATGGTTGTCTGAGGAGGTCTTACAAATAGCTGAGAAAAAAAGAGAAGCTAAAGGCAAAGGAGAAAAGATATACCCATTTGAATGCAGAGTTCCAAAGAATAGCAAGGGGAGATAAGAAAGCCTTCCTCAGTGATCAATGCAAAGAAATAGAGGAAAACAATAGAATGGGAAAAACGAGAGATCTCTTCAAGAAAATTAGATACCAAGGGAACATTTCATGCAAAGATGGGCACAATAATGGACAGAAATGGTATGGACCAAACAGAAGCAGAAGATATTAAGAGGTGGCAAGAATACACAGAAGAACTCTACAAAAAGATCTTAATGACCCAGATAACTACAATGGTGTGATCACTCAACTAGAGCCAGACATCCTGGAATGTGAAGTCAGATGGGCCTTAAGAAGCATCACTATGAACAAAGCTAGTAGAGGTGATGGAATTCCAGTTGAGCTATTTCGAATCCTAAAAGATGATGCTGTGAAAGTGCTGCACTCAATATGCCAGCAAATTTGGAAAACTCAGTAGTGGCCACAGGACTGGAAAAGGTCAGTTTTCATTCCAATGCCAAAGAATGCTCAAACTACTGCACAATTGCCCTCATCTCATACGGTAGCAAAATAATGCTCAAAATTCTTCAAATCAGGCTTCAATAGTATGTGAACCGTGAAGTTCCAGATGTTCAAGCTGGATTTAGTAAAGGCAGAGGAACCAGAGATCAAATTGCCAACATCTGTTGGATCATCGAAAAAGCAAGAGAGTTCCAGAAAAACATCTACTTCTGCTTTATTGACTATGCCAAAGCCTTTGACNGTGCTCAGCCTTCTTCACAGTCCAACTCTCACATCCATACATGACCACAGGAAAAACCACAGCCTTGACTAGATGGACCTTAGTCGGCAAAGTAATGTCTCTGCTTTTGAACATACTATCTAGGTTGGTCATAACTTTTCTTCCAAGGAGTAAGCGTCTTTTAATTTCATGGCTGCAATCACCATCTGCAGTGACTTTGGAGCCCCCCAAAATAAAGTCTGACACTGTTTCCACTGTTTCCCCATTTGACTGTGTGGATCACAATAAACTGTGGAACATTCTGAAAGAGATGGGAATACCAGACCACCTGACCTGCCTCTTGAGAAACCTGTATGCAGGTCAGGAAGCAAAAGTTAGATCTGGACATGGAACAACAGACTGGTTCCAAATAGGAAAAGGACTACGTCAAGGCTGTATGTTGTCACCCTGCTTATTTAACTTATATGCAGAGCACATCATGAGAAACGCTTAATATCAATAACCTCAGATATGCAGATGACACCACCCTTATGGCAGAAAGTGAAGAAGAACTAAAGAGCCTCTTGATGAAAGTGAAAGAGGAGGGTTAAAAAGTTGGCTTAAAACTCAACATTCAGAAAACTAAGATCATGGCATCTGGCCTCATCGTTTCATGGAAAACAGATGGAGAAATAATGGAAACAGTGACAGACTTTATTTTCTTGGACTCTAACATCACTGCAGATGGTGACTGCAGCCATGAAATTAAAAGACACTTGCTCCTTGGAAGAAAAGCTATGACCAACCTAGACAGCATATTAAAAAGCAGAGACACTACTTTGCCAACAAAGGTCCATCTAGTCAAAGCTATGATTTTTCCAGTAGTCACGTATGGATGTGAGTTGGACTATAAAGAAAGCTGAGTGCCAAAGACCTGAAGCTTTTGAACTGTGGTGTTGGAGAAGACTCTTGGACTGCAAGGAAATCCAACCATTCCATTCTAAAGGAAATCAGTCCTGAATGCTCATTCAAAGGACTGTTGCTGAAACTGAAACTCCAGTACTTTGGCTACCTGAAGCGAAGAAATGACTCATTGGAAAAGACCCTGATGCTGGGAAAGATTGAAGGCAGGAGGAGAAGGGGACAACAGAGGATGAGATGGTTGGATGGCATCATTGACTTGATGGATATGATGAGTTTGAGCAAGCTTTAGGAGTTGGTGATGGACAGGGAGGCCTGGCATGCTGCAGTCCATGGGGTTGCAAAGAGTCGGACAACTGAGTGACTGAACTGAATTGAACTTCCCTGTCCCTTGCTTGCTTGGCTACATGAGCTTCCTCTTTGTTTCTTAGGGGCTCCAAGCTCACCCCTGCCCCAGGATCTTTGCACTTGCTTTCTCCCTTCTGCTGGGGACTGCCTCTCTGAGACTTTGCTGGCCTGTCCGATTATTCACATCTCAGTGGTCACCTCCTCCACAAGTCCTGGCCGAGTACCCCATCTGGAGGAGCTCCCTGCTTACTTGCTATCACACCCAAGTAGGTTTCTTCTTAGCATTTTCCTCCTTCTGAAATGGCCCCCTTTACAAGTGCCCTTATTTGTAATCAGCCTCTGCTTTTGGACTGAGAGTTCTGAGTGATCTAGGGTGCTGTCCACCCCCTGCCCCCAGGAACATACAATTGATGCCCTGTAGCATCTCACTGAACAACTGAAGGGGACAGAGCAGAGCCTGCCCTCTTGAGCCCAGCGCTGAAGCAGTTTTATAACGGATGCCCGCCTGGAACCAGGTGTGTTTCCTGAGCCTCTTGGCTAAGGTCACCCTGGTGGGCAAAGAACTGGCTTTGTGTCTGACCAGCAATCATCAGGCCCTGGAGCTATGTGAGCATCTGTTGCCAAGGTCGCATGTCCTCCTGAGAAGTCCCAACGGGTCCCATCTGTAACTGGTGGCAATTAGAGGGTTTCTACCAGGTGTGATAGCGTCACCGACTCAGTGGACATGAATCTGAGCAAACTCCGGGAGACAGTGAAGGACAGGGGAGGCTACGGTGCCGCAGCCCATGGGACGCAGAGTCAGACGTGACTGAGAGACTGACACCAGGTGTGAAGTCACCCTCTGGAGGGGATGGAGGTGGTGGGCTTTCCGAAGCTCCCCTCCACCAGCTGGTGCAAACTTGCTGGAACCTGCAGAGGGAGCAGGCCTTGGGATCAGGGTCCAGCAGAGCCCTGGGCCTCACCAGCCTTGGGGTGCATCCTTCTAGCCTCCTCCAGGTCATTCATCAAACCTCCCATATCTGAGAGGCCATCCTTGGCCCCACACTGAAACTGCTGCCCCTCCTTCCAGCACCCCCCACGGCCCCTCCCTGCCTCACCTGGCCCCCCAACAGTTACTGCCCTCGGACAGTTCACTTATTTGCGTGCTGCCCATTGCTCCACACCAGAACAGCTCCAAGGGAGCAGGGATCTAGGCTTATTCTCTTTACTGTCATCTTCCTAAGCCCAGAACAGTGCCTGGCACAAAGTGACCGCTCAACAAACATCTGCTAAATTAACACAAAAATATATCTTACTCTTTGTGTTTCCATATAACTCAGGAGCCCAAGTGGGTCTATGTTCATGATACATGTGTATGTGTTGTGTGTAGTGGATTTAAAAAAAAACCTGACTTCAAATAACAGCTAACGGACGATGCGCTCTGAGTCTGCCATACTCCCCAGCACCTTCTAGAGTCTGACACCAGCTCTGCGCCATCACATTACTTGCTGGTCCCTGAAGGCCTGGTTTGGCAGCTCCTAATATAACCTAATTGTTGAGACAGCTCTAACTCGGCCCTGGGGTAGAGGGCGGTGCTGCACGTCCGTAACAATCACAATTAGCGTGGTGACTGTCGTCGGCGGACTCTGCTTCACGCTCTGTGCTGGGCACACGGCTTGCTCGTTCTACTTAATCCTCCCCGCAAACCACTTAACAGAAGAGGGCGCCGGGAGCAGGGAGCCAGGTGCCCGGTGAGACTGCAGACCCAGGGAAGCGGGACAGCAGGACTTGGGCCCGGCGTGTTTGCCGGCGGAGGTGGGGGTTTCTTGTCACGTCCAGGAAGCGTCCAGTGGACACCACTCAGGGGCGCTGATAACCCGGGAGGGGCGCGCAGGTCCCTACATGCTTGGTAACTCTCAGCTTCCGTGAGGCTCAGAATCACCCCCGGGACTGTCGTTTGGGTCCCCACGTCATCCCGGACGCGACTTTCGCTGACGCACCAGCAGGGACAGTGTTTCGGGGTCGGTCACGTCACCAAGTGCCAGGGACCCCAGTGTCGGAAACTGATTCCCACTCACTCCTTCTCCAGGACACACCCACTCCAGGAGAAAGTCTCGGGTGGGTGCAGGGATGTGGTCACGTCCTTAACACTCACACACTTCCTATTTCAAAGGGAAGAGATGAGGCCACCCCCTTGGAGCTCCGGGTGGGCAGACGTATTAGCTTAAACTTAATTGCATGGTTTAACCTTCCTTCTACTAGGGCAAGTGATGCTAGCTTCTAATTTAGGGTAATAGAATCCTGTTCTCAAAAAATAATTACAGCCATTTCAAAAAATAGCAATATAAGTGGCCCATGGACACAGTGAAAATTGTGGAAGGGTGAGGGAATGGCTGGCGTTTGGCACAACCCACAGTTGTCTGCCCAGTGACGTTATTGCTAAGAGACACCCTGGGTGTCCCCTGAGGTCCTCCCCTCTCCCCTAGTCTGCTGTTGTTCCATTGCTAAGTCATGTCTGGCTCTTTGCGACCCCGTGGACTCCTGCACACCAAGCTCCTCTGTCCTCCATTATCTTCCAGAGTTTGCGCAAACTCATGTCCATTGAGTCGGTGATGCTATCCAACCATCTCACCCTGTTGCCCCTTCTCCTCCTGTCTTCAGTCTTTCCCAGTACTGGGACCTTTTCCAATGAGTCCGCTTTTTGTATCAGGTGGCCAAAGCATTGGAGCTTCAACAGTCCTTCCAATGAACACTCAGGACTGATCTCCTTTAGGATGGACTGGCTGGATCTCCTTGCAGTCCAAGGGACTCTCAAGAGTCTTCAACACCACAGTTCAAAAACATCAATTCCTCGGGGCTCAGCTTTCTTTATGGACCAACCCGCACATCCTTCAGTTACTCAGGCAATACTCATGGCTTCTCTCTGGTCCCATCTTCCTGCTTCCGCAGCCAGCCCATCAGCAGAGCCTGCTGCTCTTTCTTAAAGGACACCCACAGTCAGAGTCTTGTCGCCCCCTCCCTGAGCAGGCAGTCGTCTCTTTCCTCTGAATTAGGTTCACTGCTTCCTGCCTGGACTCTCGCCACTTCCTTCCAAAGGAGTAGCTGCGGTGCCCCTCTCAGCATCATCCACGGCTCCCACTCACCCAGAGAACAGTCTGTGAGGTCGAGCGCAGCCCTGTGGGCCCAGGCTCCCCATTCTTCCCCCCTCTGTGGTCCTTGCCTCCCCTCACGCTTGCCAAGTTGCTCCCACCCCAGAGCCTTTGCCCAGGCTGGTCTTCCTGCCTACGATGCCTTTCCCCAGCAATCCCAGGGCCTGGGTCCTCACCCCTCGTTTTTACTCAAAAGTTCTCTTCTTGGGGGGAGGGCTGATGCACAGGTCGGGGATTAAGAGGTGCACACTATTAGGTATCAGGTAAACTGCAAGGATATATTGCACAGCACTGGGAATACAGCCAACATTTTATAATGAGCATAAATGGAGCACGACCTTTAAAACCTGACTTACTATACACTATGCCTGTAACTTATAATATTGTACAGCAACTATACTTCAATTAAAAAAAACAGTTCTCTTTTTTCGCGAGGCCTGCCCTGCTGACCACATCCACAGTTTTACTCCCTTGTCGCCAGTATTTCATATCCTCTTCCTTTTTACGTTTTACGTTTTCACCTCTGCGTGTGTTGATCTAACACACTCTATCTCAGGCTGGTCAAAAGATTTGTTCGGGTTTTCCCATCGCATCGGCTGGCAAACCCGAATGAACTTTTCGGTCAGCTCAATACTCTGGCACATTTACATCTTCATCTGGCTGGTCACCCTCTCTGAAGCCCTAGATGTCAGCATCACGAGAGCTGGGACCACTGACTATGCTCCACAGCCCTGAGGTCTAGAACAGCGCCCGGCACATGGTAGGTGTTCAATAAATATTTCTTGAAGGCATGAATCTAGGGCAGTCCAGGCAGAGTCAAGCCTTTGCCTGCTCTTCCCAGACCACGAGGCAAAGAAGGAAGTGCCCGGTAACGAGGACTTGGCCTTGCTCGGGCTCTAGAGACCGCGAAAAGCACAAAGCTGGCCACCCACCCAACCTCTCAGACCCTCCTGGAAAGCAGGGGTCTGCCACCCGGCGAGTAATTCACCTGCAGTCAGCCGCCCTGGATGCTGCATTGGCAAAAGGCAAACAGCCTGCGGGACTGTTTCTTATTTGTAATGGGCTCCAAACCAGGGTCGCCACGTGCCCCTCAAGTCACATGAGCGATGGTCTGCTCTTTCCAACCGTTGTCTGCACATGTCTGCTCGGGGCGCCCGCCCTGGCCCAAATAAGCCGGCTGCAGGGAAGCCGTGTCAATCTGCCATTAGAGCACAAGCTAACGATGCCCTAAATGACAGCGAATCTGGGCGTAAGCAGCGCGACATGTTAAGCCTCCCCTCAGGGACAGTAACCTGCTTGATGAGAATGGCCACAGTGACGGGGCCCGATAAATCCACATCTGGAATGGGAAAGCATATGATCTAATCTCCTTGCTTGGCACAGCCCTCATGCAGATGGACAGCTCCGAGGGGGAGGGAAGGGGCTGGAAGACCAGGCCACACAGAAATAAAAAGGCCAGCCAACCAAAACTCCTGTCGTCCAACACACGCCTGGGGACACGCAGACGAAAACACAGCTGGCTTCTTTCCGTGATCACACCTTCCTCCCTTGCCAGGGGGAGGTCACTCTGACACCCTTCTCGGTGACTCTGGTGGACTGGGGAGGCCCCCTCCCCACCCTGATGACTTAAATTTTGGTGCCCAAACCATGCATCTGCCAGAAGCATGGTGTATCCCCCAGACCCTCATCTGCCCACTCCCTTTCTTATTGCCTTTTTGTTTTTTGCAGGGGGGTTGGGGGGCTCTCAGTGTACCACCAGGGCTATTATTTATTTGATATTTTTCTTTAATGTGGCTTTAAAAATTTTGTTTTCAACCCAAGTGACAATGTAAAATTCTGGATTTGATGTGCTACTTAGATTTTTTTTTTTGGAAGCATATCAAAAGAGGTTTGTAAGTAGTAAAAATCAATGTTTGTCAACCTGTCACATAAGATGATTTTGTGCATGACCTGTGTCATACATAGAAAGGCATGTGGGGAAACGCTGATTTAATGTGCACTTCTAGAGGTCTGGGTCAGGGCAACCACCATCTCTGGGGACTCGGCAGGTGCTGGGAGCTCTCAAGATTCAAAACGTGACCCGATTTTGGCCGTTCCTGGGTCTTAGGTGGCTCACGTCTATTTTCTGTCCTAGAAGTCTATGTCAGCTGAGAGGAGACACACCCTACATGCCCTCTCCCCAAGACAAAATTCCGAACCCCCAACTTGGGTGGCATAATAGAGACAGCGTCGGTTTTGATGGATAACTAAGAGATACGCTTTCTGATCTTTGTTTTCTTAAAATGAGAGGGTAAACACAGTCTGTGATGTCAGACCCTCCTTGGGAAAGTTGTGGGAGGTGGGACATGGTTAGCCAACCCAGGGTCCTGACTTAAATCAATGTTTAATCACTGCTATTTCTTACCTAGACTATTGTAGAATTTTAATTGAGATAAATATATGCAAAGCCTTTAGTTCAATGCCTGGCATACAGAAAAGATTCAAAACATGTTAGCTTTTAAAAATGTAAATTACAGTAGCTCACAACTATATATAGTGTAACACAGAGTTCACAAATTGAGCGCCTCCGGTAGACTGCAGTCCATGGGGTCGCTGAGAGTTGGACACAACTGAGCGACTTCACTTTCACTTTCCTGCATTGGAGAAGGAAATGGCAACCCGCTCCAGTGTTCTTGCCTGGAGAATCCCAGGGATGGCGGAGCCTGGTGGGCTGCCGTCTACGGGGTCACACAGAGTCGGACACGACTGAAGCGACTTAGCAGCAGCAGCAGCAGCAGCAGGACAGGCCCTTGACTGTGTGTGTTGGATTTAGGTCTGCTCGGAAGTGGTTAAAAATCTGAATTAATTGCTAACTTTTAATTTTATTCAGGAGATTTCACATCAATCCGGATTTTAGGCTTAGCATAAAAATACACAGATCTGGCCTTGATGGGCACGCAGGTGGGTGGCTCTGAGTAGCCAAGACTGGTTTTAGAAGGGCCCCTCTCCAGTCTGCATGGCCCCCATCAGGCCCACTCCCCTCACCCACAGTACTGGCCTGGCCCTGCTGCACTGGGTTTGCCCTTCTCCAGGGGATCTTCCCAACCCAGGGATCGAACCTGGGTCTCCCGCATCACAGGTGGATTCTTTACCATCTGACCCTCAAGGGAAGCCCTTGCAGCCCTTAGCTGGTTCTATTCCAGCTGAAATGATCAGCTAAGTAAACTCGCAAAGCAACACCGTGGCCTGGAGACCCACAGAAAACAGGCTTCAAGGGGGCATAGAGGGGTAGTGGGTTTGGGTAAAAGCTGGAACTGAGCCTTGCCCTGGACAGGCAGGGGCTGGGGGGCTGTGAGCTCAGGCCACAGGTGGGGAAGCACATGTGTCCTGTACCAGCCTCCAGCCACTGGTGGCCACCTGCCAGGCTGGAATTTACGCGACAGCCCTCGACTGGCCCTCAGCTGGCCCTTGAGTGTCCCTGGAATCCCCGCACCGTCACTGGCTCACACTGTGAGCTGCCAGCTCGTGGCAACACCTGCTGAACGGCCACATCAGGCTGGGCCCCATCAGATCGGTGCCCCAGGAGCGCTCTGTCCCCAGCAGCGGGGCGAGGGGAAGGCCTGGGAAACAGACAGCAGCAATCAGAGGCCACCTCTGGCCCAGGGACTCCATTGTCTCCCAAGCAGTTACATTTGGTCCCCCTCCTCCTGCTGGAGCGTTCTCACTGCTGTCAGTTGGCAACAGCTGCTGTGCCTGCAACTCAATCCAGAAAAATCCACTGGATTCCTGGGACCCGCTTCTCAGACGAGGTTTCCTCATGGTGGTGGCAGAGGAGGAACCATTCCTAACCGTTGGAGATTACAAAATAAAATTAAATACTATTCTTGATTTCAGGGATAAAAATCCAAGGCTTAAAACTGGTTCTTAACCCCAAAATCAGTTAAAGCAGATGTTGAAGAGGCAGTATTGGAATTTCGTTAATGAACACTAGACTGAAAAAAATGAGAAAAATCATGCGGTATTTGCAGAAAAATCTGCAAACCAGAGCCAGCAGAAGCTTCTGGGAAAAAATTCCAACTCAGGCTTTCTCAATGGAGGGGAGGTGCCCTGGGGCAGGGCAGCATGGGTATAACAATGGTGCTCAGCAATGACTGGCAACTTCCGCTCCGAGGAGCTCCACCCAGAAACATCCCTCTTGCTAATAATTTTCCAACTTGCTGCCCCTGCCAGAGGCCATTGCCTCAATGAGGCAGCCTCTCCAAGGTGTTCTGCGCATTTTTCAGGGTGCCCTAGAGTCAGTCACCCAGCTGCCATCCTGGAGGGTGATGTTGGCAAAGCAGCTGACGTCTGTCCCAAGTCTGAAAACCCATCCCTCCTCCCCCAGTCTCCCATCTCGGTAAACGGCACCACCATCTGCCCAAGAGCTCAGCCAAAAACCTCAGTCATCCTTGATTCTCCTTCCCTCCCCTCCCACTTGTACTCCATCAACAAGGCGTGCTGACCTTCAAAACAAAACCTGCTCCCTTCCCTTCAGCAGCACCCCCAATCACCTCCCACTGGGACAACTGGTCTATCAGATTCTGTTCCTGTCCCCTACTTCTTCTTCACCGGCAGCCAGAGCCACTGAAAGCATGAATCACGTGTGCTTGACCTGCTCAGAACATTTCAGTCACTTTCCATTGGCCTGAGAATAAAATCCAGACCTTCCTCGTCTCTTCCCTGCCCTCACCCCTACCCTTCTCCCCTCTCTCCCCCCAGGTCCAGCTGCCCTCCTTGAAGTGCTTAGCAGTTCCTCCTGGTCTGGGATGTTTCTCCCCCAGGCTTCCAGTGAACATCTCCTTCTCAGGGTGCCCATCACGTAACCACACCCACTGCTGGAGTTGCTGCCCCTTCCTGGGACCCCCGCTCCTGATCTCTGGTGTGGCTGAGACCCCAGGTTGTCTGCCAACATCTGTTTCCCCTTCTTTCTTATTAACAGGCCCTGATTTTAATCTTCAACACACCCCGCTAGGAAACTGCAATGCCTAGACTCTCTTGCAGCGGAAGTGGGTCTCCCTTTAACCTTCTGGATCCACCTTCTGCTTGGTTCTCCAGCCCAGGGATCTGACCTGGATGGGCTGTACCCACCAGAGGCTTTATAGTCTGGCTTTGGCTGAGTTTGGCTGATGGGGGGCCCTGGCAGGAGATCAGCAAAAGGCAGCGCTAAGATTAGGGTCTGGATTCCTCCATCTCACTCCCTTGGTGTCAACAGAGGGTGACAACTCCCACTGAATGGCCCTATGTCTCGAGGTTTCCGGTAACCATTTGCTGCCCTAACCCCCTTGGTCTTGGAGTAGAGATGACCCCACTGCTACGAACTAGCCTCGAGTGCTACCCTAGCATTAGTGATTTCTCCACACTTGCTCACACCTTAGCAAAAAGTTAAAGCCTCATTGAAAAATCTAGGTTTGAATGTGTCCTGTATTTCTTGCTGAGATCATGTGACTAAATAAGTTCTGTCTGTGTTGTAGGTGATGTCTGGGATGAGTAAAGGGAGCTGACTTGACTTAAAGGTCCGTTCTCTTCCCTTCTGCCTCCCCCTCCTTGCTCTCTGGAATATGACTGTCATGGCTGGAGATCCAGCAGCTATTCTGAGTCATGAAGGTGACCTTAAAGATGGAAGCCACATCCTAAGAATAATAGGATACAAAAGTAGAGAAGGAGCTTGGGTCCCTTATAACCTCAAGCCACCAAGCTGGCCCTCAACGGCCAACTTCCAGACATTTTTATGTGATTAAGAAGCAAAATTCTGTCTTGTGTAAGCCACTGTTATTTTATATTTTCTTTCACATGCAGCCAAACCTAATCCTGATACACTTCGCTTCCAAAATTTAAGTGATCTCCTAAATGGTGCTGAATTTAAAAAAGATCTTGCAGGAATGTGCTTGGCAAGTTGAACACCAGGGTGGGTCCAACTAAGTCTCTCTTCCTCTTCAATGACCTGCATCCACATGTTTTTCTAACACCAGCGAGCGGCGGCAGGAATGTCAGGAGCTGGTATCTCGTAGAGGCTCTGTTGGAAGTTACCACCGATCTGGCGTCCGGAATCTGGGCACACTATCCTAGGCTTCCAGCCATTTGGCTCCTGCAGAGCACCCAAGCCTGCAATTTAGAATTGATTTCTGAATATCAGTCTGCAGCGCAGGGTGTGGTTTCCTTGTGTTCACAGATGGAAAGAGGCAAACAAGTGCCTGGCCAGAGGCCCTCCAGAGCCGCTTTCTCAAGTCAGGCTCTCCCATAAGACAGCCCTCCAGGCTGCAGGCTTGCCATTTGCAGGATCACCGGCCCCTCTGAGCGTCTGGCAAGGGTCTCTGACCCAGGAAAGCACAAACCAGCACATGACCTGCATCTAATTCCTGGCCCATCCAGGCCTGGGCCTCCCCACTTGAACTTCTGCCTCTAAAGGTTGACAGCCTTGGACTCTAGAGCTGAGCTCTAGAGGGCTTTCCCCATATCTGTAAAGAGACAAGCCCCTCCCCCTCCCCAGCCCCCACCAGATGTTCAGGCCAAAACCTTATTGTGGACTCCTCTCCCACTCCACATCAGATCACTAGCACATCTCGTAGCACCACCCTCCAACTCTGGGTGGCGTCTGACTACTTTGCCTACTCTGGTCTGAGCCGCCAGGATCTTGGGCTTGGACCGCTACAGTAGACTTCTGCTGGGGTCCATCTCCTGCCTGGACAATTGCAGCAGGCTCCTCACTGCTCTGATTACGCCCCTTCCGTCTGTTCTCCATGAAGTAGCCAAAAGGTTAAAATTAACACAGAAGTCACATGATGTCAATGTCCTTCCCTAGTGTCCCTGTGACTTGGAAAGACCCTGCCTGAGCTGCTCTCCCACCACCATCCACAGCCTCTCAGACCTCACCTCTCCCTGGCTCTTTCGCTCACGCCGTCTCCCAGTGTGGCCATCTGCTGCTCTGTGAGCCTGCCTGGACTGCTTCTGCCTCAGGGCCTTTGCACCCACTGCTCTCTGCCTGGAACGCTTTTCCTGGGGGAATCCCCTTGACTCGTATTCCCTAACCTTCTTTACCAGATACCCCCTTCTCAGTGATGCTGCTCAACATAAAAATCACAGCTTTCCCTTTTCCCTCGCCTCCTTGCTGACTTCCCTTGTTTTCTTCTGACAGCATTTTACTATCTCATATATTATTGGGTTGGCCAAAAAGTTCATTTGGGGTTTTCCATATCGTGTTCTTAAAAACCCAAATGAGTTTTTTGCCAATCCAGTGCATAGTTTACATATCTTTTAAATGAACCCTTACCCTAGAATGTAAGCGCCCTGAGAGCAGAGGTTCTGCCTATTTCGTCGGCTGCTGGATCCTGCTTGGCACCCTCTAGGCGCTCAATACACATCTCCTGAATGGATGAGTCTGGTCCGCCCTTTGGGTACCTGGCTTCAGAGGGAGCCCTACGAGGGGGCCGTGGGCATCTTCCGGACTTGACAGCACTCCAGCCATCCTGCCCGCCTCTGGCGCCAGCTCTTGACATTTCATTTTAGTTTGTCACTCCTCCCTCCCTCTCCCAGCCTTCGTGGTTCATGTGAGGGTTGGCCCCATCCCTGCGGCTCCAGGATATTAAGTCCTCACCAAGAAGGTTAGGTTCATAGATCATCTTCCTCCAGATGAGTAAACAGAAGCACAGAGAGGCCAAGTAACTTTCTCAAGCCCACAGTCAGCAGCAGAATATGAGTTTGAACCCTGCTGTTTCGGTAGAGAGTTCTCATCTTTACATCTCTATTGGAGTATTTTCATTGAAAGATATTCTGAGAGACAAAGGCTTCTTTTGAACGGTGAACATCTGATCCGCAGTTCATGTAGTCATGAGTGCCACACCTGAGACCCAGCAAACTGAGGAGGTCTCTGAAAGGCACTTGTTCCTACCTGGTGTGGACCCCCAGGAAAATGGGCAGTGAAGCATCAGTGCCTGATATCTGCAGGCTGACTGCTTCCGTAACCCTCAGACACAAGAGTTACTGCCAGGTGGTACCCATATAAGCAAGGCCCCAACATTCAAACCTGTGATCAGACTCCAGAAAATTTTTCTCTTTTCCTGTCACCATCCTGCTGATTAGGTCAAGGAGAAGGTCTTAGGGAGGGGCTACTTCCCCTTGAACTCCTCTCTCAAAACTGCCCATCACCTTTTTTAACAAGCCATCCTGGTCTCAGCCCCATGGGAGGCAGCATCTTGCCGAAATAGAAAAACACTGCTGTTCTTATCAGACTTGGTTTTGCAGTGACCTTTTACTGCAGGCAGTGAATAGTAGTTTTTCATGTACAGTCATAATTAAAGCTTCCTTTTCAAATAATACTTAAGCTTCAAAAAGTAAGTCCAGTTCAAGTAATAGAACAGACGGCTCTGGGATGTTGCAAATATTCTCTTGCTCCAGGCAAGGACTGTGTCCAACTCATCTTGGTGTCTCAGAGCCTGTCCCAGCCCTGGAGGCTCACCAAGGGTTTGTCTGGATTGAATTAAACCAGAAACCCAGGCGGATTCCACCAGTTTCAAAGCCTATTTGAAGGACACCATGCAAATGAGACCTTGGCTTCCGTACGTTTCTCCCTGTTCTACCCTCCTGGTGAAGATGGCAGCCGAGACCCTACCGATCTCCAAGAGTCATCCAAACACAGGGATTGTCCCCCAAAATATACTGATAGTGGAGACCACTTTCTGACCAATATGTCCTAGAACCTGGCCCCCTGGCAACGGACACTTCCGAGTGACCACTCAGGGAGGCACGTCAAATGCATGTCGGGAAAAAGGAAAGAAAAAAATCAAGATCCAGCGCCCCCCTTGCAATCAATTCAGAGGCAGGAGGAGCCCCTCTTCTGTGCTGTGTCCCATACCAGATCTCTCATCCAGATCCTAATTAGGATGGACGGCTCTTCTCCGCCCCGGGACTGGAAGAAAGCCTGGAATTATCTTAGTCGAGAAGGCTCCAGCCCCGAGAACTGTCAGAACTGCCGCCTGGATGAGCAGAAAATAGCAGATGATAAATTTTTTAGGACCACCCTCCGTGTGCCAGTTGTTGCTGACTGTGAGATAATGTGCTGGCCTTTTGGGGAGCATGCATTATTGATCTGGGTCTGTCTGGTGGTTTATAAAAAGCCCACCCTCCCCCCACCACCACCTTGCCATCATCCCTCACCTCCTGAAAGCAGCACAGCCTCCTCCAAACGCTGCTGGAGGGACTGGCTCTTTCATGGAAGGGAAGACCGATCTGGGCAAGCGGGTGCCAAGGGAGGAAACTGACAGATGTCACCGAACATGAGGGCTCCAAACTCACTGCAAATTCCACTTCCTGGAATTCATCTTTCAGAACTCCTCGCTCTCCGATGCAAAGATGCACGTATAAAGATGTTCTTGAGGACTTCGCTGGCAGTCCAGTGGTTAAGAATCTGGCTCAATCCCTGGTCAGCGAACTAAGATCCCACACGCTGGGGTGCAATTAAGCCTGAGTGCCACAACTACTGAGCCTGTGTGCTCTAGAGCCCACAGGCCCCAACTAGAGAGAAGCCCATGGGGAACCACAAAAATCCCGCATGCCACGACTAAGACCTGACACAGCAAATAAGCAAATATTTAAAAAAATATATTTCTTTGACAACAGTATTGGTAACAGTGAAAGCTACTAACAAACACACTCCCAATCCAGAAACAACTCAATAGCCATCCCAGGAGATGGGTTAAGTAGAGTTGTGGTTAAGACCCCAGGCTCTGGGTTCAAATCTTATTTGGCCACATCCTAGCTGTGTGGCCTTGGACTAGTGACTTAGTTTCTCTAGGCTTCAGTCTCTGAAGGAACAGGAGGGATCTAGGCATTTTAAGCTTGCCCTGGTTTTCTCTGCTTTCCTCTCTCCATGTCCTCATCATGCCCGAAGCTCCTTTCCTTATATCTGCATATGCTTTGTTCGAGAGTCACAGGTGCAAACCTACAATCAGATTCTGACATGAGACTGAGATCACGCAGCTGCAGCAAAAATTCAGTGCTCCTAAGAGTGGATGTTCAATCATTAGCCTTGGTTCAGGTCAAAAATCTAGGATCCCCCTTTGTCCTCAACCCCCCACCCATCCACCCATTCACGCACCTCTTCCGGATTCAGTGTTCCTGCCCTCGTCCCAGCTCCCATCTTCGCCTGCCCCGTTACGGTCCTGTCCTTCTACTGGCACCTAATTTCAACATAGCAGCCAGAGGGATCCTACTGGAACCTAAGTCAGGCCAGCCCCCCCTCATGTCTATTCCACTACAAATAAACCTCGAAATCATCACCATGACGACAAGGTCCCAGGCAACCTGGCCTCATCTCTCTCCACTTACGCCCCGGCTCTCACCGCTCCAGCTCACAGGCCTTCTTTCTGTCCTGACTCACCGGGCTCATTTCTGTCTTTGCCTTTCCTGTTCTCTCCAGCTGGAGGGATCCTCCCCCAGCCCCTCTCCTCCCAGCACAGTGCACTTAATCAATATCTATTGAATGCATGAATAAGCGTCCGGGGAGTCTTGAATTCTCAAGCATAACTCTGATGGAAACAGCTTGAGGGACCCCACGAGGCATGACCAAGGTGCGCTGAGGTCAGGAGCTGCCTGTGAGTGCTCTTTGCAGAATTCTGCCAGAAACAAAACTCACGGCCCCATGGCCACATTCTATAGGCTCCCCACGGTTATCAAGTTTGGCTCATTCTAAATGCTGCTGGGGAGTTGTTCTGTCACTAAGTCGTGTCCAGCTCTTTGAGACCAAGTGGATTACAGCATGCCAGGCTCCTCCATCCTCCACTATCTCCCTGAGTTTGCTCAGGTTCATGTCTATTGAGTCAGTGATGCTATCTAACCATCTCATCCTCTGCTGCCCCCTTCTTTTGCCTTTCATCTTTCCCAACAGCAGGGTCTTTTCCAGTGAGTCAGCTCTTTGCATCAGGTGGCCAAAGTAGTGGAGCTTCAGCATCAGCCCTTCCAATGAATATTCAGGGTTAATTTCCTTTAGGACTGATTGGTTTGAGAACCAGGTATCCTATGCGTCAAACTGTCAATAAAAGCCCTAGGCTATGATTGCTTCTGGCTGCAAATTGTTTTTGCCCCAATCAACTCCCTGAGTAACATCTATACTTGTGATCATTAATACAAATCATTAAAAAGGAGTGGCTTGGATGCATATAAATCACCTTTTCTTGGTGCTTAAAAGACTGATTTCAAAAATGGTGTAGGTTTGCATTTGGGTCATCACCACAGTGTTATGTTTGACTGCAAAGGCTTTTCTGGTCAACCTTTAAATCTGTCGCAACCGACAATCTTTAGTTTTCCTTTGACAGTGGACAGAAGCTGAAAGCCTACCCCTCAGCTGGTCAACTGTGGCACTCCTCACCACAACCCACGGGAGCCTCCACAATCTGGCTCCCTTCCTTCTCTCCAGGGTCATGTTATGACCCTTCCCCAGGCTCTGGCCACATCTATCTCCTTGGTCCTGCCTCAGGGCCTTTGCACATGCTGTACCCTGTGCTTGGAAGGCTTTGCCCCAGATTTTCACGGTACAAGGTAGTATTGACTACCATGTCTATCGTCATCACTGTTAGTAAGAGGGGGATATCCAATTTATAGGATGAGGAAAACGCACAGGGCCTTGTATGCTGTCTAGTGCTGCAGACACACATGGCTACTAAGCACTGGAAAGGGGGCTGGTCCTGAGCTGTCCTCTAGGTGTACACGCCAGATTTCAAAAGCAATAAAAAAATATAAACTATGCCATTAATGATGTTTTTATATTGATTACATGTTAAGATGACAATAAATTAGATATACTGGGTCTTTAAAAAATTAATTTCCCCAGCTTTTTACTTTTTTTCTAAAAACAAAGTGTAGCCACTAGGAAATTTAGAATTACTTATGTGATTTACATTTGTGCCTCACTTGATAGATCTCAAGGGTAGCGTTGTGGGGGGTTTAATGTGGAGAAATGGAAATGGTAAAATCAGTGAATTCGAAGGGGGAGAAGACATAAGTAAAGGAGAAACAGGGCTGACCCTGAGAGACACCCCCAAAGGTGAGCTGGAAATGTAAGTGGAATTTGACCCCAGGAGCAGAAGGTCCGGCTGCTTGACTCTGGGAGCCGCATGGATGGAGACTTCTCACGTGAGTGAAAACGTGGTGAGAGGTGCCTCATGAAGATGGAAGTGTCCAGCTGGGCGGAGGAGCCCAGGGACTCACTTAGGAGGGAGAGGGAGGAGGCCGGGAGGGTTTACACAGTGAAGCAAGGACACGACCGGGGGCGCGGGGGGCTGTGTGAGGGATCAGGGAGGGCGTCCTGCTGTAAATGAGTCCCATCTCAGCGAGGGCCCGTCTCCTCACCTGCTCTGCCCGGAGCCCACAGGACCAGAGGGGAAACGGTTCAGGGTGAGAGGCGACCGTCCGCACCCTCCTAAGCCACCATCCCTGTAAACTGAGTCAGGTCACTAGCAATAGCGGCCACCCTCCCTTTCCCGAGATGCCACCAAGGAAGGCTGAGCCGACCCTTCCTTAAGACCGGTGCCACCTGTTGGCACCAGTGGAACAGGGCTGCACATTTGCAGGTGTGTGTGTACACACACACACTGCCCAGGCTGGCTTCCCCTTTCTGTTCAGCATCAGCTCAAGTATCATCTCCTCTGAGAGGCCCCCCTGATTACTAATCCAAAGTAGCTCCTACCATCACCGCAAGCCAGAATCCTCTACAGTTGCCCCAGAATGTTTCTCCCTTCTTGAAATGATCTTCCATGTGAACTAGCAATGACCTTGATTATCTGTCTCCTGCATTCCGTGAGACTAGAGACGGTGACTGCCTCACTCATTACTGAAGTTCCAGGTCCTAGAATATGGCCTGGAATGTGGTAGGTTCTCAGTAGAAATTGGACAACAAGTCATCAACTGGTTTTAACATCTCTTTTCCTTAGGACTTTGGAGGAATCTAGGAATGGTTCTCATTAGGAAAAGGTTGGAGACCCCTAACCTTGAGGACCCAGCTGTGCATTCCCGTGTGCGGGGCCACCCCTGGGACTCAGTTCAGTCCATTAGACGTGAACTCCGCAGGGTCAACCCGAGCATCTGCGTCAGGGGCCTGAGACCCAGCACGGTGAGCCTGGGGATGCCGCCTGCCAGCAGCTGGGTGCTTACCGAGCTCCACGTCCTGGTCATCCGTCAGCACCAGGATGATGTTGGGACGAATGTTTCTGCGATCCCTCTGAAACCTGCCTTTCAGGCGGTGGTGGGACAGGAAGGCTGCACTTCCGTCCAGTAGAGAGAAGACTGCTGCAGAGAGCAGGCAAAGCAGGACGCCGGTGGGGGCCATGTCACGTTTCCGCTGATCCCCTTGCTTCTGGAGGGATGCAGGAGTCTGAAGCTGTGCTCCCTGGATTTGTTTCTCTTCCCTCTCTACTCACGGACCTAGAGGAAGAGGAAGTGGATTAGGCCGCAGGTTGCATCAGTGATTTCTTCGATGGCTTCTGGCAGGGGCAGCAAGAGCTTCTTTGATCAGCGATAGCTACAGTGGAGCAAATACCCAATTCGGTTAAAGTTGCAAGAAAAGTTATTTGCAACTGGCTCGAGGAAGAGGCTGGCAGGAAGCCCTCTGGACACCACTTCTGCAGACAGCATTCCTCCCCTGGACTCAGCCGTCCTCTGGATGTGTCTGTGTGAGCCCAGGTCCCAAGTCAGGTAGTCAGCCTGCCTCCCAACCCTCTGACCAATGCAAGAGAAATGACCCCGCAATGAAAGGAAAGGAAAAAGCCTGGGAGAGCAGACATCTCCGGTCATCTCTTCTCTGCCAGCGCCAAGCGCCGCGGAGGACGCAGAGATGAGCAGATGCGTACCCAGCTCTCAGGTAGCATGTGATTCGGGGATGGGTCTGGACCAGCCAGGCTGATGCTGTGGGCTAGGCGACTCTGTATCTCAGTCTTGGCTCCATCACTCACCAGCTGGGTCTCCCCCATCAATAAGCCAGTAAGGAACCTCAGTTTCCTCATGAATAAAACGTGGGTACATGACTGTTGAAGAACTCAACCCAAGGTGGGGGGTGTTCACAAAGGTCCCCTGTCAATAGGTCCTGTGATGGGGTAAGATGTCCATACTGGTTTTAAGTTGCAAAACTAAATGCCAACGGAGAAAACTGAGAGCTCAAAAGCTGAGGGAGGAGAAGTGTCACAGTCCCCCGTGATCCTGGTCAGCCCCTTGACTGCGGGTCAGATGGGGTCACCAGCAGAGGGCAGGAGAAGGAAGGCAGGGTGGCTAAACTGGTCTCAGGCAGGTCTCAGATCTCGCTATGCTCTTTGCTCTCTGCAGTCATTTTTTTTTTTTTTTTACTTCTTGAGAAAATGAGCCTTCAACTCCTGTCCAGATATAGACCTTTTGGTCTCATCTATTTAAAACGAGAGAAAGAGCGGGCAAGCAGACGAGGTGGGAGGAAACCAAGCTTGTCGGCCTGAGTCACCGTCCCCACGACCTTGAAGGACTCCGTCTGCCCCTGCTATCGAGGGGAACCCTGCCTCACCCCGAGCCAGGGCTCAGGGAACTCATCGAGGATGCCAGGATCCGCAGCGGGGGGTGGGGGAGTGGGGGTGTGTGGCCTGTGTGACCCCACCTGGGGATGACACCAGCTGCCTACAGGGCAATCTCACTTCCTCCCCAACCCGCTGTTCCCACCTCCATCCTCTTAGAGGCAGCCAGCAGGGTCTTCCTAAAATTCAGACCCAAACATGCAACTCGCAAGGCCTGGGTAAGGCGAGACCAGGGAGGTTCTCAAGCTCCAGGTCTGAAGGGGCTCTCACTCCAGGTGGGCAGGTGCAAGGTGATCAGCTCACCTTAGTCCCAGCCCTGTCACTCACCTGTTCAGACCCTCCCCTGGCTTCTCAGGGCTCAGGGTACAAAATGCAAACTCCCAACAAGCCTTATGGGGTGGGGGCGTCCAGCCCCTGCCCACCTCTCCCCCATGCTCCCAATTGCTCTCAGACACATGGCTTTTTTCTGTCACTTAGACAAGACTTTGCCTTCCAATGCGGGGGCTGCAGGTTCAATTGCTGGTCTGCGAGCTAAGATCCCACATACATCCCAGCCAAAAAACCAAAACATAAAACAGAAGCAATATTTATAACAAATTCAGTAAAGACTTTAAAAATGGTTCACATCAAAAGAATCCTTTTTTAAAAAAGGCATAAGCACAGTATTTTGAAAAAGAAAACTTTCTACCCAAGGATAAATAAAACTGCCGCGTCTCTTCCCTGTAAAACTAACCACACAAAGTCAAAGAGAGCAGAAATCGGGCTGCCGCATCTGACAGCTTCTGGTTCACATTTAATGCTCTAAGCTGAGCCCTGGGCTGGCGGCTCCTACATCTGCACTCTCTCTGTGGGAAATTAGCAGGTGTTGAAAGGCGACAAAGCACATTAGCACCACCGGGAGACTTGTGCTGGAGGTAATGGGAGGCTTGAGAGGGTTCACAGGAGACATGCCGAAGATTCTAGTGGTCCTTGAATTACCCCAGGTCATGGGAGGGGGTCCTCGAATCATGTTATCAGCCCATGTCCCACCCCCCGCTTCGGGAAACAAAGAAGACTGCTTTGTGCTTTGCACCTGAAGTGTGCGCTTGACTGGTACACCAGTTGGCCCACTAAAATGGACATTCACAAAGCAAGCAGGGAAGCCTGGCGTGCTGCAGTCCATGGGATCGTGAAGAGTCAGACACAACGTGATGACTGAACAACAACGAAAGCGAACAACCCAATCACAAAACGGGCGCAAGACCTAAGTAGACATTTCTCCAAAGAGGACACACAGATGGCCAAGAGGCACAGCAAAGGGCACTTCGTGTCGCTATTAGAGACATGCAAGTCAAAACTGCAGTGAGGTATCACTTCATACTTCTCAGAATGGCCATCATCAGAAATCTACAAAAAATAAAAGCTGGAGAAGGCATGAAAATAGGGAACCCTCCTGCACTGTGGGTGGGGATGTAAATTGTTGCACCACTGTGTGAAACAGTATGGAAGTTCCTGAAGACCTTAAAAAAGAGTTACCATATGATCCAGCAATCCTGCTCCTGGACATACACTTGGACAAAACTATAAATAAAAAGACACATGCATTCTATGTTCATAGCATCACTGTTCACAATAGCCAAGACATGGGAACAGCCTAAATGTCCACCAACAGATGAATGGATAAAAAAGATGTGGGATATATTATACCATGCAATACTACTCAGTCACAAAAAACAAGGAAGTAATCCACTTGCAGCAACTAGGATGAACCTGAAGATTGTCTTACTAAGTGAAGCAAGTCAGAGAAAGATAGTGATCATTTGGTATCACTTAATCTGGAATCTTCGCATGAGGTGGCCAAAGTCCTGGAGTTTCAGCTTTAGCATCATTCCTTCCAAAGAAATCCCAGGGCTGATCTCCTTCAGAATGGACTGGTTGGATTTCTGATGTTGGGAGGGATTGGGGGCAGGAGGAGAAGGGGACGACAGAGGATGAGATGGCTGGATGGCATCATGGACTCGATGGACGTGAGTCTGAGTGAACTCTGGGAGATGGTGATGGACAGGGAGGCCTGGCGTGCTGCGATTCATGGGGTCGCAAAGAGTCGGACACGACTTGAGAGACTTAAAATGAACTGAACTGAATCTGGAATCTAAAAAACGGATACAAATGACCTTATTTACAAAACAGAAGCAGACTCACAGACATAGAAAACAAAGTTATGGTTCCCCAAGGGGAAATGGGAGGGGTTAGGGACACATTATGGAGAAGGCAATGGCACCCCACTCCAGTACTCTTGCCTGGAAAATCCCATGGATGGAGGAGTCGTCTGGTGGGCTGCAGTCCATGGGGTCTCGAAGAGTCGGACATGACTGAGTGACTTCACTTTCATGCATTGGAGAAGGAAATGGCAACCCACTCTAGTGTTCCTGCCTGGAGAACCCCAGGGACGGGGGAGCCTGGTGGGCTGCCGTCTGTGGGGTCGCACAGAGTCGGACATGACTGAAGCGACTCAGCAGCAGGGACACATTAGGGGTGTAGAATTAACAGATACACACCGCTATACATGAAATAAACAACAAGGGTTTACTCTACAGAACAGGGAACTATACTCAGTATCTTGTTACAGCCTATAGTGGAAAAGAATCTGAAGCTGTACACCTGAAACTAACACAATATTATAAATCAACTACAGTTAAATTTAAAAAATGCACATTTATGTTCCTTCAGATGGACATTGAATGATAATAGCGAAAGAATTTCTAAGGGAAGCCCTACAAACAGCAACTCTCATTTTACACATATCAGCTTAATAAGCATATACACCCATCGATATTATACCCATTTTCTGGATGAAGAGGCTGAGGCACAGAGAATTATAATGAAAGCACTCTCCCACGATCATATGGCCCAGCAGGGGGCGGAGATGGGGTTCAAACCCAGTCTGGGTGGAGTCAGCAGCTCAACAAGAACCTCCTGGAAGCAGATTTCTGGGTGACTTTCTAAAGGTCTCCCAACCTCAGTTTCCTCATTTGCCTCTGAAGCAGCAGGAGGCCAGGTGCCCTTAGAGGGTCTTTTTGGCCCTGGGCCTGTGATACGGAGGAACGGGGGCCTGGACCAGATGGTGGCTGGAGCTGGGGGATACGGTCGACTGGACTCTTCCTGGGACCCTTAGGCTGTTCCATCTCTGACCTTCCAGCCAGGATGCCGATCCTCTGGATGGGAGTCAAAACTCCACGACCAGAGATCAGAGAATAACAGGAGATAATTACTTCATCAGCTCAAGTCATCAGTAGGTCGATTTTTGATGAATTCCCCCAGCTCCCACTTCCCCTGGCCTGGGGCCAGCCTCTCTCTGGATGCTAAAGAAATCAATTAAAATGACACAAGGGATTCTGCCTCCATTTTTCTCCTTCTTAGTAAAGATTCAGAGAAGCTGAAGTGAGAGCATACCTGGTGAATCTGCACAACCCTAGCTGAGTGACGCTCTGTCCATCCCTCGGACCCTTCTGATTATTCCCACCAGCTGGATTCCCTTCCTGTTCTTCATCCCATGTCTTTCTCACAGACCTTGGCAAAGCCAAATCGGCCCAAGAAGACATCACTGGGAAAGCCGAATGCCCTGAGTGTTCAGAAACAGCACTCCTGCTTCTGGATTTATCTGATTTGCAGAGAGGAGCAGGTCTCAGGATCATAGCTTTGGGCCCTCACGCAGGCCTGTCTGGAAAGACCCACATGGCTGTTTTCCTCTGAGGATCCCCAAACTCAACAAGAATGGCTGAGAAGAGTTCGGGAGCAGTCGGACAGCCCAGGGAGAGGCAGCGGGAAAGGAAGAAGCAGGGAGAGGCAGAAGCAGGAGTTGATTGGACTGGAGGTGAGAAGAAAGGGAACTGGGATGTGGAGATACCCAGAGCACCTGTCCCAGAGCTGGGGACCTCCTACGTGATCCAGAGAGCCAGAGCACTTATGTCTCCCTCCACTCACTTTACAAATAAGTATTTAGGGTTAGGTGGTAGGGTAACTCTTGTCTGGGTTATGACAGCCTAATTTGTTTCCCTGCTTCCACACTCAACTCCTTCTTTCAAGCAGGCAGAAGGATCCTGTCAAAGACAAAAGTTTGTCTTCCTCCATAGCAGAGCCCTCCAGGGCTCCCATCTCATGCCAAATAAAACTCCCAAGCCCTCCAAAAGGCCTGGAAGACCCTATGCCTTCTGTTCACCCCCTTCTGCCGCATCACCTCCAGCCCCCGCCCCCACTTACCCACGTGACTCTGGTCACATGGCGCCTGTGCTGCTCCTTGCCCAAGCCAGGCATGCCCCCACCCCAGGGCCTTTGAATGCGCTGTTCTCGCTGCCCAGAGCCTTCATTCAGATCTCTTCATGGCGCTTTCCTCACCTCCTTCAGGTCTTTGCTCAAATTTCACCTCTGCAGGTTAAAACAGAAAGCTCTTCCCTCCCTAGGAACAGCTACATAATTTACTTATTTTTTTGTCAGTCTCCCCCACAAGAATGTCACTTCAGTGCTATGGATTCTTGTCAGCTTTGTTCACATCTGTATTGTTAGTCACTTAGCCGTGTCTGACTCTTTACGACCCCATGAACTATAGCCTGCCAGGCTCCTCTGTCCGTGGAGTTCTCCAGGCAAAATCACTGGAGTGGATAGCCATTCCCTTCTCCGGGGAATCATCCCAACCCAGGGACTGAACTCAGGCCTCCCGCACTGCAGTCACATTCTTTACCATCTGCGCCACCAGGGAAACTCAGATGGGGGCACTGACCACTCCCTTTTTCTGCTTATGTGCAGTTTGAACATAGGCTAGAACATGTGACCCGAGTGGAGCCAGTCAGCACATTCCATCTCTTTAGTTCCAATGACTGGCCCAGAGACAGACACGTGATCCAAGCCTGGCCAATGAGAGACAAGTAAGAAACAGCAGGGTGGATACCAAGAGCTGGAAAGGGGTAAGCCCAGCCTTGCTACCAACTGGAGCCTGAGAGAGGATGCTGGTGTTGGTGGGCTGAACCAAGTTGCACCTTGGAGCCAGTTACAGGTTCAAACAAGTGCCCTTTGTTGCTTAAGCTGATCTGAATTGGGGCTGTCATTTGCAACAGGAAATGCCCAGATCAACACAGTAAATACCCTAAAAGAATAATAAGGAATAATGAGGAAGAATCACAATTAAATTTTAATTATTTAATTCTGCTTATTGCAGAACTCGGCCAATACTAAACACTTTTCCTGTGTTAACTCAGGACACCTTTCAACAACGCTGCTGCTAAGTCACTTCAGTCATGTTCGACTCTGTGCAACCCCATAGATGGCAGCCCACCAGGCTCCCCTGTCCCTGGGATTCTCCAGGCAAGAACACTGGAGTGGGCTGCCATTTCCTTCTCCAGAGTATGAAAGTGAAGTTGCTCAGTCATGTCCGACTCTTCGTGACCCCATGGACTGCAGCCCACCAGGCTCCTCCGTCCATGGGATTTTCCAGGCAAGAGTACTGGAGTGGGGTGCCATTGCCTTCTCTGTCAACAACGCTAGGATGCTCCAATTGTGGGTGAGGAAGCTGAGGGCATGGAGAGGTTCGAGAACTTTCCCAAGGTCATGCTGCCTGGATGCTGAATATTATCCCTTGACTGACCCCCTCCCCATCTCCTCTCTTCCCTGTGCCCCAGGAGGTTCACTTGGCTGGACCACATCAACGAGCTCTGTGCTAAAGGAAATGCTGCCCTGGGAAGGGAGGATGGGAGGAGAGAAAGGCCAGGTAATTTCCAGGTATCTTCCTGCCCAGTTGCTATGAATGGAGCATATCCCTATTACTCTACTGAAGGCCACGGCTCCTGTGGGTGGCCCTTGCCAGGTTCCAGCGAATGGTCCCCACTGTCCCCTAGCCCCAGAGATCTGTGTTATTCATTCTACATCTCTGTGGGAGGCACCATCTGTTTCCTGTAGGGCACCTGTGCTGATAAAGCAAGCAGATAGTCTGCCCGAGATTTACACCCAGATATCCTGACACCAGAGTCCTCTCTTGACTCCTCCGTTTACTTGGAAACTGACATATGATACTAGAAGCTGAGGTTAAGTGTGTTGTAGAAACAGGAAGAAAAAGAGGGAACTGCTGATCTGCGGGCAGGCAGGGATGGCTGCATGGAGTCCTTACAGAGAAAAGTTTGAGAAGCCTAAGAGGAACAAAGTTCTGAAAAATCCACAGGATTTGGGCGGACTCTGAAGAAGGCATGGAGGACAGAGTGCCTCAGGCAGGGGAAATAGCTTCAGCAAGTGGCAGGCAGTGTGGGAGGGGTGAGACGTGTGGTCCGAACCTTGCAAGCCTAGAAACCGTCTAGACACAGGATGACACTCCCATCCGGTAAACCTTGCACTCCCCTGGAATCTCCTTTTCTGGGGAGAGGAAGCTTGGCCGTCCTTCTCTTCTCCTCTCCAGGGCTGTCAAAGAAAGGACAAGAGCTCCTGCAATCTACAGTCCACAGACTCTCTCTGTCTCCCTGACCCAAGTCCAAGGGTCAGGTGGCTCTCTGTAACTGTCCTTGGAATTTCATCAGGAGGCAGAGAACCAAGCCCACAGGACAGGAAATAGAAGGGTCCTTAGAGGATGGAGGGAAAGATCAGGTTTCAAGACTAGGGCTCAGGATCTGGAAAGGAAATCAGGGCATAGAAGAGCCCAAGAACCCAGTTGCCTGCACAACTATTCAGGTGCCAAGAGATTCTCGAACGCCTGCTCTGTGCCAGGCATAGTTCTTGGCACTGCATATAAAACAGTGGGAAAAAAAAGTATCTGCCTTCATGGAGCTGACATTCTAAGGAGTCAACATATCAGAAGCTAGAGTTGAAAGAGTCCAGCGAATGGTGAGAAGTGTCAGAAAACATGATTGGAAGTAATGATCAACCACAGGTGAACTCTTAGAATGGGGTCATGGATTATAGAGCAAGTTCAAAGAGTGTTTAAAAATGATATACTTGAAGTCTGGAGAAGCTGAGCATACAAGTGTTTTGCATACCAAGTGAGGGACCGTATAATTCACACACTCAAATATCTCAGCAGAGCCCTTATCAGACCGGAGCCCATCCGAGCCTTCTGAAGCCCCTGCCTCAGTGACCAGCCCAGCAGAATAATCCAGGTGCTTCAGTCCGACTACGAAGAGGTGCCTCTTATTTCCAGCTGGCTACCTTGGTCCACGTCGGTCCCCTCGAGGATGAGGGAAGTGATGCCATCTCGCCTCATGCAGAGTTGGATGAAGCCACCACGCAGAAGAAAACACAGCTTCGAAACAGAACATTCTTGGGTTCTGCCAACGTTCTAGACCGTGGATCCAGCTAAGCCCGGAGGAGGAGGATCCACCCCCAGGGCCTTTGTTTCAGGCACCCAGGGATTCTTCTACGTCCTGCAACGGCTTTGAGGTCTCTCCTTTCTTCTAGGGTCACTTTCTCACACTTCGACTCTCTGAGGACACGAACCAAATTCTCTTGTGCTCTTAGGTCACTCGGAATTGGTTTTGCGGTCACTTGCGACCAAATGAGCCCAACCGGTAGAGCAGGCTGGGGGCGGAGAGTGGACTCAGGCAGCTTCCCGGACACCATCTGCCTGTGTGTACAGACGCCCGACGACACGGCCGCTAGCCCCTGGCCTGGGCCCCGCTCTGCCTTATCACAGGCAGACCTTCCTTCTCCTTATTTGCTGACGAGAGGAAGGTGGTGCAGAAAAGGGGAAGAAATGTGAGCGTGGGAGACCTGAATTCTGGTTCGGATCCGCCCCAGTTTCCTCACCTGCCAAGAAAAACAGACTGTTCCCTGGGCGCAGCCTGGGACTCGGGACCGGTGGAGCCTGAAGGGGACAGGGAGGTCCTCCTCCCCTCCCACCCCGCAGAGGCCTCCCTCTCTGACTCCTGGCCTCAGCCAAGGTCTGTTCTCTTTAGAGCGCCCCTCACCATGTCTGATTCCTTGATGCACTCTTCTGCTCGAGTTTGTATCTTGCAGGGAGTTGTCTTCCCCACCGGAAGCTCTGCACAGGTAGGGGCTGTCTCTTTCTCACTCCATAGCTTCAGCCCCTGGCTCAGTCCCCTGGGCGCTAGTTCTTCAGGTTAACAAATATTTACTGAGAACCTACCCTGCACCATAAATTAGGCTGAGAGCCGAACAATTGTTGCTTTCAAATTGTGGTGCTGGAGAAGACTCTTGAGAGTCCCTTGGACTGTAAGGAGATCCAACCAGTCCATCCTAAAGGAGATCAGTCCTGGGTCTGGACTGATGGGTTCACTGGAAAGACTGAAGCTGAAGCTCCAATGCTTTGGCCAATTGATGCAAAGAGCCGACTCATTGGAAAAGACCCTGATGCTGGGAAAGACTGAAGGTGGGAGGAGAAGGGACGACAAAAGATGAGATGGTTGGATGGGATCACCAAATCAAAGACCATGACCTTGGGCAAACTCTGGGAGTTGGTGATGGACAGGGAGGCCTAGAGTGCTGCTGTCTATGGGGTCCCCAAGAGTCGGACATGACTGAGCGACTGGACAGCTATACTTCAGGCCCTGTTCTGTGTGCTGAGGACCCAGGAATGAATACTCTGATGTAGATCAGACACCAAAATAAAAGACAAGCACGTGAGGTGATGAGTCCTAAGGGGAGGGAGTGGGAAGTGCTGGTGTGGGGAGCTTGAATCTTTAGATAGGAGGGTGGCAAGGCCTGAGAGAGGACACGTGGGCAGAGTCCTCCAAGAGGTGAAGGAAAGTGCCTTGTGGATATTCAGAAGAGTGTTCCAAGCGCAGAGACAAATGCAAGGGTCCTGAGGTAGGAATGTGGCTGGGGTGTTTGAGGAACATGATGGGGGCAAGTATGGTTGGGGTGGAGCTGAGTGAGGGGGGACCTGGGACAGTCTAACCAGGAGTGCTGTGCTCGGATGTGGGTGTTACCAGCGTCCTTCTGGCTGCGTGTGGAGAGCAGACTGTAGGAGCGAGGGTGGACACACCAAGGCCAGTGAGACGATGGCCGTGGGCCATGTCTGGACCGGGGTAGGAGCAGCGAAAGGGTGAGAAGTGAGATTCTAAATACTGTTGAATGAATGAGTGAATGACTGACTGAACAGAGGGAAGACCGGCACATGCCAAGTGACCCAGTGACTACTTCTGTGTAACAATTTACCTCCAAACATCGCAGTGGAAATCTTTTTTTTTTTTTTTTTTAATGCTCAGGGACTTGGGTTCAGGAATTCTAGCGGGACACAGCAGAAAGGGCTGGTCTCTGCTTTATTGTGCCTGAGGCCACAGCTGGAAAGACTCACAAGCTGGGGACTTGAATCCTCAGCTTGGTGGCAGTGGGCTGGAGCCTCGGGCCGGGGGTGGGAGGGGGCTTCTCTATGTGGCCTGGGCTTCCTCACAGCATGGCAGCCCCAGGCTGGTGACTGATTTCTTCTGCAGCTTAGGGCTCCAAAAGTGAGCCCTGGCCCACCAGCCTAGGTGGGACTTCTCTTTAAAATTTATTTGGCTGTCAGTTCAGTAGCTCAGTCGTGTCCGACTCTTTGTGACCCCATGAATCCCAGCACGCCAGGCCTCCCTGTCCATCACCAACTCCCGGAGTTCACTCAGACTCACGTCCATTGAGTCAGTGATGCCATCCAGCCATCTCATCCTCTGTCGTCCCCTTCTCCCCCTGCCCCCAATCCCTCCCAGCATCAGAGTCTTTTCCAGTGAGTCAACTCTTCGCATGAGGTGGCCAAAGTACTGGAGTTTCAGCTTTAGCATCATTCCTTCCAAAGAAATCCCAGGGCTGATCTCCTTCAGAATGGCAGCATGTGGGATCTAGTACCCCAACCAGGGATCGAACCCAGGTCCCCTGCTTTGGGAGCTTGGAGTCTTAACCACTGGTCCACCAGGGAAGTCCTGACCCATCTCTTCTGACCGAACCTCACCTTTTCTGCTGTCCCCAGCATTACTCCCACCATTTTACAGGTCACCAATGATACGTGAGCCTGGCCAGATTCATGGAGGGGACATGGGGCATGCCCCACCTCCAGACAGAGGAATGAGAAGACCACACTGGAGGTGCACATGTGGGGCTTACCTTGTGGGCCTGAGGAAACACAGGAGGCCCTGCCAAGTCACGGAGGCCCGGGCACGGCAGGGGGTGGCAGCCTCCCCCCTGCACACGTCACCCTTCTAGGAAGTGAAACGGCGTCTGAGTCAGATTCCATCTGTCTGCACCTGCCAAGCTTTGGAGTTTGTGCCCACGCCCATATCAAAGATCCCCGAGCCTCAGGAATTCCTGGGGTGACTGCAAGGCTCCCCCAACCCCTCTCCTCTTTTGTGAATGACCCAAAGGGGTTAGATCAATGGGGCCTGTGCTCGGGTGATTCTGAAAGGAGCAGAAGGGGCAGAAAGCGAGCTGCCCCAGGCATGAACGCACGGTAACTACCTCTCCTCCTGTGCCACTTCAGAGAACAGAGGTGCCCCAGTTAGATCTGCATTGAAAACATTGACTTATTCCTGCTTTTTAAAAAGTCCCTTCTTTGTAAGTAGAAAGGAAGCCACCTCCTCAACACAGGAACCCAAACAGAAGTGGGTGATCTGATTTTGGGGAACTGGCCCTCACTTCCCCGGGTCCTTTCCTCCTGCTGACGTGAGCCGTGACCCTCTGCTCAGGGTCACCGTCCACTGGGAGGCTGCCCAGGCCGCGAGGCTGTCAGCCCTGGTCGCATGGGTGGGCTGCTGGTTTGTCCTGGTGGGAGACTTCAGCTGGGGGCTGCTGGGCTGGGTTTGGGAGGGACGTTAAGGCAGCCTGGCTGGGCAGGAGAGCTGCAAACAGCTCCTCGCCTTCCAGAACTCGGCCCGAGGGCACGTTGCTTCTCCCAGAGTTGGCCACTAGGGTTTGATAGGCAGCTGCCAGGAATGTTCTGGCAAGATGGGCAGGGGCTTCTGGTGTGGAGCTAACAGTCTGCTCAGCTCCCCAAAGGGCAACCTGATTGACCTTGACCCAAGCAGCCCACATGGCAGGGTCTCGGAAGTGCTGCTTGTCGCCTGCACTCGCGTCTGTGCCTGACAGTTTTCTGCTCAGCCCCTTTCTTATTTCAGTAAACGCAGTCACAGAGGCAGTGTTCTCCCTCCGCGGGGAATGAGCGCTGCCTACCCTAAACTGGGGCCTTTCCACTTGGGCACGGCTGCCTTCGGGGCTGTGTTGTCCTCTGCAGCGGCTGCGCATTGCAGGGCTTTTGAGCAGCGTCCCTGGCCGCCACCTGTTAGACGCAGGAGGTACCCACCCCCAATGGTGACAGTAAAAATGTCTCCATATGTTGCCTAATGTCCCCGTGGGGGGCAAAATCGCCCCCCAGGTGAGAACCTCGGCCATAGACAGACGGCAGCACAGAGAAACAAATACAGTGACATTACGGTTACGTTCCTCCTTGCCAAGGACACTGGACATTTTCTTGCAAGCGGAGCAGGACTCCTTGGTGACTCAGGCTAATGGCCGGGGCAGGGACTCCTAAGACGAGGACCCCTGGGTCATACCCACCAGGAACCAAGACTCAGTCCACTCAGTGGGACTCGGTGGGCTGGAGGCGGGTCGGCTGGCTCACAGGAAGTCTGATGTCGTAATGGTCACCTGTGGAGACACACCCGTGAGCCTTTGTCTAAAGTGAGGACACAAACTCAAATGCCTGCAGGGCCCAGGCAAGAGCCGGGAGTGAGTGACAAGGGTTCAGTGTCACAGGGAGGGGTGGAGAGTGCCCTGCTGGAAAAGCCGTTTGCAAAATCAAAACAGTCTGAGCAAGCCAAACAGAGCTCCCTGGAACTTGCCTGGGGGCCCATTTCAACCTTCAAAGCTGTGTGGTCTTTTCTGCGCACCTACTCGGGCCAGTGCTGTGTGGAATGCTGGGAAACAGCAGGCCAGGCCTCTGTCTTGAAGGAGCTGACATTCTGGTGAGGGAGACAGATTTAATGAATGAAGATGAATTCCAGATGATCTTAACAGCCTTGTAAGGAGCTGTCAGGATGACAAGATAGGGTAAATCAGGGGAAGCCTCTAGGAGGTAGTGTCTGGACACCAGAAGTGGGGTGGAGAGTCAGTCGTGGGCGCAGTGCTTTCTAAGCAAGGGAAAATGCACATGCAAAGGCCCTGTGGTAGGAACGAGCAGGGTCCATGTGAAGATCAGAGTAAAGACCAGCATGGCAGGAGCAGGGAGCAGGAGTGGCCGCCTGGTATAGGCGAGGCTGCACGTCACCTGCCCTCAGCCCACGCTTTCCTGGTAGGCCACACCTGCCACCCTTCCTGGGTGTTTAGGGGAAACAGGAATCAGATACAGTTCTTCCCACCTCTGTTCTTTGTTCTTTTGTCTTGGCTATGGACAAAAGCTTCCCTGGCAGCGAGCTACAGAGTTATTTCTGCAAAAGGCCTTTGGCCAAAAGCAATAAAGTCGGACCTCAACAGAGTTATTATTCACGCCTAATTGTGGGCTTGTTCTCGGTGTAGACAGCCGTGGCCAGGGCTGGCGATTCCAGTCCCACCCCCTCCCATGTGTTAACCCCACCCGTTCTCAGCACCATTTACCCCCACAGACCCTGTATTTAGGTTTTCAGAGATTGCAGTCTCTTGCATACACATAAAAGGGGTGAAAGGCTATTTTGACTGCCCGGTATTTATAATCCAGTTATTTCTCCCCTTTCACCCAATCCGCAGCCGTGTGTACCCTGCTCACTCATCACGCCCTGCTATTAGCAGATGCGTGTCTCATTAGCTCACCTTGGAAACAGCCTGAAGCTTACAATCATTTGAGAAGCTTGTACTCACAGGCGAGGGAGGGCGTCTAAAGCAACTTTTACCAAATAACCCGCTAAATTTAGAGATGGAAGTCAGGGAGAATGTCGAGTGACAGATCTGTTTCCAACCCTGGCGTGCTGTGCTGTCTAACTCGCAGCAGCTGGAAATAGCCTGCCACGGGGCGGAGCGCTGGGTCAGAGGTGTTCTTGGAGCTGGGATCGGTCTTTGGGGGACTCACTGGGTGTCACCAGGTGTACTGGGTGTCCAGGTGCACAAGTGGCTGGAAGAAAGGGGTTGGGGTCCGGGCTGCTGGTGTCCACGGTGGGGAGGCAAGAGCCCACCCACTGGGCTGGCTGGTCCGTCACCACTGAGCATGCTCTCCTTTCCAAGGGCTAGCTTCAAGGAGCCCCACCTTGGGGGTGAGGATGCTGAGCATGGCCGGGACTCTGGGAGCTGGCTTTGGCCCACATAGTGAAGGTAGGGCTCCCAAACCCCTAGCAGTGCCTGAAAGATGGCGCCCCTGCCTAGAACAGCATCGCACAGACTTGGGCATACACTTATACCAGACTTGAAAAATATTCATCCATCCATCCTCCACCCATTCATTCTCCAATGCTAACTGCTCATCCTGGGGCAGAGCCCCTTATTCAGGGGCTGTGCTGAGGTTCCTAACTCCTCCTTTCTGGCCAGCATCTGGTCCCCTTCTCTTGACAACAGCACCCCAATTTCCTTTGGAGGATTCTCCCTCTCTCCTGCCCCACCCTCTCCTGCCATGTCACCAAAGGGTGATCACAAGACCAAAGCTGGCAGTCAGACTCTCTCACTGGGTCCCTGACCCTCAAATGGAACGTCAAGAACAGAAAAAGCAGGGGAGCATTTATCTCATTGGAACCCCTCCTCCACGAGGCTGCCAGCCACTCCTGCCCCCAGACCCCTAGAACTTCGGAAGCAGAAGCCTTAAGAAGGCCTGGCAGCTTTTCTATGTGTGCTCTTAGATGTCAGGCTATCCTCAGACACTACACTGTGAGGAGGTACAAGCAGCCGTGGGGAAAGACCACATGGAGGAGGATGGAGACCTCCAGCTGACGGCCCCACGTGAGCACTGTTTCTGGACCAACGGTCGCTGACAGCCATTCGGATGGAGCCATTTTGGACCTTCCAGCTGGCATCACTCAAATCGAGAACCACCTGGCAACCCATAATCTTGTTAGGAATAATCGTTGCTCTAAGCCACTGAGCTGGGAGTGATCTGTTACACAGCAGACGAGCAGCTAAAGGACCTGGAGTGACACTGATGAGAGCCTGTTCCTGCAACTGGAACCTTCCCTATGGTGAGTCAAGATGTCTGGTCTCCTGGGACCAGTGGCTTTACTCAGAAGAACACTTAGCGGAGAACATCATTCATTCATTCTTTCAATCGGTTGCAAACAGCTGGTAAGCTGCTACAAAGATGGACAAGTTGAGCTCCTTTTTCTGGTGGGGGCATCACATCCTCTGCCTCAGTTTCCTCAACTTTGAAATGGAGATAACAGGCCCTGGTTAAAAGGATTGTCACAATGATTAAAGGGCTTCCCTGGTGGCTCAGATGGTAAAGAATCTGCCTGCAATGCAGGAGACCTAGGTTCAATCCCTGGGTCAGGAAGATCCCCTGGAGAAGGGAATGATAACCCACTCCAGTATTCTTGCCTGGAGAATCCCATGGACAGAGGAGTCTGGCGGGCTACAGTCCATGGGGTTGCAAAAGAGTCAGACACGATTGAGCAACGAACACTTTTCCGATGATTAAACGCTTGGCAACAAGTACCCCATAGATACTAGATTTTATTATCATTAAAATAAATGAAGTTGCAACGTATTGCTCCTAGAAGGGTGGCCATTTGGTATGAACAAAGTGTAGAAACAAAAGACAAACGCCAACACCCATGTGGGCCCGGGAGGCAATGGAGCCGAGTGACGCGGGCCTGGTGTAAGGAAAACCTGAGCCCACGTCTCTCTCTCTCCAGCTCTCACTTCAGCACTTTTGACAGTGGCATCAGCACGCAGAGGAGGCCAGTGTGTCTGGGGGTCATGCACTTAGAGGGGTGTGGAGTGAGACGGAAGCGGAGGCCAGGCGTTGCAGGGCCAAGTAGCCTTTACTGTGGAGGCAGCGGGCCCCCGGAGGGAGGGCTGTTTTGAGGAGCTGCCAGCCCCCACGAGCCCTACTGTGACTTTGCAGAATGCACTCCATCAAGGCACTTACTCTCTTGCTTCAGGAGCCCTCCAACTTCAGCTGTATGTTGGGGCAGGGCAGGGGGGCGAACACAATACAGCTCATCAGCTTAGAAGTCACAGAATCAAGCCCTGAGCCCAGTTATGCCTTCAGCCTGCTGCCGCCTCTCTAAGCTGGGCGTTCCTCAGCAGTAGGAGGGAGACCAATGACCTTTCTCATAAGCTGAGTGGCTGAAAAGACCACACAGGATGCTAGGTGTAAAAGCACTTCAAAGCTAAAAAGAACTGATGCAGCGATGATGGAAAACAGTGTAGAGGTTCCTCAGAACATTAAAAATAGAACTGCCACATGATCCAGCAATTCCACTTCTGGGTATTTATCCTAAGGAAATGAAATCCCTCAAAAACCTATCTGTACACCCCATGTTCAGTGAAGCATTACTTACAGCAGCCAAGATATGGAAACAATCGAGTCCATCGATGGATGAGTGGACAAAGAAAATGTGGTAATACATCTACAGTGGATTATTCGGCCATAGAAATAAAGAACTTCTGCCATTTGTGGCAACGCAGATGGACCTTAAGGGCATTATACTAAGTGAAATAAGTCAGAGAAAGGCAAATACTGCACGACCTCACTTACAAGTGAAATCTAAAAAACCAAACCCATAACTGAACTCACAAACAGAGAGCATATTGGTGGCTGCAAAAGTGAGGGGTGAAGGATAAGCGAAATGGGTGAAGGGGTCAAGGCACAGACTTCCAGATATAAAATAAGTAAGTCTCGTCCATGTGAGTTCCAGCGTGGTGACGATAATTAACAAGCTGTATTGTATGTTTGAAAGTTGCTAACAGAGTAGATCTGAAAAGCTCTTATCACAGGAAAAAAACAAAACTAAGTATGTGTGGGATGGATGTTAAAACTTACTGGGGTAATCATTTTGCAATGTGTACATATATCAAATCGTTATGTGTGTACATTTAAAACGGATGAAGTGTTACATGTCAATTATATCTCAACTCAAAAAAGCTAAAAAGTATCTACAAATGTAAGCAATAGTAATATCTGCCTTTTGAGGCAATGTCCCATGCGCCCACACACTGCTCTGGCGTTTCACAGTAACTCTAGGAGGACGCTACTGGGATTACCTACGTTTCACAGAGGAGGGATCTGAGGCTCACAGAGGTTAAGTGACTTGCCCAGCTCCACCCAGCTTGTGTGTGGCCCAGCTGAGATTCAAACCAGAAGTCTGGTTCTAGAGTCCATGCCCTTACCCACTATGACACATGGGTTCTCAGTGAGTTCTTCTGTCCATCTTCATCTCCTGCCCAGGTGGAAACCACCGATACCTAGGTCAGCCCAAGAACTCATCACCCCATTCCCTCTAGAGGCCAACCCATGCCAACCACGTGGGTTTATTTCACTGGCTGGACCGACCGGGACATTTCAGGAATATGTCAATAGGAGGGCGAGGGGCAGAAAGGAGCTTGGGAAGAACTCTGAGGCAGAAGCTGCACGTGCCTCCCCTTCTGGTTGTTCTTTGGTCTACGGGATCCCATTTTTTCAGGGGGTGGAACTTGCTGCCCTCTGGCAACAACCAGCATTAGTCTAGGCCAGTAGACTCAGGGGGTGAAGTCGTCCCCCCAAGAGGTGTTTCTCAGGAATTCGTGAGTTTTCAGTTGTCATGTGGATGGGGGATGCTAATTCACGATGCTCTACACAGTGAAGAATCACCCCAATTGCAGCATGACTTTCTAACATCCTGCCAGACATCCACAGAGATGAAATAGCTTTATATACTGCCTGACCTTAGACATGAACTCCATTTCCCATATAAACATATGCTTTTGTGCGGTTCTATCCTAAACCAAGTCTTCTGGGAATATGACCCCTAGGGAACTTGAGGGAAGACGGTAGCTTGTTTCACTCGGAAATTTTGGTAGGCTGTTCTCTATTCTGGAAAAGCATATTGCGTATGGCCATAGCACTGGTGGTCTTCGAGCTGTCAAAGCCAAGCATCTGTATGTATCTCACTGCATTCGCAGCTGTCAGAGCTCCACGATTCTGCCCCAGTGTGAACATCCGCTTCATTGTGCCCTCGAAGGTAGTTGTGCTAAGTGTTCATAGGCTCAATATACAGCTTAATTATAAATCAATTTCCTTTTTAGTTTTCCTTTAAATTACTGTCAGGATGCTGCTGCTAAGTCGCTTCAGTCGTGTCCGACTCTGTGCGACCCCACAGACGGCAGCCCACCAGGCTCCCCCATCCCTGGGATTCTCCAGGCAAGAATACTGGATGGGGTTGCCGTTTCCTTCTCCAATGCATGAAAGTGAAAAGTCAAAGTGAAGTCGTTCAGTCATGTCTGACTCTTCGCGACCCCATGGACTGCAGCCCACCAGGATCCTCCATCCATAGGATTTTCCAGGCAAGAATACTGGAGTGGAGTGCCATACTGTCAGGATACTTTATTATTAAAATACAAGTGCAGATAGATTATATAATCTATGAATTTACTTCAGGGAAACTGGGCAAAATACATATGCTATAAGAAGAGGGTGTTTGGCCTGCTAATTTGGCGAACCACTGAGCTAAGTCAAACACAAAAAACCTATTTCCCTTGGTCAGTGTTTGCCTTAGAGGTGAGTATAAAACCCAACCCTGGGCCAGTGAAGCATAAAACTAAGTCTGCTGGTGTGGGGGTGTCCTTGGAAGAATTTTGCTAGGTAAAAGAGATAGCAAGGAGTCCTGCTCTCTATTCCCATTTTGTATGGGGATGTGGTCAATGCAAAGAAATAGAGGAGAACAATAGAATGGGAAACACTAGTGATCTCGTCAAGAAAATTAGAGGTACCAAGGGAACATTTCATACAAAGATGGGCATAATAAAGGAAAGAAATGGTATGGACCTAAAAGAAGCAGAAGATATTAAGGAGAGGTGGCAAGAATACACAGAAGAACTGTACAAAAAAGAGCTTCACAACCCAGATAATCACAATGGTGTGATCACTCACCTAGAGCCAGACATCTTGGAATGTGAAGTCAGGTGGGCCTTAGAAAGCCTCACTACTAACAAAGCTAGTGGAGGTGATGGAATTCCAGTTGAGCTATTTCAAATCCTAAAAGATGATGCTGTCAAAGTGCTGCACTCAATATGCCAGTAAATTTGGAAAACTCAGCAGTGGCCACAGGACTGGAAAAGGTCAGTTTTCATTCCAATGCCAAAGAAAGGCAATGCCAAAGGATGCTCAAACTACTGCACAATTGTACTCATCTCACATGCTAGTAAAGTAATGCTCAAAATTCTCCAAGCCAGGCTTCAGTAATAAGCGAACCGTGAACTTCCAGATGTTCAAGCTGGATTTAGAAAAGGTAGAGGAATCAGATATCAAATTGCCAACATCTGTTGGATCATCGAAAAAGCAAGAGAGTTCCAGAAAAACATCTACTTCTGCTTTATTGACTATGCCAAAGCCTTTGACTGGTGTGGATCACAACAAACTGTGGAAAATTCTGAAAGAGATGGGAATACCAGACGACTTGACCTGCTTCTTGAGAAATCTGTATGCAGGTCAAGAAGCAACAGTTAGAACTGGACATGGAACAACAGACTGGTTTGAAATCGGGAAAGTAGTACGTCAAGGCTGTATATTGTCACCCTGCTTATTTAACTTATATGCAGAGTACATCATGAGAAATGCTGGGCTGGATGAAGCAGAAGCTGGAATCAAGACTGCCGGGAGAAATATCAATAACCTCAGATATGCAGATGACACCACCCTTTTGGCAGAAAGCAAAGAAGAACTAAAGAGCCTCTTGATGAAAGTGAAAGAGGAGAGTGAAAAAGTTGCCTTAAAACTAAACATTCACAAAACTAAGATCATGGCATCTGGTCCCATCACTTCATGGGAAATAGATGGGGAAACAACGGAAACAGTGAGAAACTTTATTTTTTTGGGCTCCCAAATCACTGCACATGGTGACTGCAGCCGTGAAATTAAAGGACGCTTGCTCCTTGGAAGAAAAGTTATGACCAACCTAGATAGCATATTAAAAAGCAGAGACATTGCCAACAAAGGTCCATCTAGTCAAAGCTAGGGTTTTTCCAGTAGTCATGTATGGATGTGCGAGTTGGACCATAAAGAAAGCTGAGCACCGAAGAATCGATGCTTTTGAACTGTGGTGCTGGAGAAAACTCTTGAGAGTCCCTTGGACTGCAAGGAGATCCAACCATATCCATCCTAAAGGAGATCAGTCTTGAGTGTTCATTGGAAGGACTGATGCTAAAGCTGAAACTCCAATACTTTGGCCACCTGATGTGAAGAAGTGACTCACTGGAAAAGACCCTGATGCTGGGAAAGATTGAAGTGGGGAGAAGGGGATGGCAGAGGATGGGATGGTTGGATGGCATCACCGACTCAATGGACATGAGTGTGAGCAAGCTCCGGGAGTTGGTGATGGACAGGGAAGCCTGGTGTGCTGCTGTCCATGGGGTTGTAAAGAGTCAGACATGACCGAACAACTGAACTGATGGGGATGTGATGTCTGGAGTTGTGGCAGCCATCTAAGACCATGAAGCAGCAAAGACCAAAACAGGCTGAGGACAGACAAACAGGCTAGGAATATCCTGGGTTCTTGATGACACTATTTTACCAACAAATTGGCTTCTGGGCTCCCCGCTTTGGACTCCTGTTATGTGAGATTTAAGTGTTTTCTATTGTATAAGCCACCCTCAGCCAGGAATTCTGTTACTTGTAGTGAATACATCTTGATTCACACTCAGATGATTAGGACTCCAAACCGCTAAGGCTCTAGTAGGTTTTCCTGTTCTCTGAAATATTGAGGTAAGTGGCCTGCAATCAGAAGTCTGTGGACACTGCCTGTCTCTAGAACATGCCAGAAATGCTGCTTTTGGATGATCTAATTTTCACCAGAGCATGAACATCTCCTGGACTTTTGTTTTTTAAGAAAACACTCCCCTTCTCTGGCTGCCAAGGTGGGTCAAGTCACCCACTGGGGCCCTGGTCTTGATTCAATAAGAAAGGCTATTGGCAGCAGTCCTCCCTTAACACATCTGGCTTCCACCTGGCCAAACACACCTTGGGTACTGCTCATGGCCCCTGGGGATGGCCCTCCGCATCAACTCACACACACAAGTCCTGCTTCATAACGACTCTAGAGTTTGGGATAGAACTCATCCAAGTTACAAGTGAGGCCCAGGTGTGCACAGCTGTGGATCCCGGCCTTTTGCAAGGTGAAGCTACACATCAGAAGCCAGGGCCACTGGGCAACGTGTGTTTTGGAATCATAATAAGAGACCGTGGAAAATTCAAAACAGTGGCGGCTGCTGGTTAGAGAGAATTCCATGAAGTCTGGGTCTGGGCTGGAGGAGACGCTCTGGAGACCAGGCTAACAGCTGTTCTACCAAGGAGGCATTGTGCTGCCTGTTTAAGGGCCAGGATCCTTATGAACTTAAGCAATTTCCCAAGGGCATCTGTTGAAGAGTGAAGACTGTTTAGCTCTGTCTGCTTGCTAATCATGGAGCAATGAGGAGATGGATGGCGGGGCGGTGGGGTGGGCAGTGGTTTCAGCCTGAGCCTTTGGGAGTTTCTCAGGACTGTCATAAAGAGGTGAGAGTGTGGGACGTGCTAAAAGTATTCATCAAAGAGATTCATGACAGGCACTGCAGTGCGGAGGGAAGAGGGCGGAAACCCCACAAGAGAACAAAACACACTCTCCCTAACTGATCACGTCCAGTCCCAAGGCTTAAAACAACACGCATGCGTGGATGACTCTCTAATTTCAGTTGCCAGCCCCACACAGCTCCAGACTTGTGTATCCAGCACCCAGCGGGCTTTTGGCCACCCAGGACGAGTGTCATCTCACACCCAACATCTCCAAACTAAATTCTGGATCAGCCTCCCTCCTCCAAACCTTCTCTGCTCGTCTTCTCTACACCAGTCACCCTACACCAAGCTGCCCAGTTATCTTTGACTCCTTGGCCCTAGAGATATTGGGGCTGCCTCTTTCTTCATTGTCCGGGTTGGGGGTGTCTTCTTGCACGTTGAAGGATGTTTAAACAGCATCCCTGGCCTCTACCCACTGGTTACCAGCAGCATCCCCTCCCTAGTGTGACAATCAAAAACGTCTCCGTGTTTCTGTGATAAGTTGCTTCAGTCGTGTCTGACTCCTTGCGACCCGATGGACTGTAGCCCCAAACAGGCTCCTCTGTCCATGAGGATTCTCCAGGCAGGAATACTGGAGTGGGTTGTCATGCCCTCCTCCAGGGGATCTTTCTGATCTGGGGATCGAACCTGTGTCTCTTAAGTCTCTTGCATTGACAGGCGGGGTTCTCCACCACTAATGCCACCTGGGAAGCCCCCCAAAACATCTCCAGACATTGCTAAATGTCCCCTGGGGGCGCAGAGCTGTCCTTAGTTGGAAACTACAGTGCTTCCCTCACTTTGAGCATCCAATCCATCAGAAGGTTCCACTGGTTCTGCCTTCAAGATGCATCTCCAGTTCACCCCTTTCACTCCATCTCCTCTGCTACCACCAAAATCCTGGCCAATATCAGCTTGCAAACTCGTATCCCGGCTTCCTCTTACAAAGCGTCCTTCTCATGGTAGCCACTGAGATCATTCTAAAATACCAATCTTGTCATTCCCAGACTTAAAACTCTCCAATGGTTTTCCATTTCATTTGAAATAAAAAATGAATTTCTCACCCTGGCCCTCATTTCTCACCACTGACCTCATTTCCCCACTCCCCCACTTCTTACTCACTGCTCTTCACACCACCGAACTTCACCTCGTGTTTTAAACCGGTGTCTCAAATAGGCCACCCCTCTCCATCTCCAGGCCTTTGCACTGGCTGTTCCTTCTACCCAGAATGCTCTTCCTTAGGTTGTGGGCTCATCTCAAAAAATTTAGGTCACAGCTTAAAAGTCACATCCTCAGAGAGGCCTCCTTGACCACCTGTCAAAAGCTGTGCCCCCGCCCCCAACCCCATCATTTCTGTCATGTTACTATCTTGTTCCTGGAGGAGGGCATGGCAACCCACTCCAGTGTTCTTGCCTGGAGAACCCCATGGACAGAGGAGCCTGGCAGGCTATAGTTCATCGGGTTGCAAAGAGCCAGACAAGAAACTAATACTTTCACTTTCAACTTGTTTCTAGCATAGAGGCTGTCACTTTCTGCAAAAGTCTCAGACTTGTTTGCTTGTGTGTTGTCTTCTCCCCCTCTGGAATGTTAATGCCATGTTGGTTCTTTCTTGCCCATCCTAATGCCTGACACAGAGCCTGGCACACTGTAGCTGCTCGGTGAACACATGTGCACTGACAAACGAGAGGAATGCCCTCTTAATCTATACAGAACACCTTTATATGCCCTGTCTCACTTAGAGCATTTCCTCTGCCTTCTGGCAGCCCTTGCAACAGACAGGAGGACAAGATGAACACACGCGAGGGCCCTCTTTCCACCTCTCTGCTGACATGGAAAACACACACACACACACACACATACACAGAGTACTCTGGTTCCCTTCCAACAGCCAGAGCCTTCCCTGAGAGTTTGATTCAGCAGGATCTAGAATTTGAATGTTTTTTTAACAAAAGCCTCCAGGCGAATTTCGTGGTGGAAGGTTGGGCAAACGCTGCCCCTGGCCACCAGAAAGCACAGAATTGAGGCCAGGTGGCACACGTCAGACACTGAGGGAGAAAAGTTCGGCTTCTAATTCCTGTTGAGCCAGTGAAGGGGTGGGGGAGGCTGCCCACCCAGCAGCTGTTTCTATGGTCCCCACTTCAACCGAATTGGAAGCAGGTCCATCTAGCCATGATCTCTCACATTCATGTCCCCCCCGCCGCCCCGCACCCCCATGACAGGCACCGGCTGTCACCTCTCCAGCAACCTGCCTTCCTTCCCCTGGTGTCCCCTGGGGCTTTGGGGTTTCAGTTGGTCTGCCCTGACCCTTGACTATAGGGCGGGTCCTGGGAGCCTGGCCTGAAGCCCATGGTCAGCGACTCATTTCTGTGACCAGTGATCGGCTTGGAGAGAGCATATGACATAGAACAGTCCAATTGGATAGATGCCTGGGGCTTGGGTGGGCATTACCAGAAAGGAAGCTTGTTCTTTTCTGGTGGGCTCAAAGGAGAGGATGAGGGGGACAGCTCTTGAACTCAACCCCTTAGTCACGAGAACAGTCAGTGTTTCCCCAGGGCTTGCCTGTGTCAGATGCCAGGCTAAGCATTTGACACCGGTGATCTCATTTCATCCTTTCCTACCAGCCAGGAGAGGGGTGCTATGATCATCGTCACTGGCTGGATAAAAACACGAAGGCAGAGAAGGGCTAAGTAACGTGCTGTGGATCACACAGCTGGGCTGGTAGCCAGGCACTTGCTGGCTCTCCTGACCGCGGTGCCAGAGCCTGCCTGCCCCTCAGAGCTGGAGAGAGAAACCATCCCAATGGAAGGAAGCACAGAGATGGAGAGGAACAGATTCTCAGGCCAGAACCTGAGCGGTGACTCAGCTGAGCCTGAAGCTGTTCCCTTAACAATTTTTGGTCATGGAAGCCAGTAAGTCCCCTTCTCTCCTAACACTGATTTGTGATCCCTCCCTGCCCCTGCCCCTCAACCCCGCCAGCTTTCTGTTGCTTACAAGAAAAAAGATCCTGGTTACTTTCCAGTCCTTTTAGGAAAATATCCCCTAACTGATAATCCGCTTGTGATTTACACAAGCAGTTGCCCAGTAAACACCAGCTGATGCGAGTGGCGATGGCTCTGGCTTCCTACCCATTAACCGGCTCAACTGGTAACACTGACACCCACCTGCGGCCAGCCCCACACCATGTCCCCTTTCGGCTCCGAGTGAGGCCTCGTTCCCTAGCAACCACCCCAATTAGGCAATCACGCCATTTATCAGGATGCCAATTAATTATAATGATCTTAATGATCTTCCAGTTAGCTAGTGCCTTGAATCCAGATCAGGGGCCTTGCAGATTCCTCACCAGGGCCCATCACGAGGAGGCCCACGGAACCTGGGCGAGGCCTCCCTCGCCTGGAGGTGAGTCCTGAGAGGCGGCGGCGCCTTCCACATCCACTGGTCTCACAGGCCCAGGCCTGAAACAAAGGGCCCTGGACCCCCCGGCCCACCCCTCCAGGGACAGGCTCACGCGACCCCACCACCAACCACAAGGGGCTGCACCTCTAGGTGAAGTTTCACCCACTGTACCTTCAGGGGGCACAAACCCTCACCTCAGATCTCAGGGCTCTTTTACTCCAGCCCCCGCGTGATGGGTCCCTCCGCATCCTGACTAGGGGAGTGTGTGTGTGTGTGTGTGTACTTGTAGGGAGGAGGGAATGTGGCCAGGCAGTCGTGTGTTTTCCTCAAGGCACCCCCAGCCCTGAGATTAAAAATACACAGCCCAGGCTCCCCAACACTGGAGGTTTGAGGGGCTTCTGCCTTTCCAAGTCTGATTGTCTAATTGTGTTCTCTTCTGCTGCATGAGACTTGGAAAAGAGGCCAAGGTCAAGGAGGGGGCAGAATACGGTGGGTCAGAGTGGACCCTGGCGCCCCAGGGTCTCACCAGTCCCGGCTTGATGACTGACCTGCTGTCGGAAAGTCACAATCCTCTCGGTGACTTAGTTCCCTCTTCTTTAACACGATGACAATCAGAGGACCTACCTCCTGGGAGTTTTGTGGGAATTAAATGTTATTATGCACAAGGATTTAGAAGAGTGCTTGGCCCATGAACCGCTACTTAAGTGTTAGCTGTCATCTCAAGTCTAAGCTAAGCTCTCTCTTAACTACTAGCTGGTCAGAAATGTTGATATTCTTTTGCAGGGCAAGGCTTTCAGTCTCTTTCTGAGGGGTGGAAGTCTAAACAGATTGGATGGAGTTGGGCGTGATTCTCCGTCTGGCTAACTCCAAAGACCAGACTCTGCCCCCTTGAGGCAGGTCCAAACAGATAAATCAAATCCCAGGAAAGGCAGAGGGAAATGTTATTCCCAAATCCAAAGGATCTTCAAGTCTCTGGGTGTGCGAGTGCACACCAGCTAGGTCCTCAGGATGGCAGTTCAAGGGAAGAGTTGGGCAGGGGACACACACATGCCTGTGTGTATGTGTGCACCAAACACACACAGCCACAGGGTCCTTCTCCAGGCTGAGGCTTTCTACAATCAACTCATCATTCAACCTTCAAGTTTGAAAACTTAACATATAATTAAGGTTTCAGAAAATGCCATAAACTCAAATTTAAAAAACCCAGTAAATATACACAAAGCCCAAAGCCACACTGCCTCTCATCCACTGCAGCCATGCCAACATCATGCATTTATGTCCATAAACTTGGCCCAGGGAAGATCCTTCTCATGCAAATATCCAACAGCCATCAGCCAAGCACGCCACCCTCCTCGAGCTGCTAATGAGGACACTAAATTACACACCTGGGCAGACTGTTGTGATGAGCTCTAGCTTCCACACACGGACAAGCAAACCTGGGAGAACCTCTCTCACCAGGTAAGTGATCTTTAGTCTCCTCCCCACCCTCTTTCTATACGGAATGAATGGTTTCAACTTAATTAAAACCCTCCAGTGGCCCTGTAAAGGGGAGTGGAGATGCAGCAAGAAATCCCCTTTGCTATTAAATTGCAAGAAGAGAGCAACCCTTCCTGCTCCAGGGAGAGGCGCAGGCTGTCCTCCAGGGGAAGCCCATCCTCCCTGCTTCTCTGGCCCCCAGAGAACCCGCTTGAGAGCATACTTCCTTCTCTGCCGCAAAGAAAGTGAGGGCAGCCCTGCAGGGGAGAAGCAGGGGACAGATGGAGGGGTGTGCGGGCGGGCGCCCCAACATGCACAGATGTGCAAATACCCAGATTCAAGCGGAAGCTGAATGTAATGACTTGGTTAATTAAATATTGACTTTTAACTCAAAAAGTGATTAAAACAAGCTGCAGGAAAGGCTGCCCAGAGAGGAGAGGGGGCAGGGAATATTCAGAACTCTCAGGAAGGTGGAGGAGGAGAAAGGGGATTGTCAAAATGGACTTGTCCTACTGTGTGCAGGCAGAGTGGTCTCCAGTCTCTAGACAAGAAGTTGCAGACAGAGGTCATTGGGCAAAATCAGGATCTGCGTGTGTCTCCTTGTGGTTCCCCCCTTAGATTGCATCTCTTTCCCCAGCTGCCCTCCAAGTGAACTAAGAGCTTCCACTGCTCAGAAACCAGGTTTTCTGTTCATTGCTTCTCTCTGGAACATAACGGTGGTGCCAGGCACCAGGAGGTGCTTCACAAACGCTTGTAGGACGAATGAATGAACTACTATAAAGAATGTTTTTTTTTTTTTTTTAAAAAAGTACACTCCTAGAAATCGCCGCAGCTTCACTGTCACACTCCTGAAATCCTCGGGCGCCCGGGGCCTCTGTCTACAAGGAGATGAGAACTGGTTCTGACCCAGCCGGGGAGGAAGTTTGTCTTTATAATCCTATTTGCCCTTTCGGTATCTGCAAGTTCCCACTCTGAAGATCCGGTCCACCGCTTTCCCGTGTCCTGCCCGGACAAGCCCCACGTGGTCTGGCTACTAGCCGCTCCGCTGGGTCTAAACTCAGAAGGGTCCAGGAGGCCATCCCCCTGCGGCCGGCGAGTTCAGGAGCGCGGCCCCCGAGGCCTCCACGGCTCCGCGAGGCGTGTCAGCGGGTCAGGGGCGCGGTGGGAAGTCCATGCCCGCTCGCCCAGCCCGCCAGCGGGGTCAAACCGGTCATCCTCCCGCGGCCCGCCGGCGCCACCCCGTTGCCCGCCGGGTCCCACCTCCGCGCTCCGCGCTGGGGCCGGCGCTGGGGCCGACGCCGGGCGGTCGGGACCGGCCCCGGGCTCACCTGGGCGGCGCTCGCTGCCGCACTGGCTCCGGGGCCGGCGAGGGCCGCCGGGAGCCCCCGCCTTGCCCACCTGGCCCCCGCGCCCCACTCACCAGCGCGCACGGCCCCGGCGGCCTCACCCGGCGCGGGGCGCCGCCGCCTCTGCCGCAGCCCGGCCGGGCAGCGGGGCGCAGGGGACTCCGCGCCGCTGCTGCCGCCGCCGCATCTCCGGCGAGTGCCGCCTNAGCTCCTCGAGACGTTAACTTGAGCTCACGTGAAAATAGCTGCCAGTTGCCCAGAAATGGTCCGGGAGTAGGAAAGAAAGGAGAAAGTGGCCTCCTCTGAAAGCGGAGGAATTCGACTCAAGGTGGTGCTGTCTACCGCGCTTTCCCCCGTCCCCAGCCGCGCAGAAGAGGACAGGGATGATAGGGGTGGGCAAAGAGCAGCCAGAGACGCAACTAGTAGCTGCAGAAAGCACAGCTGAGTTGCTAAGAAAAAAAAAAGCCTCAGCTGTAGATCAGTATACTTGCCGGAGGTGGTGAACGGATGTAAACCGCGTAGCACTCTTGCAAGGGAAGTATTATTAGACCCATATTACAGATGTGCAGACCGAGTCACAGAGAGGTTGAGTAACAGGCCCAACGTCACACCGGTGTAAGTAGTGGACTCAGGATTTGAACCCAAGACATTTGGCTCCAGAGTTATGCTTTTAAATCACAGGCCATTTTTACTTTGCAACACAGCTTCTCCTTTCTCTGTTGCAGTCTTTCATGTCAGCTGGGGTTGTCATATTTAGTGACTAAACGTACAGAAGGTCCATGAGGATGTACCTATACAAAAAAATTCTTCACTGTTTATCCGAAATTCGAATTGAGCATCCTGACCCGATTGGGGCTGAAGACTCCGCGCTCACCATAATCTCCCTTAGTTACCCCTAGATCAACTGACGGTCCAAGTAAATCAGAAAAACTTGGCCCTTTGCTTTTCCAAATCAGATTCTGGCGCCCACCTTTTGGGACCACTGAAGTTGCTGACCTTCTGCCCTCCTTTTGCTTTGGATCAAAATGTGAGGCTTACCTGTTCACTATCACTGACGAAAAAGAGTGAGGACGCCCCACCCTTTTGGCCTTGTCTTTGCGAAAGGGACACATTTGCTGCAGAGTGCCTATTGCCATGATGTCTGGGAGACTCATAAAGCATAAAGCTGGCTATGTATGTAGTTTAACATTTTCTGTTAGCTGCATTGGAAAAAAGAAACAGGTGAAATTAATTTTAATAATATAGTTTTTTAACTCAGTGTACCCAAAATAGTATCAATTCAACATGTAATCAATATGCCAGTTATTAATGAGATCTCTTACATGTTTGTCTTATTAAGTCTGGGGGATCTGGTGTGTGCTTTACACTTACAGCAGCTCTCAATTCGGACCAGCCCCGTGGGGCTAGGGGATCCCATACTGCACAGGGCAGTTCTATGGCTCATGCCTGAGTGTTTACAGAAGATTATCTCATGTAATCCTCTTCATCTTTCAAGAAAACTGATGCTCAGAAAGGTCAAGGGTCACAAAGTTGACAGATGGGATTCTGGCCCACTCCAGGCGGTGCCGGACTCTGGGCCACGTTTTCGCGGTGGCAGCGGTTTTCTCACTGGGACCTCAGAGCCCCATGGGGGTGTCTGGGGGCGAGGGGTGGAGGAGGGAGGTGAGATCTGCCTTTTGCTTGCTTTTTGTGTTGGGTTCTGGGGAGCATTTCAGAGGTCAAGGGGAATCCCAGGCCCCAAAAGTTCGAAACCTCATTGGCTTCCTTGAGGCCTCACGTTTGCGAACATGGTTCCGCCTTCCCGAAGTGGGCTGTGCCACAGTTTCCCGCCTCCTTGTCCGCTCGTCAGGGAACCCCAGCAGGTGAGGGGCAGCTCGAGATTGCCTGCACGGGGCTGTAGGCAGGGCCGAGATGGTGTCGTCTGATTATCTGTTTTGGGTAGTTCTTTCAGCCGTTGCTGTTCAAAGACCAAACATGATGTCTGCGGCTCGCCTCTTATAGTTTTTGAGGAAGCAAGTGATGGATCTTGTGTGTGAGTGCCTGTGTGTGTGTGCACACATGCCTCTGTGTGTGTGTGTGCAATCAGGCATGTGTCTACTGCAGCCAGATGCTGTGGATCCAGCTTCAGGTCAGGACTTAACTCACCAGCTCAGACACTCACGGGGCCTGAGGGTCTGCAAAGTGCCCTCTGGTCACGTTCTTTTCCCCGTAATTCTCAGCAAACCCACAGTCGTCTGGGTCCGAGGCTTTGGCCTAAGTTTCCCAGGTTCCCTGCAGGCAGGTGGGGACTCCTGGCCCCATTCGGGAGTGCAGGGTCCTCCTGAGAAACTTGAGGGGCCTCAGGCGTTCAGATGCCCCCTAGCCTGGGGAGTCGCTCAGCCACTGCTGGGCGAGGACCTGGGTGGGGGCTCAGGATAATTCTCAGAACCTCCCACCTCCAGATTCTGTGGCCTCTCGTGTCCAACCCCACCATCCGGGACAGCCTTTCTCCTCTGTGTCCCTCCTCACCCTGACGTCATCTCTCGCTGTGATCGCCTTGGTCCTGGCTGGATAATCAGGCTTTTCAGACTCCTCACACCACTCCCTCGAGTTGGTTTAACCTTGGGGGAACCTTTCTCTCGACACCCGCAAGCCTCCTTTCTTCCTCTGGCGGCTTCTTTGGCAGACCTCTCTGCAGAATGCCCATCTTGTTCTATCTACCTGGCTTGGCCAGAAGGCCCTTCCATTTCCTTGGATTCCTATGTAACAATTGAAAAAAAGAAATCATTCCTGCTGTGTGTTTATCTCCATCAAGAGGCTGAAACTCAGTCTGATTGTCCGAGCACTGCTGGCTGCATTTGGATTGGAGTAGATGGGATTTTATGAGGGTTGTAAAAGTCAGGCTTTTAACATGTCTCGAACAAATTGGCCTGTGAAGGAGAAGAGTAGAAATAGGGCTACAGAGGGGAGGCCTGGGAATGCGAGCGAGCCTCAGAAGTGAAGCACAGGTGGCTTCAATAACCCACAGGAGTTTGGCTGTAACCTTGCTACAAAGCCGAAGAGGCTGCAGAGTCACCCCCAGGGGGCTGGGAATGGAACGTCTCAGCTCCTCAGTGGGGACCATTTTGCACTGGTTTTAAAATACAAATCCCAGCACCATCCCTAACATTGTGAATTTGTGGTTGATTCTGCTGAGTTTTCACTGAAACCCAAGCTGTCTTGTCTGTAGAAGTGCCATTGCGTTAGAAGAACACTGTTTACATTTCTTGAGATATTGTGATAATGAAAAACAGCACCATAAACCCCCATTAAGTCTAAAGAACATTAATTGTATTTCACGCTGCCTCCCTGGGCTGGCACGCTGACACAGACATGCTTTACTTCAGCAAAATGGGGCTCATCTTTGCAGTGCGGTACCCATTTCCCTCCTTAATTACGCGTAATTGTATAGTCTAATTTATTCTAACGCCTGACGCCTAAAAGTGCACATTCATGAATCAAGGGTTAGATTGGGAGGTAGGAGAATTATAAACGGGTATAATTGCAGTCTCCTGGGGGCTGCTTATGAGTGATCTCAAAGAGCAACGATGTTTATTCGGAATTCTTGCTAACGAAAAACAGGCTGCCTCCAGTTAAGAACGTGGATAACTGACGATTTGTCTCGTGGCCTAACAATACACCAATAGTTCTCTCTTGAATAAGAGGGCAAAAAAGATTAAATATGTGAATTTCAGGTAATTTGTGACGGGTTGAAACAGACACACAAGCAGCATCAGTCCTCGTGTAACTGAGAATCAGTGCTGGTACTGCCGCTCCCACCCTGGGTACCACGGCTGCAGATCTCTGAGGGCAAGGCAGAGCTTGTGGGGCTCTGGTGGGTGATCTCCTTTATAGAGACAAGCAGGGTCCATTGGACCGTAAGTGCAATTCAATTCAGCCTCACTCTGTGACAGCATTCCTCATTTTACTGTTGCCTTCCAGAAAAATCACTTTGGAACTTTGACTGTAATGAATTGATTAATTATCAGTTATGATTAATGTTGGAGGTTGGTTTAAGAGAAGTGGAATAATGACTCAGCACTGCCCCAGGGCTAAAGTTCTAACTGATCTGGACTCTGTCCTCACTGGCTGGTGACTGCTTAGCTGATCACCTCGGGTCTCAGTTTCCTCTTTTTAAAGAATTGAGGATAATATTGAGGACATCGCAGGTTTTCATGAGGTCTGAGATTAATGAAGGTAAGTAAATGCACACATGGTGCCTGGCTGGGAGTGTTCACTGAATCAGAATCAGAAACGTGCTCCCGTGGGCCTCTCGAGAGACTCCTCCCTCATCTGTAAAACCTGATGGTGGACATCCAAGGCAATTGCTTTGATGCCAGGGCAAACCAGATCATGCCACTCCGAGGCTTACAATCCCTCATGCTTAGGTGAAAATCCAAATTCCTGAGCTCAGGATCTACATGGTGCTTATCCTGGCCGGCTCCCCACATCTTTCTCTGTTCTCATAATTCTCTTATTATGAAAATTTCAAACCCCAAATGGAAAGAATAGCACAAGGAATATGCTATGCCTGAAATAAACAGTTGTTAATATTTTGTCCTGATATGTTGCTGAACCATTTGAAAGGAAGTTGAGGACCTCAAGAAAAACTATGACAAACCTAGACAAGATATTAAAAAGGAGAGACGTTACTTTGCCAACAAAGGTCCATCTAGTCAAAGCTATGGTTTTTCCAGTATCATGTATGGATGTGAGAGTTGTACCATAAAGAAAGCTGAGTGCCAAAGAATTGATTCTTTTGAACTGTGGTGCTGGAGAAGACTCTTGAGAGTCCCTTGGACTGCAAGGAGATCAAACCAGTCCATCCTAAAGGAAATCAGTCCTGAATATTTATTGGAAGGACTGATGCTGTAGTTCCAATATTTTGGCTACCTGATGTGAAGAACTGACTCATTGGAAAAGACCCTGATGTTGGGAAAGATTGAAGGCAGGAGGAGCAGGGGATGACAGAGGATTCGATGGTTGGATGGCATCACTGACTCGATGGACATGAGTTTGAGCAGGCTCCCAGGAGTTGGTGATGGACATCTCTCCTGTTTTACCTACAGGTGTTCCCCGATCTCCCTCACCCTCCCTTCCCATTTTATTGTCTTCCTTTTACATGTGGCTGTATGAAATTCTGTGTTTTGTGTCTGTGTACTTGTTTTGAGATCTATTCCTCCTCCCCACCTCCAACCCACAGTAGCTTCAGGAGAGCAGGGTCTGTGTCCAGAGGAGCATGAACCCAGCTGACCTAGGCTCTCACTAGGTAAGAGGCTCCCCGCCTCCACCAACTCTCTTCAAGTAGACAGACTCTGTTATGAATTTTACCTTACCACTGGCTTGTACGTTTTTAGAAAAGGATAGTCAGTGCTGGATGTCTGATATGCAGGGGCACATCAGTAAATACATGTTTTTCAGCTAAAGTTGCAATAACAGATGAGTTAGGAAATCAGGAAAAGACATGAGTATTTAAAAAAAAACTTTCTGAAGGTATAATTCAGACACCATAAAATTCATTCATTTTGAGTGTACCACTGAAATGTTTTTAAATTTCCAGGGTTGTGCAACCATTATCATAATCCAATTCTAGAACTTTCTCATCACCTCTCATAACAAGATCCCTCATAGGCAGGGATCATTTTTTTTTTTTTTTTTTTTTTTTTTTTTTTT